>JAMPIV010006390.1:0-338989 GCA_024509875.1 Oreohelix idahoensis | reverse complement strand
TCTGAAGAAATTCGTCGTCATCATCATCATTCCTTTTTGGCAGCTTATGGAGCATAGGACCTGACTGTTGACGACTCTTCCTTTATTCATATTTAAGCTACATTGTTCCAGCTCGCCATGCACTTCCCTTTTTTTTTTTCATCTTGCATGTCGCCGACTTCCCCTTTGCACTTTTAAAAATTCACATGTAAAGACATCATTGAGATATATTTCTGTAAATGCTGTCATTACAATGTGGGCATATCTGAATTCGGAACTGGTTTGTATTTAAATAAATGTGACATTATTTAACAAAATGACATTTCTAATTTTTTTTTAAATCCAGTTGTGCCAACATTTAAGTAATACGAAGGTGTTGTTAATACTTCTTCTTCTTCCTCGTTCGTCCTGAAAAGGACGTTGGTTGCGTTGTGTCTGTTTACACCGGAGCTGCGATATCTGCGCCTTTCGGCCGACACATCCGACTTCAGCATGGCATTTTTTGGGACCGGGTTTGCCTTCCCTCTTCGATCCCTACTCTCAGCCAGACTGCAGTGATGCAGCCTGTTTCCAGGACCACCACGTGGAGGCGGCGTAGGGTCTTGGTCAGCTCTGGTTCGCTGACCCTGACGCAAGCAGTCAAGCTATGGGTCGCTGACTGCATTCTGTATTGCTGCGTCTTTGGGTCCCGTTGTTAATACAAAGGTGTTGTGTTCTGAGTAAAGACCAAGCATGATCTCTCATCGTACAGGTGTACAGTTGTGTTTTTTTATTTTTTTTTTTTATATTATTTAAAAGTGTGATATTTATTTTTTTCCGACTTAATTTAACCCTGAATGTGTATTTAAAAAGAAATTTAAAAATTAATTCTAGTTTCGAATAAAACACACCATTAAATATTTTTATTTCTTTGCTATACATTTAGTGAAATATCACCCATTTTGGCTTGAATCTGAAAAAAAAAACAAAAACATTTGAGCAGCAGAGCCGTCAAAATTTACAGTGCTCCTGCTCCGCTACAGCTCCAGGCAATAACCTGCTGCTCCACTGACCCGAGCTCCAGCTCCGCTCCAAAACCCTGCTAAAAAGGACTACGTAATAGTATCTATCTGCTAACATGAAAAAGGAATGTCATCTAAGCCAACGCTGCCCGAACCTACTCAGTGTTTAGCGAACTTCGGCTGTAGAAGAAACATCAGTGAGGTCATTGTGAACGATGCTTTATGGTTCAGTATGAATGGTTCTATATCCGTGATTGCATCATAAAAGCGCATTTCGACACTGAACCAGTTTTCACGAATCTTCTAGGGGCGCTGTTCGCCAGTTTGTGTTCTGGGCTAATAATAGCTTACACACAGCGTGCGCGGCTGCAGGCGTATTCGATACTTGCCGTCATTTAACGTAGCTGTACTCGAACACTTTCAACTCGGGGTGACTCTTGTCTTTATGGAATGTTATAAGCAAAAGTTATTGCCCAGTGAATATCTTTATTGTAAAATCATCTTATTTAAATAAAGAATTTCAGATTTACATTGCGTACACATTCAGTTATTAAATTATCACATCACCGGACCACAGGGTCTTATATGTGGACCTGTATCCTAATTTAACCGACGGACCTTGTGTCGAGGTGGGAAGGGTTGCGTCTCGCCAAAAGGAGACAAAACTTCCATTTACCTTTAAAAAAAAAATGAATGGTAAAATTTTCTAAAAGCACTTTGAATATGTGGCGCAAAATAAGCACGCGTCTCCTGGTGCTTACATCTGGTGCTCGGCGGTACGCTCACATTCATTAGAGGGAACATTTCGCGCTGAAAACCGATCTGCATTTATATATACCATAATCTATGAAGTACGTGATCCTCCGATTGGCTATGCGGTTAAAGCGCTTTCCTCTTGCGACCCAGTTACCGATTCCGAAGCCGAAACTGGTAGCATCACGCTCCAGTCTACACAGCTGTAAATGGGTGGGTACGTGACTCTCTTCTTGAGTTACAGAAGGCAAAGGCGGCGATGAAGAGAGCTGGTGACACCCCCCCCCCCCCCACTTCATAAAAAAGCTGGACCTGGTATGGCGAAGCCTGTAACATATCTCTCCTGTGGCAGTATCTGGTATGGGACTGCTTTTACCTGTATAATGCAAGTGCGCTTTTTGTGTATAGTTTTATCGTACTCATTTGTTAACGCGCATCCGTGAGACAATCGAAAACAGTAAAAACTTTCGGAACTTTTTTTTTTTCATTTGGTTTAAAAAAGGGGGGAGGATGTTTTACATGATTTATATGTATTTTTGAGTTTGAAACCTGATACATTTACGCTGCATATTAATAATAAATAATAATAAATTCTTTAAGCGCCAAACACGGCGCATAAGGCAGAAACCAGTGCTCTCCAGGTTGTTCGTTGTGACGCCACTCCTCTTAGCTCTTGCACATTATTTAGGCCCAACGTTCTTCCTTCTCTTATTATTGTTCTTCTGAGTGTTTCTTTTGGTCTTCCTTTTTTCCGCTTACCCTCAGGAACCCAAGTGAGCGCCTGTAGTGGTATTCTGTTGTTTTGCATTCGTAGGACATGACCGATATATGACCATCGTCTTTTCCTTATATAGTCGGAGACATATTTCTGCCTAGAGTCTTCTCTTATTTGTCGATTAGTCTTGAATTCTTTCCAACTGATGTTCATGAGTTTTCTAAGACATTTGTTCTCGAATGTATTCAGCTTGTTCTCCAATGATTTTGTTATTTTCCAACTCTCACAGCCGTATGTTAACACTGAGATAACATTTGAATTAAACAGACGAAGCTTGGTATGTATATTCAATGATCGTAATTTCCAAATGTTAGATAATCTATTGAAGGCGCTAGCTGCCAAAGCAATTCTAGTATGGATTTCTCTTGTTGTGTCACCATCCTGAGTCATTTTACTGCCTAAATAATTGAAACTTTCAACTTTCTGTAGTTTTTCCCCGTTCAAGATGATATCAAAGGTCTCGTTAGAAAAGTTCATAGCTGCATATTACCGAGCGGTAAATGGATATCTGAGTTTGCTCTTGAGTAAGGGAAGGCAAAGGCAGCGAGGAAGGAACTGACCACGCCATCTCATAAAGCTGGTCACTTAGTAAGACTTGACTCTACTATGGCAGTATCTGTTGTTGGACTACATGTTTACTGTTGTGAGTGCTGCATCCCCGTCCCGCCCTCTTTTTCCCCCTCCATTAATAAATGAAGTGAATAGTCAATATAAATAATTACTTTAATATTGTCTACGTGTGTGGTGTAACGCCAGATCTCGCGCAACCAATTATAAATGTTCATTTATAGACCTTCCGTGGTCTGTGAATATTCATTCAATCTCATAATTTATGTAGTATCGTATGACATGAATTCGCCCACCAAATGCGCGCTGCGATCCACGAGAGGCGGTGAGTGGTATAACCGGTGAACGCCTGATCTCGCGCTACCAATTATATGCGTTCTTTTTTTATATAGCGTGAGCAAGACGCCTTTCCAGGAAAGTTATGCTGTGTTCCTTCGCATAGACCTATGTCATTTGTGTACATTTTAAAAGTGATTTTTTGCTGTCGACCTCCCTGTTGTCAAGGTTATGTCTGTGTGTAAACAAACCGGCAATAGCGGACTATTTATATCTTTGTCTGATTGTTGCTACGCTACGTCAAATGGACACTTATCACGTGGCTCAATATAAAAAGTGTTAGAAAAGATATTACAACACTACTACGCTGTTATCTTAAGTGTTAATATGGTTATGTATTTAGTCTTTTATTCATGGATTGTATAACATCCTCAAGGGGCACATATGATGTCCCTCCATGCTTGATGTTACAGACTCAGTCGCATCGGATCCGTGCTCAGTTGGTAATGTATGAGATCTTGTCATTGTTGTTTCCCCCACACTCAGTAGCTTGGGCGATTATTTCGCAGCCTGTTGAATCATCTGAATATGGAAGAACTTTTCCTTGCAAGGCCTGAAATACCAGTATACGTATTTTCAGCGTATTTTTTCCCCGAGGATTTTTAATATGAAATTTTCATTCAGCATCATGCCAGGTCTAATTGAAAATTCTCTACACTTTTGTTGACTATTCGCCACGTGTCGATTATCGAAGGAATTGCCCATCCCTGTGCTAGACTGTGTTGTCTGCGATAAACATCCGCGTGCTCAACTACTGCGGAAAGAATCTGAGACACCATAAATGGCAATTTCCTTTCGTAGCTTGAATAAGTTTGAGACGATTATGTCTGCCCAGAACTTCCTGTCCCTAGTGCTGGTAGCAATTCTGTTGTTGACTTTTTTCCCCGTGTCTGATAGCTATGAATTGTCCATTATTTTTCTCTTGTTGACCTCCCTATTTCTCTTTCTGAAAAATAGAGGGACATCTAATAACATCGGGGGAGGAAATTAGAAATGAATGTAGGGTAAAGAAGACACGGGAAAGACCTTGAACGTGTGACACGTGACAGGAAGGCTTAGAGTGTATGTGTTAAGGTCCTGAGCTCGACGTGGAGCTCAAATTTAATGAATAAATTTCTCTTTTTGCCAGTTCTCACAATTATGTTCTCATTCCCCTTTTCATAACTTGTCTAGTAAAATAGACTATTTTATTCTGAAGTTGAAATAAGCTGCGCAAGTACTGTGGCCACTTTTTACAAGGTGATTAAAGACACTGTGTTTAGATTTTTATATTCCTCACTTGTATCTATTGGATGTACATTAAACAAATATTAAAACAATGAGCGGTGACTGTCGTTTGACAAATACGTTTTTATTTTTGTTTATTCTTTATTAAGCGAAGAGTATACAGATTTTTAAAAAAATAAACGACAACCGGCAGCAACAACATGTAAATTTTCCTGCCACTTTAGAGTAGCGGCTGATGCACTGAAAACTGCAGCAGACGTCCTAAGGACAGAGAAGAGCACCGAAGAGATCATTCGGAGGGTTTTTCACAGACGCAGTTTCAGTAATAAGAACACCTGGGAGCCAAATAAACGGAAGACCTGAATGCCCTAAGAGCAGCTTTCTGTAAACTTTCAGCAGTTCAAAAATAGTTGCGATACGGTGGATCGTCTCATTGCATTGTCCATGGAATGAAGACGTTGACAGACTGGTAAGGGGATGAGGTGTCTAGGAAAACCACCTCAACTGATGTAGGTGTAATATATGAGGGGTGAAGAGACTCATAAAGAGCAAATACAGCAAGTGGGCGACACAACAACGAGGCCATTTTAAAAACGATGCAATCTCAAGCTGAGTGGAAGAGAACAAGTACGTATCTTCAGACTCAGCGCAGGCCACAATTGACTGAGATACAGACTGTTCTGGAGATTTTTTTTTTCCTTTGCGTCTGATATTTTGTTGTAATACGCTGTTCAACCAAAACCCATTGAAGGGTTACAAACGGTTATATTGGGGTATATAGTGTGTTTATTCTGAAGATGAGAACTACCAATGAGTGGTATCTATGGCACTTATAAAATGGCTGCCCAACATTTGTTACAGGGGGGGGGGGGGGGGGGGGGGGGGGCCGGGTGAGAGACGAAAGGGGGGGGGGGGGGGGGGGGGGGGGAGGGGGGGGCGGGGGGGGCGGGGGTCAGACAAATGAGGAACAGAGCAAATGGTTTTCCTTATTACCGGTATCTGTCTATGATAATTTCTGCGAAGTTAAGTCTGCAACCTTAGGCTGACCCCTGCCATATTCAGGTGTATTCAAGTTAACGCCAGAAGGTGTTCAAGGAAGAGGAAGAAGATTCGGTTACTCCGTGACCTAGCTTGGGTCTGTATGTGGTATGTGAGAGGTTATTGATGTTATTACACTAAGGGTAAACAAAGGTCCAGCTGTGTAAGTTCCCTGAGTCTAATTGATGATGATGATGTTCTCAGGGTCCCTATCCGCTACCTCTCTAAGATCTCACTCTGTGTAAAATAATCTCTGTGATGTTGTGTGGCAAGTGTCTAGGGTAATGTATCTATTGTGATGTATGAACAATGTCAAACATAACTTTAACTCAATAAAAGTGAAGTAAGTAAAACTGTTGGTAAAGTTATATTACTATATTACAATTTTTTAATTTTCCTGTACCTCAATTCTTTTGGGACAGGAATGTTTTCAAATCAAGAAAATTTTATTTACAACATATAAATAAATAAAGAGGACCCTTTGTCCATAACTGGTATATTAAAGTGTCACTGTATGTGTATCCCACAGTCTGATTTAATACTTTCTATAACCAATAGTCAATTATGTGAGGGTCTGTTGGTATCATCACGCCCACAGGAATTTCTGTTCTGGTTGTGGAAATTGTTAAAATGAGGTATCATATGCCCATTTAAAGGGAGTTGACCTGACAGCCTGTCTGAGGTGGATGACTAGACTATGCAAGGTCAACACAAGAGTTGTCTTCTGACCACAGATGCAGCATGCAGCTTTACTGAGGCTTCAATGTACACAAGGTCTGCCTGCACCAGGTTTCCTGCCACCACTAAGTAATAGGCAATATATCCCTGAAAAAGAAGGATATTCCCTCCCTTTTATATGCTGGCTATAACAATTCCACAATTAATCAATACTAAGATTATCTGGGGTCAGTCACGTGTGCGAACCATTTGCACCAGACCCTATTTTCTTTGACTTCACTCCGTCCTGTGTTTACATTCTTCTTTCCATATGGCTTCAACGCCCCTGTCACCTTAAGCATTGATTGTCCTCCCTAAAATCAGCTGGGGTATACAATTTTCTTCTTGTGACCTGTTAAATCTTTTGTTCAAACATCCTAGTTATGTTTTCATGTGTCATTAGAACACTGTGGCCTGCAGAAGATTGCTAGTGGCCTCTGGACTTACAGTCGTAAGATTTTATGGCAATATTCAAACACAAATTAGTTTCACTTCCCTCTAAGTATGCTTAGGCACTTCCTACTTAGGTTGTCGTAACCTCTTTCAACTGGCAATGTCGAACAACAAAATATGGCGCACAGTTTGTGGCCAGTTACATGCCAATGAAATACTAATACTTATTTATCTTACCGCAAGTAAAGAATAATCACACAATCACAGGATTGACTAGCAGTAAATGGCTCAATTCCAGACTGCTGTTTCGTCCAGACGGCAAAGACATTTGTCACCAACGCTTTGCATCTGCTCTCAACCTGTCTGTACTTAAGTTTTTCTCAAATGCCGGACTTATTCAAGCAGGGTTAAAAGTTATCAATTCCAACCAGCCAATCAAAAGACGCGTCAAAAAAACTAACTAATTTTGGACCATAAACATTGAGCGTTGTTCAGTGTGTTCGCTCGTCTGATTTTATTTATATATTATATATTTCAGTTATTTATGGACCGATTTTTTATATCAAAATTGATTATTAAACGGCCAGCTGTCCTCTATCTACCCCTATAGGTTTCCTTTATTTATTTCTCCCCGTTTTCATCTGTGTAATTTTTAAGTAATTAATTGTGCTTTTTCCCGAACTGAAAATATTAATAAAATAAATGTTTCTACGTCAAAATAGTTTTATTAATGGGAAATCTTTATGGTATTATGTTAATCAATATCAGCGCTACAATTCCAGATATCTCTTTCCTTTTAATTCTCTTTAGTTTTTGAGGAATAAATTATTTAATTTTTGTTAAAAACACATATTAGACATTTTTCTCACTCCAACCAAAATTTTTATCGTCACTATAAAACGAGGTAACAATCCGATTGGTTGTTAATTTTTACGCCGTTCGTTAATAAATATTAGAGGTGGTGTGTGTGTGTTTGGGGGTAGTAACCTTTTTAACTTGGTGTAGTAGAAAAATTCAAATTCTTTAGTCAAATTGTTGGCGGTAAACTTGATTGTGCCATTCAGACAAATTTAAAATATAGTTATTTATAGACTAAAAATGCGTTAACTAGGTTATGAGGGGGGAAATTTTTGAACGTGTTGTCTTACAGATCCACTTTACGACACTGTTATCAGCTTGTTTTGCCATATCGATATTTTGTTTAATGTCAGGGACGCTTTATTTTCAGTTTGTTATTGTGACCTTGAATAAAAGGTGTTCAACTTTCTTTTCAAATTCCGCCATGTACTGCGATGAACATCCTGGTGCGTTACTGCTGCGAAAGAATGTGAGACAATAATGGCATTTTCCTTTCAGAGCTTGAATAAGTTTTCTTCTTCTTCTACGATCAGTTTCCTATGCTCAGCAATCTAAACAAGGAGATGAGTTGCCTCCATGAATCCAGTCGTCAGCAGGAGGTCCTCGCGGGTGCCCCACAGTTTCTCTTCCATTTTCGTCTCCTGGGGGCCAGGTTTGAGCTCTCAAGTCACCAAAGAGAGGGCACATAAATGTTGTATTCCCAGTCGTGCTGACCGTAAATACAAATTCTTTTTGTCTTTGTTTACATATATACTGTAAATGAAAGCCAGACTGTGTCTGCGATAAACATCCGTATGTGTCCCCATGCCAAGTCTTCATGTCCCCATGCCAAGTCTTCATGTCCCCATGCCAAGTCTTCATGTCCCCATGCCAAGTCCTGCTGCCCCGCATGCCATCAGCTCAAGTTCTTTCTTGTCTTCCTCATACCTGTTATTTGCTGTCCCTAGTTCTTCTCTGCACGTATACTTCAGTCTCGCTCTACGTCTCTTACTTTGGGGGTTCCAAAATAAGAACTGTCCTGTAATTCTGTCAGCAGGTTTCCTCATATATATGCGAGGTTGAGGTGCCCAAGGTGCTAGATTGATTTCCCAAATGTCACTTTGTTTATCCCTACCACAGCTTGTTCAGTGATAGAATGGAGTCAAATATATCTAGTTCAAGGTAGTTGGATGTTTATCGATCCGTGCAGAGTTCTGGAAACATGCGCACATTAATCTGACTGTTAAAGTAATGACATTGCCCCCGGCTGTTTCGTATTGTTGGATCGACAGAAATAAGTTAAAAATAAAAAATACAGTAAACTCTTGATATGGCAGAGTGGGGTGGGGGTAGTAGAAATGTATTCCTAATTGCCAGTTGTCTGTTTATGAATAATTTCAGTTGATATCGGTGACAGCAGCGTCAGATCATTTCTATTTTCGGATCTGTCACTTTTTTATTTATTTATCTAACATATACTACTGGACAAAAGTTAAGGGCCGCCATTCAGTTTAGACAAGGTTTATATAATTCTTCGTGAGTGTCGTGAAATTCTAATCCACATATCTAAATTAGAAAGTAAATGTAAAGCCTAACGAATTAATTCAATAAAAGGAAAGAAGAATGGTAAAAGAACAGTGCGGTCACAAAGCGTACGCCTGTATTATAGAACGTCATACTAGCTAAACAAGAAATCCCCTTTTTCTACTTCGTCTGTATAATTGTAACGCTTTCACGTTTGCTAGTAAAGCCTACTGCATCAAATACACGCGTTTCTAAAAATAAAACTGGTACTGTGTTTCTTAGAAAACCTTGTGATAGACACACTGCGTAATGACCTAGATTAATATTACCTTAATGTCATTTTATGCACTACGTAAACGAAAAGACAGACGGGCTTAGAAGAGAGAGAGAGAGAGAGAGATGTACGGAGGAACGCATGCAATACTACCACGTCGCTTCGCGATTTAAAATTAATGCCACCCCACGCGAAAGGCATGCAGGCTTGATTTTTTTCAAATAATTAGTAATAAAAAACACTACCAATACGAGGTAAGGTTTTAAAAAACCTGGTTAATGCTTATTAGGAAACATGACACAATACTGTTTTACGTCTGAAATCCTGACATTAGCCTGACAGTACAGAAGACACCCCATCGTATAGGAGTGAACGGGTGGTAGAAGAAAATACATATTTTGAACGAAGCCACTTGGCTCCATTAAACTTATATATTTGGGTGCCTTAGGTCTTGCTGACAAAGAATATGTTAGGTGTTAAGCAAATAGTCTAATAATTAACAAATTATAGCCAAAATACTATAGTGGTGTTGTCTGACAACACAGGATCATATTTGCTCATAATGGCGTGTTTGGACACTGCTTTAGAGGAAATGAGGCCACCACGTTAAATCCGATTTGATTGGCTAGAATAATATGTAAGGCTAAACCTGATTAGTCGATTGCAGATACTATTTTTGGTTGTTAACGGAAACGATAGGAAGGGTACTTTTTTTCAAAAGCTTTTGTAAACATGGTCTCATTGGCTAGACCATTTAATATAGTCAATTAGGAGCGTCAGTTCAGTGCCACTTTTTGAAAATAAACTTTGTAGAAGCAAGTGCGTTGAGAACCAGCTCATATTTTTCTAATAAAAGCCTGGGACAGAGGCAGATCGGAATTGTGCCATAACTCATCGCCAGTCAACGTACTTGTTTAATATTTCCTTGAATTGTGGTAAGCTAGACATATTTGATATCTTTTTGATGAAAATTGAATGTGAATTGATAATTTATGTCTGTATGTGTGTGGTTCAGTAACAAACAAGGGGCAAAGCCTAGATATTGCTCCACCATGAACAAAACTTGTCGGAGAGGAGTATAACTACATGGGATTGCCAAATAGTACTATGACACCTATCTTATTGAATAGAAGGAAATAATGCTGGAATTGCAGAGGTGGTGTAACCATTAGGGAGAGGAATACTGGTGTATATTGTTACATGAGAAGCTAGCAGTTGGCCTACCGCGCTGAACTCGGTGTTTGTTATGTATTGTGCTTCAGTGTGGAAATAGATTATAAATTAGTTCTGAAGTAGGAGGTACAACCTTCTTGTTTCAGGGACCGTGGTACTAAAGTATTAAAGCAGCACCTGGTCTGAGTTTTGCTGAATCCAGAAGCTGGTAGCATACTCCTTGGTCAAGATATCGACCAGTGTTGTTTCTCAAGAAAACGGTGAAGCAAGCGAGCAGTGGATACGGTTTCCTGCCGCCCACACAGAAGTTAAGATTTCGTTGGCCAGAGCAGCTCAATCTTGTGTATACCCCCCTCAAAAATTGACTGTACATTAAATCAAGAGGGACAGTTATTTGTTTCAAATAAAAAGAAACTGTGAACCTTTCCAATATTATTTCCACCAGAAACAAACACTTGAAGTCATGATGACAAACAACAACCTAGCTTGAAAAGCCAGTATTACCTCATAGTACTACATCACAACTTACACACATATTGTAATAATAATATATGGCAATACAAAGATCCTATCTATAAATTGTGTACATACAACTTGTGATTACATTTGATTGTGATTCCTGGTTCACTTTGTAGTTGAATCAGGATATCTATTATTGAAAGGAATTAATACATATTTTAAAAGTTAACACTTGACTTATTAAGATAGTCTTATAGAGTGTTCTATGTATGTGAGTGTCACAGTGTTGTAAAGTATTGTGGATTAAATTAAATTGTTTATCTGTCTGTTGGTTGTTGTGACCATACACTTCATCACTATCATAACCCTAGACATTCAACGTAGTCATCACAATATTCCAGAATAAGTCTGACTGAGGTCTAAATGTGGTAGCAAAGTAAGGTCATCTTTAATACACCACACTTATTAGATACAGATACCTTCACAGCTGATCTCAGTCAGTACACTAAGTCCCCTATAAATATTTATATCATCCCACTTTACCACATATATTGGGGTCCTGTCCGGGATTTTGAATCTTCTCATATTATATATATTGGGGGGTAATTCACTTCAGGGAATAATAAAAAATTAAAAGGTATCCTTGGGTGGAAAATAAATAAGGTTGAGCTCTCAGTGCTTGTGGTTGTCCTTAGATACTTAGTTATAGATTGACTTGTTTAAGTTAGACATTGTATAAATTTGCCTGTTAGAAAATGGCCGACCTGGCAAAATTTCGATCTGCTGCTATGCAGGCTGCTAAAGAGTTAGGAATGGACGGGCAAGTTATGATTGCTTATGTCACCACTGAATGTGACATATATATTGAACGTGAAGAAAGAAAATTTGAAGCCGAAAGAAAATTAGAATCGGAAAGATTAGAAAAAGAAGCTGAAAGAAAGTTAGAGGCTGAAAAAGAAATTAAGAAGTTACAATTGGAGGCTGAGGCTAAGAAGTTCCAATTGGAGGCAGAAGAAAAAAGATTGACTGCCGAAAGGGAACACAAGCGATTAGCTGCAGAGAGGGAAGTAGAAGATAAGAGATTACAGAGGGAAGCAGAAGGTAAGAGATTACAAAGGGAGCACGAGTTACGACTAAGGGAGTTGGAATTCCAAGGCCATGCTCCTGAAAATGGTGCCAGTCTCTTCACCTCTGATGCCTCTGCTAGTCAGGGAGCCTCAACCTCAGCTATGAACTTTCATTTAGATCATTTTGTTGAGAGAGAAGATGATATCGAGAGCTATCTAAATAGATATGAACTATTAGCTACCACGTATGGGTTAGAGAGAGAAAGGTGGAGCTTAAAGTTATCTCAAGGGCTTCGTGGTACGGCTTATGATGTTTTTGCCAAAATGAGCAGAGATGATCAAGAAAATTATGACATGCTAAAGCAGGCTCTTTTGTTAAGATATGAAAAGAATGGAGAATTTTATAGAAAAAAATTTAGGAATGCTAAACTACTGTCAGGTGAAACCTATCACCAGTTCTCTGCACGGTTAGAGACATACTTGGAGAAATGGACTTCTCTGGGGAAAACCCAAGATCTTAAGGAAATGATCCTTATAGAACAATTAAGAGAGTCCATGGCTCCAGACCTGAGAAAGTTTCTCATGGAACAAGGTGCAGAGAGGCTGGGTGAGTTACTAAATGTCGCTGAAAGGTATCAGGCAGCTCAGGCAGAGGTAACAAGTAATAGAAAGAAACAGGTAGATAATTTTAAGGCACCACAGACCTTTAATAAATTTGATCCTAGAGATCAGAACAAAGGTAGGCACCAGTTTGATAGGCCACGGTACGACAATAAAAATAAAACCCCACAATTCGATGAAAGGAAATTTGATGAAAGAAAATCTTTCAACCAAGGAAGGAAGTGGTGTACTAAGTGTAAGATGAACAATCATACCACTGAAAATTGTAGGAATAAAACTCCTCGTTTTGCTGCTATGAAATCTGGGAAGAAGGGAACAAAGGTCAAACCTGAGGAACTACAGGAACCGTACCACCCCCCAGTGTGTGAAGATGTAATCTGTAATGGTGTCACCATAAGGTGTTTATATGATACAGGTTTAGATTATGATTCAGTTGTGAGTTCTCACCTGGTGCAAGCAGATCAATACACCACAGAAACAGTGGAAATTCAAGCTGCAACCAAGGAAGTAGCGACCATGACACTCCCTATCGCTAAGATACATGTAAAAACGCGATATGTGGAGGGAATAATCAAAGCAGCAGTGATAAATGAACCAATCTACCCTCTGATATTGGGGTGTAGATATGTCTTCTTGGGGAATCCCAAGAGACCTATGATATTGGCAACGGTGCAGACCAGATCACAGTCCAAAAAGGAGGAGGAAAATCCAATAAATACTCATCCAGATGAGATGAGGAAGGCACAGGCGGAGGACAAAACACTCAAGCCGTGTTTCAAGAAGTTGCGCAAATGCCATACACCTCCAGGCAAGGGAGAATTTTATATGAAGAACAAGCTGATTTGTAGGAAGGCTGGATCTGAATCCAATGGTCACGGACAGCTGGTCCTTCCCACTTCATATAGGACTAAAGTGTTGGAACTAGGGCATGCGATTCCCTTCAGTGGTCATATGGGGATCAGCGCAACAGGACAGCGTATAGCTTGTCACTATTTCTGGCCAGGGATAACTGAAGATATCAAACGATATGTAAAATCCTGTCCAGAGTGCCAACGAGTAGCACCTAAGCATTGGACTGCACCTGCAACTCTAGGGGAAATGCCCATAGTGGGAACACCCTTTGAGAGAGTTGCCGTGGACATTGTGGGACCTCTCACTCGAACCAAGAGGAGGAACAGCTACATTCTGACTCTGGTGGACACCTGTTCTATGTGGGGAGAGGCGGTAGCCCTGTCATCCATTGACTCTAAACATGTGGCAGAGGTATTACTCACAATTTTCACAAAGTTAGTCTTTCCCAATCAAATCTTGACTGATAATGGCTCTCAGTTCAAGGGGAAACTAACAGAAGTTTTCAGGATCTTCCAGGCCAAACACTTCCATTGTAGTGTGTACCATCCCCAAGGGAACGGCCAAGTGGAAAGATTTAATGGCACGTTGATGTCGATCCTGAGAAAGTTGGCACACGAAAAACCAGATACATGGGACCAGTACCTTCACGCCACCCTCTTTGCTTATCAGGAGGTACCCCATAGTTCAACCGGTATGGCCCCGGCAACATTATTATTTGGAAGGCCAATAAAAGGTCCACTCGAAGCTCAGTTAAGAACGTGGACTGATGAAAAGGCAGAGGAAAATATTACATCCTCATACCAATATGTGAATGAGCTGACCACTCGTTTAAAAACTGGCTGGAAACTTGCCAATGAAAATTTGAGACAAGCCAGGAAAAAACATGCTGCCTATTACAACAGGAAAGCTAAAGACAGAGATTTGGCTGTGGGAGAGAAGGTACTGCTTCTTCTACCCGGTAGTCAGAATAAGTTACAAATTGGATGGCAAGGTCCATATACAGTTCTAGAGAAGGTGTCTAGAACCAATTATAAGATAGATAAGAAGGGGAAAGAAAAAATCTATCATGTGAATCTCCTGAAGAAATATTTGGAAAGAGAAAATCAGGAAGAGACACACTTGTTGACCTTGTCCATTGTAATGGAGATGAAAAAGGAACCACTTTTATCATTTGAATATCCATTACATCCCTGTGAGACAGCGGCACAGGTGAAAATCAGTACACATTTAACGAAAATTCAGAAAGAGAGAGTGCAACAGGTTCTAGATGATCATACAGAGGTGTTAACGGACCGACCGGGGCATACAAACTTATTGGAATATGATATGAAACTGATAGACCCCACACCTGTCTGTATGAAAGCCTATTCGATTCCTTTTGCTAAGGAGAAAGCCTTGAAGGAAGAGATAGACTATTTGTTGAAGGAGGGAATAATTTCACACAGTGAATCTTCGTATAGTTCCAGTGTGGTACTCTTAAGGAAACCCTCTGGAGAACATAGACTCTGTATAGATTACAGGAGACTGAATGCTATCACAGAAGGTCAGGTGGATCCATTGCCGGATACGAATCAGTTGTTTGCCAGGCTAAATAAAGCTAAATATTTCTCAAAAGTGGATCTGAGTAAAGGATACTATCAGATTCCAGTAAAGCCTGAGGTTAGACCGTACCTAGCTTTCAGTACCTCAGAGGGACACTATGAGTTTAACAGATTGCCATTCGGATTGAAGAATGCGCCTAGTGTCTTCTCTAGAATGATGAGAAAATTGTTGGATCCTCTGAATAATCCATGCATCACAAACTTCATGGATGATATCCTTATAGCAACAGAAACATTTGAGGAACACATTGACTCAAAGAACATGCTGTTTAATCGACTTAGAGAAGCGAATTTAGCAGCCCGACCAACCAAATGTTGTGTTGGATGTAAAGAATTAGAATTCTTGGGACACACAGTCCATCAGGGAAACATGACCCCTGACCCCAAGAATTTAGAGAAACTAAAGAAAGCCCCGAGGCCACAAACCAAGAAAGACGTGAGATCCTTTGTCTCATTATGTGGTTTCTACCAAAAGTATATCAAAAACTTTAATTCCATATGTGCACCGTTAACTGATTTAACACGCAAAGGAAATCCAGATCGAATTACATGGACAGCACAATGTGAATTGGCATACCAGGAATTGAAGGAAAAGCTCACAAGCAAACCTATTTTTAAATTACCTGACTTAAGTCAAGAATTCATTGTGAGAACGGATGCAAGTAATGTCGGGTTGGGCGCGACCTTGTTACAGAAATCAGATGCACTGGATGGGGAATTAACCCCAGTGGCATATGCTAGCAGAAAGTTGAATAAAGCTGAAACCAATTATTCAACTAGCGAAAAAGAATGTCTTGCAGTAATATGGGCGATCAAGAAATTCAATATTTATCTGTATGGGAAGGCATTTAAGTTGCAAACGGATCACAAACCCTTGTCGTTTCTAGCGCAGGCTAGGCATGAAAATTCGAGGTTACTCAGATGGTCCTTACTTTTGCAGCCATTTCAGTTCAGCATAGAGTATATTTCTGGAAAAACTAACCTGGGTGCGGATTTTCTAAGCCGCCATCCGTGTGATGAGAATCACCGTAAGCACCAGGACTAATATTAAATTTCTCTATGTGTATATAGAATTATAGACTGACATATAATGTCTATTTTAAGTGGGGAGAATTTGTCGTGAAATTCTAATCCACATATCTAAATTAGAAAGTAAATGTAAAGCCTAACGAATTAATTCAATAAAAGGAAAGAAGAATGGTAAAAGAACAGTGCGGTCACAATAGCGTACGCCTGTATTATAGAACGTCATACTAGCTAAACAATAAATCCCCTTTTTCTACTTCGTCTGCATAATTGTAACGCTTTCACGTTTGCTAGTAAAGCCTACTGCATCAAATACACGCGTTTCTAAAAATAAAACTGGTACTGTGTTTCTTAGAAAACCTTGTGATAGACACACTGCGTAATGACCTAGATTAATATTACCTTAATGTCATTTTATGCACTACGTAAACGAAAAGACAGACGGGCTTAGAAGAGAGAGAGAGAGAGATGTACGGAGGAACGCATGCAATACTACCACGTCGCTTCGCGATTTAAAATTAATGCCACCCCACACGAAAGGCATGCAGGCTTGATTTTTTTCAAATAAACAGTAATAAAAAACACTACCAATACGAGGTAAGGTTTTAAAAAACCTGGTTAATGCTTATTAAGAAACATGACACAATACTGTTTTACGTCTGAAATCCTGACATTAGCCTGACAGTACAGAAGACACCCCATCGTATAGGAGTGAACGGGTGGTAGAAGAAAATACATATTTTGAACGAAGCCACTTGGCTCCATTAAACTTATATATTTGGGTGCCTTAGGTCTTGCTGACAAAGAATATGTTAGGTGTTAAGCAAATAGTCTAATAATTAACAAATTATAGCCAAAATACTATAGTGGTGTTGTCTGACAACACAGGATCATATTTGCTCATAATGGCGTGTTTGGACACTGCTTTAGAGGAAATGAGGCCACCACGTTAAATCCGATTTGATTGGCTAGAATAATATGTAAGGCTAAACCTGATTAGTCGATTGCAGATACTATTTTTGGTTATTAATGGAAACGATAGGAAGGGTACTTTTTTTCAAAAGCTTTTGTAAACATGGTCTCATTGGCTAGACCATTTAATATAGTCAATTAGGAACGTCAGTTCAGTGCCACTTTTTGAAAATAAACTTTGTAGAAGCAAGTGCGTTGAGAACCAGCTCATATTTTTCTAATAAAAGCCTGGGACAGAGGCAGATCGGAATTGTGCCATAACTCAACGCCAGTCAACGTACTTGTTTAATATTTCCTTGAATTGTGGTAAGCTAGACATATTTGATATCTTTTTGATGAAAATTGAATGTGAATTGATAATTTATGTCTGTATGTGTGTGGTTCAGTAACAAACAAGGGGCAAAGCCTAGATATTGCTCCACCATGAACAAAACTTGTTGGAGAGGAGTATAACTACATGGGATTGCCAAATAGTACTATGACACCTATCTTATTGAATAGAAGGAAATAATGCTGGAATTGCAGAGGCGGTGTAACCATTAGGGAGAGGAATACTGGTGTATATTATTACATGAGAAGCTAGCAGTTGGCCTACCGCGCTGAACTCGGTGTTTGTTATGTATTGTGCTTCAGTGTGGAAATAGATTATAAATTAGTTCTGAAGTAGGAGGTACAACCTTCTTGTTTCAGGGACCGTGGTACTAAAGTATTAAAGCAGCACCTGGTCTGAGTTTTGCTGAATCCAGAGGCTGGTAGCATACTCCTTGGTCAAGATATCGACCAGTGTTGTTTCTCAAGAAAACGGTGAAGCAAGCGAGCAGTGGAGACGGTTTCCTGCCGCCCACACAGAAGTTAAGATTTCGTTGGCCAGAGCAGCTCAATCTTGTGTATACCCCCTCAAAAATTGACTGTACATTAAATCAAGAGGGACAGTTATTTGTTTCAAATAAAAGAAACTGTGAACCTTTCCAATATTATTTCCACCAGAAACAAACACTTGAAGTCATGATGACAAACAACAACCTAGCTTGAAAAGCCAGTATTACCTCATAGTACTACATCACAACTTACACACATATTGTAATAATAATATATGGCAATACAAAGATCCTATCTATAAATTGTGTACATACAACTTGTGATTACATTTGATTGTGATTCCTGGTTCACTTTGTAGTTGAATCAGGATATCTATTATTGAAAGGAATTAATACATATTTTAAAAGTTAACACTTGACTTATTAAGATAGTCTTATAGAGTGTTCTATGTATGTGAGTGTCACAGTGTTGTAAAGTATTGTGGATTAAATTAAATTGTTTATCTGTCTGTTGGTTGTTGTGACCATACACTTCATCACTATCATAACCCTAGACATTCAACGTAGTCATCACAATATTCCAGAATAAGTCTGACTGAGGTCTAAATGTGGTAGCAAAGTAAGGTCATCTGTAATACACCACACTTATTAGATACAGATACCTTCACAGCTGATCTCAGTCAGTACACTAAGTCCCCTATAAATATTTATATCATCCCACTTTACCACAGTGAGCAGGGTCGATTTTCCAAATGTCCGTTAGCTTGAAATCTCTCAAGAAGTCTCTGAATGGTAGAGTGGGACACTGCTAAACGTCTTGCAACATGACGAACAGATTGACCATCCTGAATCCATGCCATGGCTCGACCACGGTCTACAGTGCTGAGACTTCTCCTTGGTTGCATGGCTAATGCAGTGATCATTTCGACCACTTGTCATATTGATTTATTGCATACCAACGGTGAACACTGCCGATGATCATTTTCCACGTGCATTCAAATTCAACTCACTTTTTCACCTTTTGAACTAGTGGGGCGTGTTGCAAAAACCACGAGTTTTTGTAGCAACAATGGCAATTTTCACGTGCGGGTTAAAGTGACCCAGTTTTTGGACATTTAAAAAAAAATTAACCTAGTGCACACAGAAATGTATACACATTTCTCTGAGCTCAGTTTTAATGACATTTTCACTTGTCTTTACAGTTTGCCAATCAATTATATAAACCTCGTCTAAACTGAATGGTGGCCCTTAACTTTTGTCCAGTAGTATAGTTCTTTTTTTTTTTTAGTTATCTTCCTTTTTTCGTTCTTTTATCCCTGACGAAGGCCTCTTAGCCGTGACGTGGGCAGTTGTTGTTTACCCTAGTAAAGCGTACACAACTAATTTTCGTTCACCCTCACCGTAAAATTTCTGAGTAACTGTCTGTCTCTCTCGATCTATCTGTGTCTGTGTGCCAGTCCATCTGTGTGTCTTTCTTGCTTGCAGTCTACTTTCGTAACTGTCCCTCTGACTTTTTGTTTGTTTGTTGTGTGGCCGGGGCAGGGACTTGGGGGTCGCTGTTTGTACAGAGAGTGTTAGATTTCTAAACTAGCTTATCCGCTAGAGCTTGGAATTGCTCTCTTACAGTCTTACAGGAGTTTTCCAGGTTCTGGGATGATCCTCTACGGTGTATTTGGTTAGAGCAGTATTGGTTCATTAATATTATTTACCAGCAAAACATTCCCCTTCTTCCTGTCATAAATATGTGGCAAAGTAAATGAGAGACGACCTGCCTTTGGTATCAACGTAAACTTTTATTAACAGCATCTTTTTACAGGTAAACGTATAGAGTAATAGCATGCATGCTTCATGTATCCATCAATGCATTTCTGTTCTCTTAATAATACAGCAGAGGCTTCTGTCTTCAGATGAGCCACTCTGATTCAACTCCTAGTAATTTCTTTCCTTACAAGACCATTTTGCGTATAAATGCATGCTCACAAGTTTCAATGAATCAATCCAGTTTCTCATTTTATCAAATAGGTTAATGTCCAACTAAGTTTCAAATGCCTCTGCATGACCATTCAACTCTTTAAATTCTCGTCTACAGGAAAAACCTACAGCCATTTTCTTTGCTTTTCAATCTGCGAAAAGCCATCCTGTCTTAGCATGTTAAATCAAATATAATATTTGATGCACTCTACTTACTGTTCTCCTGGTTAGAAATAATGCACATATGAAACACTAGAACTGGGAAAATACTAAATGAAAACTTCATTTAGTTTTATTTGAAAAATCCTAAAAAATCTGCAGCATAAAAAGTGCGTCTGACACTTTCCATCTTTTGTCTGCAACTAACTTTGGCCGGGGCCAGCCCGCTTGGGTTCAGCTCAAATCTAGGTCAGCGTTGCTTCATCTTTATTCATCTCACGATTGGACAATAAATTTACCTACGATGTTACTAATCATGATCTGTTTCAAACATAAAATTACTGTTTAATTTTAACAAATTTCTATCACCCAAGCTATAGTCTGTTTGGTAGAAATGATAGTTCCTAAAATGACGCATTCCCTGTCACAGTTGTAACCATAATGTTTATGTGTCAGACAGTAAATTGTCAGTGTCATATTTGCTGAATGTGTTTGCGATTCCAAATTGTAAATGTCAAGACAGTATCAACCGGCAGTTGTAACTTTAACATCGGAGGTTGAATTATTTTATTTGCTTTTTTCTTTCTTCTTCTTTTTTTTTTAAGCTGAAGCTAGTATTTAGTTTATACATACAGATAAACTCACACTCTCGCACACACACACACACACACACACGTGTGTGCAGTTATCTAGATAAAATCTATTTATTGATTGACTTCAAGCACACGTCTCGAAGTTTCAGTGCCGAAAACTGAACTCTTTGTTTGTTGGTATTGCTGGATGCAGTTATTTTGACTGTTTAACGGCCGTTCTCAATATCTTGACCTGTTTTTATGTTCTCATTTAATAGCATAAATGGTTATAGTTCCGTGAACAGCATAGCGTTTTGCTGCTTTACTTCAAGCACTGGTGTGTACAGTTAAAACTCGCATCAATTGCATGTGATCAAGCACCGTGACGTAATTGTACTGCTAGTTTCATGTGCCTATTTCTCCAGTACTGTGCATGTTACTGGTATATTTTTGCAGCATACGTAGTAGTATAGTGCGTTTCAAAAAGATCGGTCGACGATTGACTTCAAATATCTCCATATTCCTTGCACTGATAAACATGATTTTTTGCATGTGGTCTTATATTTTCAATGTCCCAAAGTTTTTATAAAATTCAATGTTGCAGGTAGTGTTCTTTTCTTGCAACGGCTAATTCCTTTGATCTTTTTTAACGAAGTAATTATTTTGTCCTGGAAGAAAATAATTTACCGTAAATGAAGGAAGTTGCATATTTTCGGCATAGGCGTCTATACAATTCAAATGTTAGAGGGGTTTGTTAACTGATTACTACGTGAGGTCCTTTTTTTTCCTTCGAAATATTTGAGAGAATAATAATGCCTATTCGTTGTAAATGTTACTTTTTATACCAAAACGTGAATGGATGCATGAAGAGGTGAAAGTACTGTGTATGTTAAAAATAGTAGTGAAATCGCGGAGATAAAAAGGAAATGAATTGGTTTACATATACACATAGATGGAGGAGAAAACATATAAAACATATAAGGTATTTACACACTTATTCTGAGTCAGACGAGTCTAACATATTGATGACTATTCTCGGCTGAACGAATGACAGTCCATCTTTTTTCCAATAGTCATTTTCCTCTTTTAAGACATGGTCTTCACATTTATACCAATAATCGTTGTCTATCTGCGAGAGGGCGGCATATGTTAGTTCTTTCATATTGCATAGTTTGAAAGTTTTATTTTCAGCTGCCACCTGTCCTTTAACTTTTGCCCAAACGAGCTCAATTGGGTTTAAATGTGAATGATAAGGTGGCAGTCTCAAACACATATGACCATGCTGTTGAATCAACTTGTCTATACGGAATATCTTGGTCTTTTGTGATTTCTTAACAAGGGACAGTAATTCAGGTTTCAGATACCCCTCGTTAAATGGAATGTCTTCTTTTCTGAGCCAAAGCTTTATAGCATCTTTTGTACTCGAAGATGTCGGAATTTTGTCTTCTTCTGCCACAGCGTTGTGGTATGATGCGTTGTCCATTATCAGACAGGATGGTCTGTATAGGGACGGAAGAAGAGTATTTTCAATCCACTCTCTAAATATGTTACCGTTCATCTCGGTATGATAGTCCCGGTTGTCCGCATAATTGGAAGTGAAAATAAGTTCAGCATTTTTCGCTAGCCCATTATGTCTGCTACCTGCATGTGTCATTATCAGACGTCCTTTTCCACTGGGTACAAGAAACATTTTCCAGAGGACCTCATCAAAAAATTAAAAGACGTTTATGGAGAAATGTTCGACTATGTAAGATTGAACTTGTTGTACTTTATTGTTCGGATGAGTTCTGCAACAAGTTAGTTCATGAGTTACGGCAGTTCTTAGTTGAAAATGATCTCAGTTCAGGCTTTAAAGAAGTGTTCAAACTGGCAGAATTGATAATGGCAATTCCAGCAACTACTGCTTCTGTAGAAAGATCGTTTTCAGCTTTAAAGCGAATCCACAGTTACCACAGATCTACACAAGGTCAAGATCGACTCTCCAGTCTCAGCCTATTGTCCATTGAAAAGGAACTTTTGAGCAAGGTTAGAATGAAGAATACATTTTACGATGCTGTAACGGAGAAATTTCTGCAAAAGGAAAGAAGAATAGATCTAATCTTCAAGTGAAACCTGTAAGTGAAAATATGTATTATTTACTCGTAGTTAATGTTTTTCTTCCAGCCGAATAACTATCGTTGCGTAATTGAATATAGTTGGTTTTTAAATTAAGAGGGGAAGGGGTTAAATAGTAGGCGTACATATTCATTTTAAGTAGCAGCACGCCTAGCTCGCATTACCTGAATACGCCACTGTAACTGAACGCACCGGAAGGATAAATTTAATGTTCAAAACAGTGCGGCAATGAGCTGATACACGGTGACAATCACGTGAAATGCGTTCAAGATGTTAAATCGAAATAGCTCACAAATATGAAGGGGTAAGCCCTTTCAATATACGGTTGGACTAGGAGGTGGTCGATTTTGTATACTTTAAATAAAGAAAATTTAAAACCATAAGTTTGTTAACGAGGAAAAAAATGTCCCCCTTGGGACATAGCGATCATTAGGTCATATGCAAAGTTGCAACAATTACGATCTAGTGGTTGCAGAGATATTGAATATTAAACAGCAGCAAACATTGTGAAACGCACTATAGTAATATAGTGTTCTTTTTTTCTCCAGTAGTATGCCAAACTGGCATATGTGATGATGTATGTCTACAACTTCTTTAGTTCTTGCCCCCAGTGCTGTTTATTAATTCTGTTGTTATTTCCATGCCACAGTGTCAAACTGTCCAATGTCTTTTCAAATTGTCACCCGATCTATAAATATGGTTCCATCAATTTTTCCTATTGTCACAATGTATGTCAACTTTAATCTTCTTGTAACATAGCCAACCAAAGTGGATTGTTTCCTTCTAATAAGTAAAAAGCTTTTTGCATGTTCTGGTTTCTTTCAAGCCATCCTCATTACTCTGTTTTGTTTTTTTAGCTGCCCTTGGTATTCTTAACAATCTTCTGTATAACTGCTTATCTGTCACCTTTGCGGGCTTTCCTGCTTGTCTAAGAATTGTCCTGGACTCATTTCCATAAGTGAAGAATAGGCTATCTATAACACTGAAGACCTGTGCTGAAAAATTATAGATTAACTACCCTCGAGAAACACATTACTTTAATAGTGAAGAATTTCATTTGGTATATCAAGTTACATACATGTCAGTCCTAGACAGCTGCCTTTATTGTGTGGGCATGACAGCAAGAACATGCACCTCTTCGCTAATAGTGTGTGTATGTTCTCTTATCATCCTATGTGGACTAGTGTGAGCATGTTCTCTTATCATCCTCTGTGGACTAGTGTGAGCATGTTCTCTTATCATCCTCTGCTGACGTTGATAAACACTAGATATTGTTCATTTTGATAATCTTCATGACGTGAGCAATATATCCTCACAAGCTATCTTTTTGTCTGTCTTATGAAACAATCATAAAGAAGTGTCTTCGTTATTCTCCACACAGGGCGCAGATGGTGCACGCATATCACGTATGTGTGATGGCGACAAGTTGACCGATACGTATCATGAAGATGTCAAAACTCTGTATGATGGCTTTCAGAGAGGTGTTAGAGTGTCAGGTAAGGAGAACTTATGTGGTATTACAGACCAGGCATATTACAGGCCAGGAAAATTACAGAAATGTTACATGTAGTTTCTGGGAGTTTGTGATGAGACAAAGAAAGACTAAGAATGCTGCTCCGTCAAGTATATCATACAAGGAGACAAATATGAGGCTGGCAACCTCATCATGTCAAACAAATTGCTACAGAAACCAGGCGAACAACAGAAGTGATTGCGTCATTAATAGGCTGAGGTGCCCATTGTAAACTTCCGGTGTTTCGCACTAATGACCGGTCAGTAAAGCATCTTTTTTTGGGGATGCCTAGCTGGCCGGGAGGATAGTGTGATTCGCTTGTATGGCTAGGCGGTGTTGTCGTACGGAAGGTACGGGGTTCGAACCCTGGGTAAGCCACTCGCGTCTGTTGTTTTTCTGTTGTCTGGTGTTCTACTTCTTTATTTCTTACGAGCGCCTGAAAACACCTTTATGTTTGTCTAATATTAATTTACTGTTTACAGGCCTCGGGTTTCCCTTCCTTATGTGTCATTAATGTTTATATAATACCAGAAACCTACCCTCTGTTCTATACTACTGTTCTTAAGTCTTCTATCATTTACTGGACACAGTATCAAGGTCTTTGTCTTGTGTGGACTGACACGTACTGTAGAATAGGGGAACAACAGAAGTGATTGCGTCACTAATAGGCTGAGGTGCCCATTGTAAACTTCCGGTGTTGTCTTGTGTTTCGCACTAATGACCGGTCAGTAAAGCATCTTTTTTTGGGGATGCCTAGCTGGCCGGGAGGATAGTGTGATTCGCTTGTATGGCTAGGCGGTGTTGTCGTACGGAAGGTACGGGGTTCGAACCCTGGGTAAGCCACTCGCGTCTGTTGTTTTTCTGTTGTCTGGTGTTCTACTTCTTTATTTCTTACGAGCGCCTGAAAACATACCTTTATGTTTGTCTAATATTAATAATTTTATGCATTGTGTTTTCTGTGTGCATGTGGCCATCATTTGTTGGTAATTTGATAATGCTGTTATAGATGTGTTGTGTGGATACTTGTATGTCTGTGTGTGTATATGTGTGTTTGTGTATCTATATTAGGTATATAAAATGAAAAAGCATCCATCATCTGATAAAAGCTGTAGACCTTTAACTACTTGACACTCAGGAAGATTGGAAGGAGAGGGCGCCACTTAGCTCATGACTCCTAAAGGTCATTTCTCCTGTTTGTGCTGGGGATGGGAAGATTTGAGAGCTTGGCTTGAATTTACATTAAGATTTTTGTTGTACATAAATTTGTGTTGTACTTTATTGTACATTTCCACACAGTAGCATTTACTCACATATAGGAATGCATGTGTTAGTATATAAAATATATTTATGTGTGTATCTGCTATGTCCATTCTCTTATTCTCCCAAAACATAGCATTGTTTGTCTGTGTTTTTTTTTTTTTAATTTTTTTTTATTTGGGTGCTTTGATCTTTCTTTCACAGTAAATCTTTGTTAGATCGTCCCTGCTACTGTAAAGACTCTTTTTTTTTTTTAAAAGGGGTGGGGGCCACAAGTTCAAGAACAAATATCAGATTATTTTTATTCATGGTCATATCACTCACTGCCCCCCTCGTGTAACTGTCGAGGGCCTCTGATGAGACAAATAAAGAATAGGTCTACTGCTGCCAGAGGCATGTCATACAAGGTGATATGAGGCTGGCAACCTCATCGTATAAAACAAATCACTACAGAAACCACCGCTGCCAGATAATATGAATTCTTGGTGCAGGCTTCCTGCAAGGGGACCAGTAGCAGCGGTGGTTTCATGTTCCACAAAGAGCTATATGGACAATGATGATTACTTACTATTAGCAAAGAACGCATACCAATGATCTGCATCCATATTATCAGAAGTAAAAGAAAATGTGTATGCTATTTGCTTATAAGGACATTTTATTTCATATAAGGTGACAAACCATGCCTTGGCTGGAAGCCTGCAGCAGATAAACCATATCAATGGTTGACATACAATCAGGTGAGTAGTTAGTAGTAAATGCTGAGAGACTGTCTTTCAAGCAGTAAAGTATAAAGCGTGCAGTTGAGAGAAGTCTTGAGACCATCTTGAGTAGAATCACATTTGATTGCTAATGCATGCCATATTTGTGAATGATTGCCTGCAGTAAAACTACCACTGCAAGGCTTCCTGCAAGGTAGGCAGTTGTGTTGGTGAGTTTATGCTTCTTAAAAAGTAGTTGCTTATCCTTTACAGGACGTGGCAATGAACCCCAGCTTTTATTGGCTGTTTTGTGATTTTTCTAGGCAATTTTTTCATTCAGTAGTTTGCCATTGCTTTCTGAACGGTATGGCGCTTATACCATTGTTAAAAATCTACACAAAGCGATCTGCTACCAAACCGCCTGCAGCAGGTTTCGAACCTGGTATATCTGGATTATGAAACTGCGTTCATATCCATTAGGCCACAGACGCTTCTTAGGGAGTGTAAAGGGAGAATGATTGAATGACCTGCAGTATAGTGACTTTAAAAAATGCTTCTTTATTCTCTCAGAGATCTACCATTTTGTTCCGTGTAGGGCCGCGGGGCGGGGGGGGGGGGGGTATGTTTCTAAAGAGACAAAGAATAGGACTACTACTCCCACATGCTTGTCATAAGAGGTGGCTAATGTGAGGTGTGTGGGGGCTGGCAACATCATCATTTAAAACAAGTTACTACAGAAACCATCTCTGCAAGTGCACATGAAGGAACCAGCTACAGTGGTGGCTACATGCTCCGAGCATGAAGAGCAAAAAGGGGGAAAGAAGAAGCCACCATTAACATAACAGTGTTGTCATTCATATAACTGGGACCCAAAGACGCAACAATAGAGAATGCAGTCAGCAACCCATAGCTTGACTGCTTGCGTCAGGGTCAGCGAACCAGGGCTGACCAAGACCCTACTCCACCTCCAAGTGGTGGTCCTGGAAACAGGCTGCATCACTGCAGTCTGGCTGAGAGAGTAGGGATCGAAGAGGGAAGGCTAACCCGGTCCCAAAAAATGCCATGCGGAAGTCGGATGTGTCGGCCGAAAGGCGCAAATATCGCAGCTTCGCTGTAAACGCAGCCAACGTCCTTTTCAGGACGAACGAAGAAGAAGAAGAAGAATTCATATAACCAGTGTCAGAGTTTAACTTAATGTATTACATTCATATAACCAGTGTCAGAGTTGAATTTAATGTATGACATTCATATAACCAGTGTCAGAGTTTAACTTAATGTATGACATTCAAATACTATTGAACTCAATAAATGACATTCATATGACCAGTGTCAGAGTTAAACTTAATGTATGACATTCATATGACTTGACTTTGATCCACTGTCACTGGGCGTCAGCTCTTGGTGAATGACATTCGTATAAGCACTGTTAGAGTTGAACTTAATGTATAACATTTATATAACCAGTGTCTGCTCTAGAGCTTTGTTGTATATGCTCTGTAAGGAGAAAAAAAGAAATGTTGATTCTGTCATATTCACTTAGCCAGTCCACTTTGCAGGTGTTGAGTTGGCCTGTTTTTTTTCTTTCACATTTGTAGGTAAATACCAAAGCCACACACTTTGGTGCAGGTCTTATCAATCTTGGATTAGCCCCCAACAATGATACACATGTAGGCATCTATTCACAGAATAGACCAGAGGTAAGTCATTGAGTGTTTCCTAGAAAGACAAATGTAATGTAAGGCCATGAAATCAGCAATATGTTGGCTTATTTGATTTAGAGAAGAGTTAAAAACACCTATTATATAGATACAAATATCAATTTTCAAGTGTTTATATTTTGTGCATCAAAAAATCAGTTTTCAGGTCTTTATATGGTTTTCACCATCAGCTGCTGCATTATGAAATTGTAAAGGTTAAATGTTTTGTTTTAGAAAGTGATCTTACATACTTTTAAAACATGTAAAAGTAATAACCCGTTTGAAATTATTCAGAACATTAAAACCAATTTTCTCAGAATTTGACATTTCATGTATACTGTAAACGTTGTCTTTAAACGTACGTAACATTTCACTTTTTTTAAATATTACATTTTTTTTTTTCCCATTACCCATTACAAAGCAATTTGAAAACCTTGAATGTAATCTCAGTGTTTTAGAATGCCAACATTTTACTGACATTGTTGTGTCATGTCGCAATGAAGTTTTTGTTTGTTTGTTTTTTTTTTTAAGTGTGTGTTTTAATTTTTTTTTTTTTTTTTTTTTTTTTTTTTTTTTTTTTTTTTTTTGCGTACGCCCGCTATTACTCGAGGCGAAATCTCAGGTTATTATTTTTATGTCTAACCTGACATTGATTTTACGTGAGTATCCCTTTATTTCTTGTACAGAGACAGGTGTCCCTCGCCATTCAGGCAAATACTCGCCGATTTCGGAGGTACCCATTGCAGCTGGGTCGGCTCAGGAGCCGCCAGTCCCTGGTCGACGACACTTCTTCAAATGTCCTCGCCAGGTCTCGAGTTAATCAAGTCCAAATCCCGGTCGACGAAAAATCCTCAAATGCCGTCGCCCGGGTTTGATCCTGTATCACCCGGTCGCCAGAGCGGTGTTGTAACCACTACGCTAGCGCGGCTCCCCTAAGTGTGTGATATTTTTTGTGTTTGTGCTGTCACAAAAAAGCTCGTTACTTTGGTGGTAACTTCCATGTTATATAAAGATGTACCAACAGAAGCTGAGTGTCCAGGTTAAACATCTGATTGTAAAATTAGACCAAAGAGCATATGGAGAAAAGAACTGGAAACAGACAAAAGGGGGATGAAGAAGTCATGGAATGACCTTGACCTGATGAATGGGACAGGAAGTTTTGTCATAAGTTTGTTGAAGGCCTATGCTCCTTGAAGAGTTCAAGGGTCATGATGGTGATGAATTCTATACTTCATATACTTTTTTGGTGTGGTTTTTTTTTTTTTTTTTTTTTTTTTTTTTTTTGTCCTTCACATCCCAGACTTTCATAAATAGGTACAGTAAAGGTAGCCACATTGCATACACTGCCATAGGGGAGTGAAGTGTTAGAGATTTCACTATACTAGGTCTAACATGGAGAGATGGGGTGACCAGTTTCCTTCCATGCTGCCTTTTCCTTCCCGAACTCTGGAGCAAAGTGAGGTACCCATTTACAGCTAGGTAGGTTGGAGGGTGACGATACCGTGATTCAAACCCGGCACCTTTGCCATGAGAGACCAGCAGTGTAACCAGTCTGCCAATCAGGCATCCCATAAATGGGTGCTTGCTGAAAATAGAAGGATTGAAGTGATGTGACAGGAGCACCATTCTGGAACCAAGTATCAGTGGAACAAGGGGTGAGGAGATGACAATTCTATTGAACAGGACAAACACTGAGGAAATCAGTTGACAGCATTGCAATGCAGACTTTGTTCTGGAATCTCCAGGGTAAGAGAAATGGGAGACTCAAAAACACCTGAAAAAGGGAATGGGAGACAGACATAAACGGATAAAGAAAACATAGATAGAATATCAGATGGTACAGGGCAGAAAAGTTTGGTCTGGTTGAAACCCCATGTCCCACAAGGAGCTGTAGGGTAATGAATAAATAAATATGGGGGGTGGAGTGATGTCTACCTCTAATTCTAAAGGTACTGGGTTCGCTCCCAGCACAGAGAATATCATTGAGGAACATATTTTTCAGAACTAGTGGTTCCTAATGATGTTATACTTCCCCTTGATCTCCTAGCTTGGATGCCTAGCCTTCTCAGATAAGGGCGGACAAAAGGAGGTCCCATGTGCAAGTTGCGCACATTAAAAATCCCTTGGCAGTTGGAAATCATAAATAATAGGGCAAACGGCTGCTGTCCTGTTAAAATTTAGAAAACCAACCCACCACAAAAAATATTTATAGAATGTCTGATTCCTGTATACACACATTGGGATCCTCGAAGGTGCTACAGTGTTTGTGCACTGTGCTGAGATCCTTCTTATGTGATCTAAGGGAGGAGATCATAGCATTTATGGAGTTGTCCATGTGCAATAAAGATGGTCCTTAAAAAAACCAAACCAAATAAAGAAGGAAAACCGAGGTCTGTGAGTGGTGAATAAATAAATAAATGAAAATAGATGAGCAGGCACTCATAAGTTGGAAAGGAGGAGGACATGATAGACAACAGAAAAGAGACATAAGTGATAGGTTGACCTGGAAATCAAACCACGGACCAACTAAATGTGTCATCACCTTGCTGCGAGAGAGAATTGTGACAGGACATACAGCCAACTAAGCACCCAAAAAGGTGCCTCATTGACCCTGTTCTTGCCACTTGAATGATCCCTGGTTTGATTTCCCGGTGAGAAGAATGTTTCTTCTCTGGTGTCTGTTATCCTCCTTTCTATCATGAGTGCGCGCTGTTTGCCCATTTTCATTCATTTATTTACTTGTTAGTAAATGTTTAATGATGGCATCCATATTATGGATGACCCATACCTATAAAAATCACACTGGCAGTTATTGTTCTGGAACCCCCAAGTTAAAAAAGAGAAATGATGTAAATCACAAGGAAATGTGAGGATACAGAAATAACAAGAGAATGTGTAAAGAACTAGAATGAAATGCACAGGACAGAAAGAATGTATTGATCTGGCTGAAGAGCTTTAAGCAGCTGAAGAAGCAGAGTTCCTGTTATCGCAAGAATAAAACTTCAGGCAGAATAAAGCCATTCCTCGTTATAAACGTGTTGGTAAAGTTTGACCAGTTATCAAACAAAATTCTTTGTAATAAAAGTATTGGTAAAGTTTGACCAGTTATGAAACAGTTTCTTTTACTGCCTGAATAATTACAGTGTGTTAACTCTTCTGTTTTTTAACATTACTAATTAGTTAATAATAATTATTAAATTTTATCCTTCCACAGTATGTCATTGCTGACCAGTCATTTTTCCGTCATTCCCTGACAGGTGTTCCTCTCTATGATACTCTGGGAGAGGAGGCTTGTAATTTTATTATTAACCAGGGTAAGGGATTGCAGACGTGTGTACTTTCTTCAATATATGTGTGTTCTAATAATGTTTTGTTGGCCATTTATTGATTGATTTGTGGAGGAAGCTGGTCAGTTCAGACTTGTGTTATTTGATGCATGTAGACACAGACATCACCATCACCCTTCAGTTCTCCTAGGAGAATAGGCCTTTAACATATGCTCTCCCAGGAGATTAGGCTTTCAACATATGCTCTCCCAGGAGAATAGGCCTTCAACATATGCTCTCCTAGGATAATAGGCCTTCAACATATGCTCTCCTAGGAGAATAGGCCTTCAACATATGCTCTCCTAGGAGAATAGGCCTTCAACATATGCTCTCCTAGGAGAATAGGCCTTCAACATATGCTCTCCTAGGAGAATAGGCCTTCAACATATGCTCTCCCAGGAGAATAGGCCTTCAACATATGCTCTCCCAGGAGAATAGGCCTTCAACATATGCTCTCCCAGGAGAATAGGCCTTCAACATATGCTAAGTCCTCCTGTCCCATGCCATCAGCTCAAGGTCTTTCTGTCTTCTTCATCCCCTTCATGTCTGTCTCCAGTTCTGTTCTCCACATGTTCTTCTGTGGATTCCAGAACAAGGACTGCTTTGTAATGCTGTCAGCAGGTTTTATCAGTGTCTGTCTTATCCATTGCCAGCATTTTCTTCTCATCTCCTGTTCCACTGGCACTTGTCTATTCCTTAATTCTACATTAATGAACTTGTCATGCCATTAATGTTTCTTTAGCTTTCGTTTTAAATCTTTATTTCTGTTGTGTTCATGTCTTTACAGACTGTATACATCTTTTATTGTCATATTCTTCTATCATGGTTTCTTCCTGTGCAAGTCTAGAACTGACTCATGTAACATATTGTACAAGTCTTTATAGCTATATTTTAACATCAGAAAATTGTTGTTCTTTCAGCTGAATTATCAACCATAATCTGCGATACCAATGCCAAAATTAAAATTCTGCTTACTCGGAGGAAACACTTCCCCATTCTACATACGCTAATCATCTTTGAACCGTTGAATAATGAAAACAAGGTATTGGCAGAAAATGAGGGGGTCAAGCTGTTGCAGTCAGATGAAGTTGAGGTAAGCTACCATTCTGGTAGACTCCTATTTAAATGTGAGGCTAAAACTCTAGAGAATTATATAAAGCGAGCCAGAGAAGCCTGATGCATTTTGCACACACTTTACACTTGAACACAAGTAGATATGATTGGCAGGCCTCCTTTTGATTATTTGGAGAACAAATTTAAATTGTCAGCTTGGAGGGTTTGATGGCTAAGCAGCATGCTTTTGCCAAGGAGGCATATTTTAAGAACAGTGACTCTGCGATTACAACACATTCATCTGTTCTGGCAGCACATACAATGCAATGGCAGTGTGCCGATTTGTAAACAGGATAAATTTGTGGGTGTTATATGAAGTGCTTCTAATTGTGGATTGTTTATATTATATGGTAAGCCCAATTTTTTTTTATTGGGGAGAAGGTGGGGGCACATTTGTCATGTATGCAACTAAAATATATCAGCAATGTTTCTTATCCTGTTTATGTGCATTACCCGTGTAGTTCCTTTATAGTTTCATTGTAATGCAATTTTAAAAGCATGTCAAGGAGACAGACAGGATTTACTTAGTATTATTATACTATGCTGTGTGAAATAATAAACACTATACCTGAATTATGACCTTCTGCATCTCAGCCGAGTAATTTGCCTGTTAATATTTTTATAGGGCGTTTGTGAACAGAAAAGTGAAAACCATTTCTTGATTTGACTTAATGTTTCTTACTTACTTACTTACTAACTTAGTCGTTCCCCTTCTACCGTGAGGTGTAGAGGTTTGAAAGAGAGAGTGCCAGACTATCCTATTGGCTGTCTTCCTCCTGGCCTGGTTCCATTCTAGTCCTCGGTCCTTCAAAGATTGTCTAATGTTGTCCTCCCAGCGGACTCTGGGTCGTCCTGGGGGTCTGGATCCCTGGCTCTTTGTTTCCCATGCTTGTCGTGGTAGCCGATCTTCTCCCATTCTGCAGACATGGCCAAACCATCTTAGTTGGGACTGTTCTACTTGGGTCTGCAGGGGGTGGCATTTTAGGCCTTGACGTATCGTCTTGTTGCGGACCATGTCTCTTCTTATTACTTCAACCACCTTCCTCAGATACCTCATTTCTGAGGTTTGGATCTGGCTTTTATGGGTTGTAGTCATTGCCCATGACTCGCATCCATATGTTAAGACTGGGACATAGGTGGAGCGGTATACAGCCATCTTCGTTTTCTTACCAACCTCTCTCTTGCTGAGGAATCCTCGATTTATGGCCTGAAAAAGTCTCCCAGCTGCTGCTTTTCGAGTGGCCAACTCTTCTTTGATGCCTCCCTTTCAGTCTATAATAGCTCCGAGATATTTAAAGTGGTCGACCTGCTCCAGGACCTGTTCTCCCAGCTTAATCTGATGTCTTTTTTCTTCTCTTGATATCACCATGGATTTTGTTTTACAGCTACTTATGACCATTCCTCTCTTCTCCAGCTCTTCCTTCCAGACTTGCAGGTTGGATTGGAGATGTGCCTCTGATTTAGCAATCAGGGCAACATCATCAGCAAATGCCAGCTCTGAAATACATACCTGTCTCATTTTCCAGTACCCCACTGAATACTTTCTTGTTCTCTCCTTACATGACTTGATAACATCGTCCATGAGGAGTATGAAAAGATAAGGTGACAGGATATCACCTTGTCTTACACCAGTGGTGGTCCTGAACTCTTCTGACTTATGGTTTGCTGTCCTCACATAATTCCTGCAAGACTTGTAGAAGCTCTGTATAGCATGAATCAGAGGTGCTGGAATGTTCTTCCTTGCCAAACAGTCCCAAAGTTTGCTCCAGGGGACCCTGTCAAATGCCTTTTCCAGATCTATGAAACAAAGATGGATCTCACTCTTATACTCAAGGGCCTTTTCACTCAGCTGTCTGAGTGTGAAGATTAGGTCTTGAGTACTTCGGTTTGCTCGGAATCCGCACTGGACCTCATCCAGTTGTGGCTCAGCTAGGCGTCGGAGTCTCTACTCTAGGATTCTAGAGTAAATTTTACCAGGGACACTGAGAAGGGATATGCCTCTATGGTTTCCACATTGTCGATTGTCACCCTTTTTGAAAATTGGTGTTATGATGGCAATCTCCCAGTCCTTTGGTATGGTCTTGTTGCACCACGCTGCCTGTAGGACCCTTAAGAGTAATAAGTCGCCTGATGCTCTCATGTACTTAACCATTTCTGGTGTTATACCATCATGCCCTGCTGCTTTGCCCATCTTGATTTTCTCCAGTGATGCCTTCAGTTCTTCCATCTTTATGTCATCTTCATCACCATTTGTTTCCTCTTCTGTGCTAGTGGTTATCATTTCTGATGATTGACCTTGCTCACCATCAAGGAGTGCTGAGAAATATTCTTTCCATCTTTCCATTACTTCCTTCGGGGCAGTAAGCAATTCGCCTTGCTTGTCCTTTATAAACTTGAGAGGGCAATGTTTTTCCTTCCTCATGTTCTTTAGGGTCTTATAGAACAATTTCTGGTTTTCTTGCGCATCTTTTTCTAGCTTTTCTCCAAATTCTTCCCAGGACTTCTGTTTTGCTGCTAGCACCTTGTTCTTTGCTTCTGTTCTGAGTATCACATATTCTCTATATTTCTCTATTTGTCCTGCTGTGTTTTTAGCTCCTAAGTATTGTTTCCATGCCATTTTCTTCTCTCTTATTTTCTCTTTGACTTCCTCTGTCCACCAAGGTGTCCTCTTTCTCTTGTTCCCAAGTCGGACTTCACCACATGCTTCTGCAGCAGCTGTCTTTATGATGTCCTTGAATTTAAGCCACAGGGTTTCCAAGTCATCAGGTTGTTCTTCTGTGTTTCTCACAGAATAAAATTACATTGTTCTTGTATTTTTAGTATAGTTTTGTTATTTTATTTTATCATTTTACAAGTTCTAGCACATTACACGCATTTCTTTGACATTAAAGATGGAAGTGCTAAGTTTGTACCAGTTACTAACAGAGCACACACCGCAGATATGTACTTTCTAAAAGCAGGAAAGTCAGCAGATCCCAAACCAAGTAGCAGTTTGCCATTTCTTGACTGCAAATAACTGGGAGATGGCAGTAGACCTACCTGGGCTAGGGGCATATCCAGAGAGTATCAGAAGATCTCAAAGATGGCCAGATATAGTGCTGCATTCCTCATCATCGCACCAGATTATAATGATTGAGCTGAATGTGCCATTTGAATGCAAACTGGATGAGCAACACTCGTTCAAAGTGGCCAAGTATAATGATCTGGCCACAGACTTGAGACACAATGGGTTCACTGCAAGGGTCATGACTGTTGAGGTGGGTGCAAGAGATCTCGTGGCTGCCTCAGTGTATGATCTACTGAAACTGTTGGGGTTGAGGGGGCAGTTAAGAACAAGGACACTTAAGAGGCTCAGCAAAACTGTGGAAAGGGCATCATGCTGGCTGTGGAACTACCGCAATGGCTATGGAACTCAGGATAGTAATTTGTTTTCAAAATAGGGGTTACTTTCACAATTGCCTCCAGCTGGCAGAAAATAGGAGTGAACTTGAAAGTGGCAACCAAGGTGGAATGGGTTCAATTATCTGCACAAAACAACAGGAGGCTGACACTTGGGAGTCATGACCTAAGTGGGCCTGCACCCCCTAGAGTGTAAAGGAGATTAAAGAGCCGAAACACTTGATCGAAGAGTGAACTACTTCTGATGATCAGATTGCCTCCTGTTGTTTTGCTCTGTATAGAGCTGCCTATCATAGAAGTTCTTTGTAATAATGACATATTATTAATATTAGACAGCATCCGTTTGCAGCAAACAAAAATTAATCCAACAGAAGTTATTCCAAGCTTGCTGTGCTCCTGCAGATCTTGACTAAAATTATTAAAATGACTAATTGATTTTTCATCCTGTGTTTCAGAAACTTGGTAGGGAGAATCCAGTAAATGCAAATGTAAGTGTAACATTTTCAGTGTGATATTGGAGTATGTTTTTGTCCAGTTGATTTCTGCTGTGTTTGAAATGGGATAAATTTAGGTTGCCAAACTGGTATAATTACTTCATACTTTGTTAAAGTAAAAGATCTGAAAGGCTAGCTGCATTTATGTCACACTAGTTCTCATTTAAGTACAATTTACTTGTACTAACACAATAAAATTATTAGCACATTCCAGTGACAAATGGCATATAATATTTGTTTCATTTGTTTCATGTATTTTTTCCTTTTTTTTTTTTTTTTTTTATTTTTTTTTTTTTTTTTTTTTTTTTTTTGTTTTTTTTTTTTTTTTTTTTTTGTTTTTTTTTTTTTTTTTTTTTGTTTTTTTTTTTTTTTTTTTTTTTCCCCCCCACAGCCTCCCAGGCCTGAAGATTTGTGTATGGTGTGTTACACGAGTGGAACTACAGGTACATAGTTTGATCAGTTAATTGTCAGGATTCACAGATGAGTTTTAATAACTTAGAGAACATCTTCAAAAATAATACAGTTATTGGGGGGGGGGGGGGGGGGGGGGGGGGGGGGGGGGGGGGGGGGGGGGGGGGGGGGGGGGGGGGGGGGGGGGGGGGGGGGGGGGGGGGGGGGGGGGGGGGGGGGGGGGGGGGGGGGGGAGGGAGGGGGGCTCAGGACTAGGTTGGGTCATTTTTGTCTTTGCTTTACGCATCTCCAAGGATTTTGAGAACTCATGATAATGTTGACAATGATAAATTTCATATTTTATTTAGAGTATTTGGGGGATGCACTACAGTGAAAACTAACTTTTGTTCCAATAATATTTTCACACTTTTTATATACTCAGCAGACACAGTGCATGTCCATGAAACAAATTCTACAGTTGTTTAAAAAAATGTGGTTACCATGGTAACCAACAAAAAAAACATCCGCCATATTGGATTTTTAACCAATTTTCAAGAGCAAAAACATATGTTTCCCATTGACCAAATGTTATCAAATTGCACACACATGTAGCTGAAAATTGAAAAAATTGATGATATGCTTTTTTTTATAAATTTAAAATTCTATTTTTAATGATTTTTTTTTTTTTTAATACACTACATTTGTATATTTGTATGAAAAAAAAATTTTTTTTAATATATCAAAGCAAATTACCAAAATATAAAAAAAAAGCATGTGATCATTTAAAGATATATATGTGTACTACATCTTCGATTACGGAAACAACAGCAAATGGATTGATTTGCCGTTGCCCTAAAGACGCCAATAGGCGTGATGGGAAACAATGGCAAAGAAAACCTATCTGCTGTTGCCCTAAGACGCCACTAGGCGTAATGGCCACTGACTGCTTTGACGGTCGGTGGCTAAGGACGGAAGAAGAAGAAGAGATGTGTACTACATGCATGCCAAATTTGAGACTGATCTGTTAGATAGGGTTTTAGTTTTTAAATTTTGTGTAAATAAAATGTTAATTTTAAGAAAAATGCATTTTACTCACAGAGTGCCTTGTCTTGTCCAATATACTCCATTCTGGGGGCTGAATGTCACTAAAATTCTCCAGCACTGTATGCTGCACCTCCTTAAGCTTACTGCAGCTCCTCCTCTTGCCTTTATCTTGCCTATTGCCTAATTTTTCTTCTTTTTACAAGTTTGTCAGCCTCATATTTCTGGATGTTGGCCAGACGTTTCCTTGATCGCACCTGTCCAAGGCGTTTCGAGTTTGTTCCAGATGCTTGGCCATACAGCTTTTTTATTTCTGCACTGGCTGATGGACCAAAGTTTATCTCTCCAATGGCCACAAGGACACTGAATTTGACTTTTTTCAATGACACAAATTTCCGCTTGCTGCAACGACTCCATATAACATTGTGGAGGCTTTCATTTGCATTTTGAGTTGCAGCTAGCTCACACTGCTTGAGCAGATGCTGATCAGTAAGATGCTCATAAATAGGGGCTAAGTGCTTATGGAGCAGGTTGTAGTCTAGCGGAGTGTGAACCTTGGTCTCGTGGGGTCCGGCAGCTTCTTCTTTGGCCATGGAAGCCTGATAGAAACACCAGGAGTTTTTGCCTGGCAGACAATAATTATCTTGGTGTTAGTCGTTTGTTGAATACCCATGGTAGAGAGAAGCCATGATGGCTTGTTTCATCTCTGGGGCTGTACTGTGCAGGCGGATGGCCCTGATGTAGTAAATACACAGTTTTCGTATGGCATTTTGGGTCAGACGACCATGGCCATTTCCCCCATGGGCGACTTTTTGTTTCCTGCAGTCAGTAATGAGTGCCCTCAGTGCAGTGCCTAATCGCTTTGCGACATGGTTGACGCACTCTTCTTTGGTTATGTCAACTTCTGGACCAGATGGTTTGATGTTGCAGAGTCTGTTGTAGGCCTTGGAATCGCCATCTGATAGCAAAACAGTGTAGTGTAGCTTGTGATTTGCCACTGAATGAAGCCAGAGAACCTCACAGGCTTTTACTTCCATCATTCCGGCTGACCCTTCGTAATTACGGCAGCAGTCCTTCTGATGCTCTGATGTACATTGATCAAATTTGTCAGGCTAATTTTTCAGTTGCCACTGTCCAATATTCTCGCAGGTGCATCCCCTTAACACACACAAAAATAAGAATCTTCAACTCAAATGTCAGGTCAGTCTATTGTATGACTCTGAAAGTTGGAGAACAACAAAAACAACAAAAGGAGTTAAAGACTTTCATAAATGGGTGCTTGCATTGAATATAAGGACTGTAATGGTATGACACGATCACCAGTGTGGAACTGATGACAAGAACCAGACAAGTACCAGTGGAACAAGAGATGAGAAGTATATGCTGGTGATTGATAGGAAACATATTGACATCATTACCAGGAGGTCCTTATTCAGGAATCTGTAGGGTAAGAGAAATAGAGGTAGACCAAAAAACACATGGAGAAGACATGGGATGACCTTGAGCTGATGGCATGTGACAGGAGGACTTTCTTTACATGCATTTGTTTAAGCCCTATGCTACTTGGGGAGCTGAAGAACAATGGATCAAAGAATGAAAATCACTAATTCGTTATAAAAATTTTCTATCATACTACTTTTTTTGTTAACTAATTATCCAGAATCCAGCATAACTTGTACTTAAGTTTCTCACAGCACACTCATCTTACTGTATTTTCTTGTCAGCAGGACTTTTCCGTGTCTTCAAACACTTTCTTTTTTTGTAGTCAGGACTTTTCCGTGTCTTCAGTTGCTTTCTGTTCTTGTAGTCAGGACTTTTCTGTTTCTTCAGACACTTTCTTTTCTTGTAGTCAGGACTTTTCCATGTTTTCAGACACTTTGTTTTCTTGTAGTCAGGACTTTTCTGTGTCTTCAGACACTTTATTTTCTTGTCATCAAAAGATTTCCTTGTCTTATGTTTATTGTCAGTTTTTATTCTCTAATCGTCAGAAACTTTTCTTGACTATGAATTTTTATATTCTGTAGAAGCTTTTCTTGTCTTTTGAATTTTTCTTTTCAACAGCAGCTTTACTTGTCTTTGGACTTGAAATTACTAAACGTGATATTTGTCAGCATTCTCAGGTCTCAGATAACACTGACTAACAAAAGAAAACTTTTTTTTTTCTTTCTCTAACATTTCTATGTTTTTCTGGTCAATTTTAATGCGCTGTTTTTAAATCTGCAAACCGTTTTTCTCTATCAGGTCGGGATCTCTAGAAATACGCAATTGAAGTTTTTTAACAACGCATACCGTCTTACAACATCATTCGTACAAGAAGTATAACAGTTATGTAGGCTTGAATTTCTTTGCAGTCGACTTTCGTCGGTGAATGGCATGTGGTACATCGCGATGAAGCATCCAACAATAATCGTATGCATCTATGCACTGCTTAACAATATGCAACATAGTCGACAGATTTGTGATTTTCCAGAAAGTTATCGACGATCGATTTGAATGCCATCCATGCGCGTAGTTCACTACCATGTAACAAGTTCTCGAATTGTTTGTCTGCAATAACTTTCCTAATCTGAGGTCCTACAAAGATACCTTCCTTTATCTTTGCATCGCTAACTTGCGGAAACTTTTCTCGAAGATAAGTGAAAGCTTTGCTCTTTTTATCTAACGCTTTTACAAAATTCTTCATGAGCCCCAACTTTATATGTAACAGTGGTAAAATGAAGGTGTCTTTGTTAACTAATGGCTCGCGTATTACATTTTAATGCCCGAGCTGCATACGATCCCGGATAGGCCACACCTTTCTTGCATAATGTTCCTGTCTGTTGCGGCTGTCCCATTCACATCGGAAGCAACAAAATTTAGTATACCCAGTCTGCATGCCCGTGAGAATTGCAATGACCTTTAGGTCTCCACAAATCCGCCATTGGTAGTCATTGTACTTTATTTTTTTCCAAACATTTAGCCATATTGTCATAAGTTTCTTTCATATGAACAGAGTAGGCGACTGGAATTGATGAAAAAAAATTTCTGTTATGCAATAACACGGCTTTTAGACTAGTCTTGGAAGAATCGATGAAAAATCGCCATTCGTTGACTATGTGCTCATGACCGTTTACATCTTTGCAATAGCAAATGTCATCATCCATCTCAAAGTATTGAACAAGTTCTCTGTGTCTATGACGAAATTTAGATATCGGAGTATTGGGCGCTAAAAGATTCCATTCTTTGAGTCGCGAACCGAGTAATTCCGCTTGTCCTTTGGTAAGAGCGAGATCACGTATTTGATCTGAAAGTTCTGAATGGTTAATTAAGTAAACACCATCATTCACCGATATGTAATCTGAGTCAGAATTAGTTTCTAAAGCAGGTAAACTATCACTTTCTGATGGTTCATTTACGTCCAACGGATATTGTTCTGGTGGTACTTGGATCGGACACGTGATTGGATCATGAGGCACTGGTTTCGAAACCGATTCAATATTTGGATAAACCACAGACTTTCTAGTTTTAAAAGTGAAACCATGGATATTTGTCAAGCGGAAGTAACAATCAGTAGTGTGATTTGTATGTTCACGCCATATTACTGGCACTCCAAAAGGCATCGACTTATGCTTCGGCGATTTTCGTAACCAACCTGCCAATGTATCGAACAAACTGCATTTGGCTTCCAAGATTTATTTGCATCATCAACTTTCGAATCGAAATAAAGTTCTTATGTTTTCTTTAGTAATGGTGTAAAGTTTTTCTGGTCAACAAGATCGGTAAAATATCCGCACACGTAACAGAACAGATCAGCCGAATTTCTACAACTTCTAGAAGCCATATTTTGCTCAGAATTATTTCAAAATACAGTAACTATTTGAAAAATCGCGTAACATATGTCATGCATCTTTTAGCTGTATAAAAAGTAGAATTAAGTTGCTTTTTGTTAATTTTTAATAAGTTATATAGTAAAAATGAAACGGGGCAAATAACGGTTTCCCAAAAATATATTTATTCACAAATATCTTAAGAACCCGACGTGATAGAGATAAACGGATTTCAGATTTGAAATCAGCGCAAGAAACTGACCTAAGAACACTTATTCTTATATAAGAAAGAAAAATGTTGTTTGTCAGTGTAATTTTCTCTCTTTTTAAAATTTAAAATGAAATACTGTCTGCTTACTTATGATTGGTACACCATTGTACTCATTGTATAATCAGCACAAAAGTTATTGGAACATATTGTTTTGAAGTTTAGATAAAAGCAATCACTTTCCTGCTAGGTACACCCAAAGGTGCCATGTTGACACACAGAAATCTAGTTTCCTGCCTTGCTGCACTGCTGAAAGTTTTGGTATGTTAACTTGTTAACGTTTGCTATGTTCAAGGCTTGTTCACAGTTGTTTTGTTCTAAGTATTTTCAATTTTTTTTTTTTTTTTTTTTTTGATTGATGAAATTGTTTTACATTTGCTATATTCAGAAGTTTTTTTTTCACATTTTCATTATTCTTACATTTGCTGTAGTCAGAAATTTTCACATTTACATTATTCATTATAAGACAATTTCTCTAACTGTTGTCCATTTCCGTATTAAGTTTATCCATTCTGGTTTAATAATTTCAAACACAGTCAAGGTTTTAATAGTGTATGAAAGTGTGGCCAGATTATGTAAAACTTAAATTTTGCTTGAACACATGAACAATTATGGAAATAAGCGCCATCATTACAATAGAAAATGAAAGTAATTAAAATCATTCAAACATTGTCATAAGGAAGGGAAGGGACATTGTCATAGTGTTAAGTACAGGCATACCTCGACTTTCGTCACTTCGAGTTTCGTCACTTCGCTCTTTCGTCAGTTTTCAATTATAACCACATTTCCAAATTTCGTCGCATTTCGTCACCACCGCATGCCATCTTGTTTCTTTCGTCATTCAGTCTTTGAATAGAAATCGTTCGGTGACCACTGTTTTTTTAAATTGTCCGCATTGAATCTCTTATATTTGTGATTAAACATATTAATGCTACTTATTTTTGTGATTAAAATAACGAAACTATTCATACTATATTATTTTTGTGATTATACTGTAAACAGTTCATAGTTATTTTTGCGATAACAGTATAATGACGGTGTTCATATCGTGATTATAAGACACGTGTACAGTATTCATCTGTACTTTTTTGTGTTTAGGCCCTATACTACTTATTTTTGCGCTTTAATATATTCATAATGGGTGACAAAGTTAAAAAACCCATTAGAGGACGCAATTGTATACTGGGACAGGGTGGATCCAAATTTCGACAGAAGTTCAAAAGTAAATAGTGGGCTAGAACACCAAATAGCCTGTTACAGAGAACTTCTTAGGGAAAGGAAGAAGACATCAATGAGGTAAACATCTTTGCTCTCCTTTTTCATGTCGCAACCGCCACAACCAACTTCAGTCATCCCTCCCCCTAACCCTTCAGATTCCGAGCCATCAACATCAGCCCCAGCCCCTGTTAGATCTCCTTCAAAGTCCCCTTCTCCTAAAAGAATTAGATTGAGTTCCTCCAGTTCTGAAGATGAGCCTCAATTTTCTCCATCTGATGTTCTAAATCTAGAATCCCCCTAAATCACCAACATTCAAAACTGTACATACTGTATATATTCATCGTCTACTTACTCAAGAATGATTTTAAGGTAAGATGTTATTTACGTATTTTTTATTTATTACTGTATTTTCTTTATTCTTATGTTTATTTCTGTTTATTTAAGTGTTGCATGTGTTCGCGAGTGTTATATAGTTAGTTTTTTACGTTTTTTGGCGGCCCTAATGCATTTGCAAGCTAAATAAAGGTTATGCTTCGACTTTCGTCAATTTTCGACTTTTGTCAGTGTTCTGGTCCCTAACCTGTCGAAAGAGTGAGGTATGCCTGTATCAAAGTAAACATTCTTATCTCTGTTGGAGTAAATCATAAAATGGTAACCATTCTTACTAGGTCATAGACATTCAAGAAACACAAATAATCTTTTCTAAGTTTAGTTTGGACAGCTGTTTTTTTTTTTTAACTGGCTGGAAAGCCATAAAAAATTAAGAGGTATAAGAGTTTTATAATTGTATCAGTATGGGAAAGATAAAGATAGCTCCATAGGATGAGGTGTTTTCATTCTGCTGAGTCCAGCATTATGACATGGGGTGATCAGTTCTCTTCCTCGCTGCCTGTGCCTTCCTTAACTCCCATTTACAACTGGGTTGTTGTTGTTTAACTAGGACTGCTGATCTTCTCGCTCTTAGCAGCCAATACCAAGTTGAAGACTCCTTGGTATTATCTATACTGTAAATCTAGGCTATTCCTGTGGCTTTTCTGCCATTCTGAAATGTGTTGAGTTGAAGTCATGAGCTCCAGTTTCTCCAACTTGGCTTGCATTTAAAGGATCATCATCTGGTCCTAAGCTAGGAGTAAGAAGTGAATGGCATACTGTGCATTCCCCGCAATCCAAGGGGACTCTCCAACTCTGCAGAGCTAAAATACTGTACTCTGGTTCTGGGCTGCCTCTTTAAACCTTTGGAAATCCCAGTGGAGACATTATGATGCTCCTATTTCATGATTACCATCAGACCTTAAAGGTTACCTTGACCATTTAAGTTATGATTACCATCAGACGTACAGGTTTACTCGATCATCTAAGTTATGATTACCATCAGACCTTACATGTTCACTTGATCATCTAAGTTATGATTACCATCAGATCTTACATGTTCACTTGATCATCTAAGTTATGATTACCATCACACCTTACATGTTCACTTGATCATCTAAGATAGCATTACCATCAGACTGTACAGGTTTACTTGATCATCTAAGTTATTATTACCGTCAGACCTTACAGGTTCACTTGACCCTCTAAGTTATGATTACCATCAGATCTTACATGTTCACTTGATCATCTAAGTTATGAATACCATCAGACCTTACAGGTTCACTTGATCATCTAAGATATGATTACCATCAGATCTTACAGGTTCACTTGGCCATCTAAGTTATGATTACCATCAGACCTTACAGGTTCACTTGACCCTCTAAGTTATGATTACCATCAGACCGTACAGGTTCCTTGATCATCTAAGTAATGATTGCTAAGATAGCATTTGTCTTCTTCAGCTTTCTGTGGGCTCTTCAATTCTGTACCATATACATTGTTTCACTATTCTTTCTTGACTTTGAATAATCCTGTCCAGTTCTTTCTGCCTAGATCTTTCACGGATATTTGTATGTGGTCCATCCAGCATCATCCTGAAGATCTTTTAACTATAATTTATAGTGTATAAAATGTGTGTGTCTATTGCCTTATTTTTCTTTAATATATCCCAGCCGGAGGTCTCTTAATGGAAACAAAAAAAATATGACTACTGCACACTCAGACATTGTTGTACAAGGCATCTAATTTTCAGTTTTTCATGGGGCTGGCAACATCATTATGTAAAACTAATTGCCATAGAAACCACCGCTGCAAAAGCATATGACTGCTTAGTGCAGGCTTCCTGCAGGGGGATCATCTACAGTGGTTGCTCCATGCTCCATAAGAAGCATAAAGGAAAATGATGATGATGTCTGATCTGTACTGCCATCTTCAGCTCTTTTACCCCCAACAATTTTTTTCTTTTTTACTTCTCATCCATCGCTCTTCTCCATCCTTCTTTTTCCTTGAAGATTTCACTGAAATTGGTCTGCCACATTCATATGCTTGAGTCTTCCTGAGAGCATGTCATGCCGACTTTCACTTTCTTTTGACCATCTGTGCTTGAATGATTTGTTAGTTCATTTTGTTGTTTATAAATAGTAGACTGTCTTCACTATTTGTGTAATTGAATAATCATATTTGTTGATTGTTGTTGTTTAATTAGGACTGCTGAACTTCTCGCTCTTTTGCAGCCAATACCACAATGAATACTCTTTGATATTATCTAAACTGTAGATCCAGGCTTTTCCTGTGGCTTTTCTGTCATTCTGAAACATGTTGAATTGAAGTCATGAGCTACAGTTTCTCCAGCTTGGCTGGCATTTAAAGGATCATCACATCTGGTCCCAAGCTAGGAGGAAGAAGCACATGGCATACTGTACATTCCCCACCATCCAAGGGGGCTCTCCAGAAATGCAGAGCTAAAATACTGTGCTCTGGTTCTGGGCTCTCCCAAGGAATTGTCACGTCCTAAACAGAGCCACTTCTCAGCTCTCCCTGCCCATCATGGGCTTATAGTGAGATCCTCCTGCATGCAGCCAACCAGGTAAAAAGCCAGAGTTACGTCTGGGGCTCAAGTGACTCCTCCAAGATTAGTTTGCAATGCTGGGTTCTCAACATGTTTCCCATGAAGGGGAGTCCCTGGAAGTGTGTGGATGATTTCAAGAGTCAGTTAGGGTATAATTAACCTTACAGACAGGTTCACTTCCACATATGAATATTGTAGCATTGTGCTTAGCTGGTGGTCATATTCTTCTTCTTCTTCTTCGTTCGTCCTGAAAAGGACGTTGATTGCGTTGTGTCTGTTTACACCGGAGCTGCGATATCTGCGCCTTTTGGCCGACACATGCGACTTCAGCACAGCATTTTTTGGGACCGGGTTTGCCTTCCCTCTTTGATCCCTACTCTCTCAGCCAGACTGCAGTGATGCAGCCTGTTTCCAGGACCACCACTTGGAGGTAGAGTAGGGTCTTGGTCAGCTCTGGTTCGCTGACCCTGACGCAAGCAGTCAAGCTATGGGTCGCTGACTGCATTCTCTATTGCTGCATCTTTGGGTCCCGGTGGTCATATAAGGATGATATGCCTCCATGGATATTTGTTGATTGTGTTGTACAATAATGGTTTCACTTTTTTTTTTCAGGATGCCTGTGGAGTTACCCTCTCAGATTCAGACACACTCATATCATATCTACCTCTAGCCCACTCCTATGAGAGAATACTTGAGGTAAGAGTGTGTGTGTTTTTTTTTCAATATTTTAAACATCCACATTAATTATTAAGCATATATTATTATAAATGCTGTTATTGATGTTTCATGTAATGGTTTTCTTGCTAGCAAATCTTATGCAGAAATATCCATACCACATACAGGTGATGTGTAAATGTTACCCATCTATACTTAAATGTTATTCATACGTAAATGTTAACGGCAAAGAAAGTACCATAGCAGTTACTGCAGAGGGGGAGTGAAGTGTTAGAGACTTCAGTCTACTAGGTCTAGCTTCGAGAGGTGGGGGTGACCAGTTCCCTTCCTCACTGCCTTTGCCTTTCTTAGATCAGGAGCAAAGTCATATACCCATTTACAGCAGGATAGGCTGGAGCATGATGCCACAGTGTTTCAAGTCCGGTACCTTGCCGTGAAAGGCCAGGATACACACACACTGTTCTGCCATTTCTTTAGTATAAAAATGGTTAAGAATTTGTATTCTAAAATTTGAAGTTACTCCCAACTTTATTAGGTTGATTAATGCGGATTTTTTTTAACCTGTTTGCCTAACTATCTATTTAACTGTGCATCAATCACTTTTTTCTCATACAGGCAGTTGCACTGATGTCTGGAGCCCGTATTGGGTTTTTCCAAGGTGATGTTAGAAAATTGATGGATGATATCAAGGAGCTTCAGCCAACTATATTTCCTTCTGTGCCTAGACTACTCAACAGATTCTATGATAAGGTTAGTTGATTTAAACAGGGATTTGTCATCCTTTAAGAGAAGATGATGCTAGCAATGTTTAGGACACACATTGAGAAAAAACCTGGCAGTAGCATGACAGGGCAGTCCTTGTTCTGGAACCTCCATAGTGAGAGAGGTAGAGGGAGACAACAACAAAAAAAACACTTGGAGAAGATAACTGGAGACAGAAGACATAGAAAGAAAAGATTTTGAATGAGTAGCACAGGTTGGGAGGACTGGGAATTAATTTGTTGGAAGGGCCATGCTCCTTCTTGTATCTGTGCCCAATTATCAAACCTTTGAAAATAAAGTTTGTTTATTCATTCTCTGTCAACATTTGTTCATTCTGTCTGTCTGTCTGTCTGTCTCTCACTCACTCACTCACTCACTCACTCATAGTTTATCATGTATAGTGATGTAGGATAAAGTTTTTTGACACTTATCACCAGGTGTTGTTCACTCTGGGTAAAATTCTAAAGCTTATGACGCTCATGGCTATAGAGTTATGAAGATATATAGACTGACCAGTTGTTGGTTGACATCTTTCAAGGTAGTGTGGTCAACTGTGATTCATTGAGTGAGATCTCATGCTGCTCTTACATTATTTCCTCTTGCCATATCTTTGTAAACCAAAGAGCTATGCACTTTCATAAATGGGCGCTTGCATAGAATAGAAGGACTGAAGTGGATCACTTATGTGGAGCTGATGACAAGAACCAGACGTGCCAGTGGAACAAGAGATGAGATGGATAGGACACACACTGAGGAAACCTGTTGATTGCATCACCAGGCAGTTCTAGTTCTGGAATCCCCAGGGTAAGAGAGGTAGAGGAAGACCAAAGAACACATGGAGAAGAGAACTGGAGACAGACATGAAGGGACCTTGAGCTGATGGCACGGGACAGGAAGGCATAAATTTGTTAAAGGCCTATGCTGCTTGGAGAGCTGAAGGGTGATAGTGATATAATGTAAGATGTCTGTCAAATACTGACAAAGTGCCTGCATACATCAAATACTGACAAATATCCTGCATACATCAAATACTGACATATCCTGCATACATCAAATGCTGACAAATATCCTGCATACATCAAATACTGACAAATATCCTGCATACATCAAATACTGACATATCCTGCATACATCAAATGCTGACAAATATCCTGCATACATCAAATACTGACAAATATCCTGCATACATCAAATACTGACAAAGTGCCTGCATACATCAAATACTGACAAATATTCTGCATACATCAAATACTGACAGAGTACTTGCATACATCAAATACTGACAAATATTCTGCATACATCAAATACTGACAAATTACCTGCTATAAGTGAATTTTAAAAAGTAAAAGAAAAGGTAATTCGTCTTACTAGGACATCTCATGAAAATGATTCCTGACCAACCAGCAGGCCACACTTATTAGCAGGTCTTTATCCACTTATTTATTTTCTTGTTTTTCTTTACTTTCCCTGATGAATGCCATGTGGCAGCACCGTAGACAATTTCTTTATGTTTTTTTTTTTTTGTTTTTTTTTGGTCCTAGTAAGATGAGTTACATGTTTTCTTTGTTTTTCTGTTAATTAACTCACTGTACACCATGTCTTACTATAGGTCCCCCTCATCTTCCTATATGTACCTGCTAAACTAATGTTCTTACTGCTAGTGTCTAAAAATCACATAAAATATCACATCTAACAGATCTTCAGGTGTTGTTAATAAATGCTGTAAATTTGCAGGTTATCACTGGTGTCAATGCAAGCAAGATTAAGAAGTTCCTCTTTGGTTTGGCTCTGAGCAGTAAAACAAAGGAACTCAAACGGTTTGTTAAAGAATGACTTCTGCTGGTCACTAATTTATATCCAATTTGTTTTCTTCTAAATATAAAGTCACAGAGTTGCCGGGGGGCTCGCTCGCTCTGAAGAGACAAAGAAAGAACAGTACTGGAGGCTGGCAATTTCATCTTGTAGACAAACTGCCACAGACACCACAACTGCAAGAACATGTGAATGTTTGGTGCAGGCTTCCTGCAAGGGGACCAGCTACAGTGGTAGTTCTATGCTTTGTAAGGAGCACAAAGGAAAATGATAAAGTCACGTCATATTTGCAAAATTATTGAGATGTAACTGAAAAAGTTTGCTAATTGTCCAAAAATAAAAAACTTTAATTTTGAGTTTATAGAGATTGAAGTATGTTTTATCCTAAGTATATGGTCAGAGTTTTTGTTCAGTTTAGCCATTGTTAGCTCAGCCAGTTCAGTACTTTGAAAGGATGAAAATTAAAGCATAAATATTTTGAATACATTTAATTATTAGTTCAAGCTTAATCATTTTTTGTACGTAAATTTGAATAAAAAATACGTGGAAATGTTGAGGACTGTGGCGACAGGGTAGAAGAGAGGATAGATAGAAGAAATAAAAGAGAGTACCAATCTCTTCCACAGTGTCTTTTGGCTCGCTGTAGGTGATAGTCAGACACTTGTAGGAAGAAATGTTTCAGGACACTGAAATTTAAACTCTTCTCAGTTAAGTCAAGAAGCAAATCCCATCAAGGATCCTGAGAGTAGGTTAGGTCATCAGCCACACTTCTCCTGAGGTAATGATAAGGCTCATGAGACCCCCAGCTGGTAATTAAGACAATGATTAACAAAAACATTTAACTACCAAGCAATACAGAACATTTAGTGAAAAGAAAGAAACAACAGTGAAATTCATTTCTATGAATATATATATTAGACCGAGCTAAACTGGTTACAGATAAACGAAAGAGATAACATACAAATAGTTATATATATGGTTATATGTATACAGCACTGGGTAAAGGGAGATAAAAATAGTCTACACAAAAGTTATGTTAATTATTAGGGTACCCTTCACGATGGCTGAGGTGTATGTCCTAATTCTAATCACTGACTGGTTTGACAAATATTTTTTAATGTTTGGTCCTTTCTTAAAAAGCACTTATCATGAATGTTGTTGCTGCTGTATGACTTCACAATATCACTGCAAGTTTTCTCCCCATGGCCAAGTTGCTGGAATAGTTCATAGCTGTATACTGCAAGGTTTCACTGCACAACTGAGAGTTCACCTGCGTTCATCACCACCAGGGAGCTAGGAAGATACACACAAAGGAACAATCTATTTAGCTCTCTGGTTAGAGGCATTAATTTGTCCTGAGTGTGGTCCATAAACCAGGCTCAGATATCAGTCATATTATTACATAAATGACATGGACCAATGTTGAGCGCCATTCTTCGAGCTGCAAACATGTAATATTAATAGGGTAGGGCATACCTATATCATCAACTGTTGTAAAGGCATCCAAAGATCATACAACAGTAAATATCTAAATTCGATAAAATATACAACCATTAAATAAAATATGAGGGCATAGTAGTGCATATGCATTCTGTGAAGCAACCTGAAGGACATCAAAGGCATACAAAAATCATATAACAGTAAATGTATGAATTCCATAAAATATACAACCATTACATGAAAGTATGTGCATAAAAGAAAGAACTGCAATGACTGAGAAGCAGTGCAAAATATTCAGTAAAGTTAATTGCATATAAGGAGATAATAATTGAAAGCAGTTCAAACATTCAATACAAATAATGGCATATAAGAATATAATGCATTCATTAATGGAAAAAGAACAAACAACGGGTATTAAGTAGTAACATAAACTTTGTTCCAGCTCACCCACTTTGTTCCAAAATTGCAGTTTGGCTTCTCAAAGACAGCAATATATGCAATTCTTTTGCATTGTGGGCTGACAAATTGCACGCTAGAAGTTTCCGCTGGGGCTTGCAGATGTGAGTAAAGACAACAGATATATTCACGTTTATACTCTTTTTACAGCGGCCACTGACCTCATTCAGGTCAGGGAATCCCTGGCCTACTGGGTCAGGGGTGAATGTCCTGCAGGCCACTGTATATAGCGATAAGTCACTGGGAAATTACCCGGATTACTGGGAAATCTTTGATATTCTGGGTCATTGGGCGGTCTCACCCGGTCACTTGCCGGTATCCCCGGCTGACTGGGTCATTGACCTCTCAGGTAAATAACAAAGCGACATTGAACTGGAAAACCCCCGGTGTTTGGGTCATTGTCCTACCTGGCCTTAGAAATCATGAGAGAGAGAGAGAGAAAAAGAGAGACAGAAGAGGTTGGAGAAGAATTCGCGACAAGGACAAAAAGCATCTTTGTTGTAGCCTTCAGCCTTCATGAGGGAAAAAAACGAACAAAAGGGATACAGTGGATTACATTACATACAAGCGGAAAAAAGCATAAGTAAAAAGAAGAAACGCAATAATTAAATAATAAAACCTAAACAGAAAGGTCATTACATTGCTGGAGAATCATTGCAAAACCACTCTAGCTGTAAGGCACGGCTTTTGAAATGTAGCTACATTAATTTCACATACTGTTGTGAGCATTAGAGTTTATAAGCTTAGCCTTATAATTGAGACAAGATCAAACTCTCTGGTTATTTTTGCATAACATAAGTCTTTAGCCATCCCTGTGTTGCCAGGGCCTGAAAGGAGAGCAAAGAATAGTAACACTGTAACCTGACAAGCATGTCATAAAAGGGGACAAAGGAGATTTGGGTATGGGACCAGCTACCACATCATGTAGAAATTTTAAGCCACAGAAACCTTAATAACAAAATGTAAGTCAGCAGAAATATGGAAAACAACAAGACCAAGAAGTTACTGACTTTCATAAATGAGTGCTTGCTGAGAGAAGGAAGATTGAAAAGGTTACCAGTGTTAAACACATTGACAAGAACCAGACAAGTGTCAGTGGAAGAAGAGGAGAGAATAAGATGCTGGCAATGGATAGGACACACACTGAGGAAACATGCTGATAGTTAACCTTTATCTGGAATCCCCATGGTAAGAAAGATAAAGTGAATAAAAACATGGAAAAGAGACCTAAAGACAAGAGTGAAAATGAAGAGGAAAACATGGAAATACCTTGAGCTGATGACACACAACAGGAGGACTTGACATGATTTTGTTTACGTCATATGCTCCTTGGAGAGCTGAAGGGTGATGAGTGAAGTCCTTGACATTGCTGTATGTCAGTAATTAATGTATTCTTTTTTTTTGGCACACAGTTCATCATGTGACACTTTCTTGTGATTTAAGAACGTATTTTCTGGTGTTTCTCAGAGGTGTGATACGCAACAACAGCATATGGGACAAGATTGTTTTCCGAACAGTTCAGGCTGCACTTGGAGGCCGTGTTCGTTTGATCACCACAGGCTCAGCACCTATATCTGGGGTCGTGCTCAGTGTTCTCAGATGCATAGTGGGTTGTCCTGTAAGTTCCTAGTAGTTGTCTCATGTTAGCATTGTATTGTGTTTTATTCCAACTTGTTTGATTGAGGTAAATTAGAAATGAGTCTGCAGTAGTTTATTCTGAGACATTTCTATTATATGTTTTCCTACTTTACTTTGTCTGGATTTCTGTCTTATGAAAGTTGATTTCTGAAACTTCTTGAGTTAAAGTTAATTTGTAGCTGTTATTTGCTTTGTGGGATATCAGTAAACCATAATATATTGTAATATCATTTTTTTTTTTTTTTGTGAGCAGATTTTGGAAGGTTATGGACAGACAGAAAACTCTGCAGTTTGTACACTGACCATTGTGGGTGACTCTGAGTCAGGTAGGACATTTTATGAGTCATTTGTAAAATAACTGAGTCGTAGATAATGTAACTTACATTTGTTATTAATTAAGAGTTAACCAGAGCTTTCAGTACTTATATCATCATCAACATTTTCCTTTTTGCAGCCCATGGAGCCACCATACACAGCTGGTCCCATTGCAGGAAGCCTGCACCAAGCATTTACAAGCTCTTGCAGCAGTGGTTGTGTAGCAATCTGTTTGACATGATGAGGTTGCCAACCTTGTGCACAACCTCACATTAATCACATTGTACAACATGCCTGAGATAGCAGTAGTATTGTTCTTTCTTGGTCTCATCCTCCCCCCCCCCCCCCCCCCCCCCCAGGACCCACATGAGGTCATTACTTGAAATAGTTACTCTATAACCAGTTTTTTTTTTTTTTTTTTTTTAAATCACTTGCCCAAAAGTTCAATGCTGATGAAGCAAACTCAGAAGTACCAGACATGCTAAGTGTATATTAATTACTTGATTTTCCTATCTTTTTAAGCAGACCATTATTTTTATATTGCCTCATGAGTGAGTACCTGGGGGGGTCTACGACGAAGAAAGGAAGAATAGGACTACTACATATCTTAAGAGACGACTAATATGGGATTGTGCCTGGGGCTGGCAACCACATCATGTTACAGAAACTACCACTGCTAGAGCACATAAATGTTTAGTACAGGCTTCCTACAAGAGGATCAGCTACAGTGGTGGCTCCATGCTCCATCTGGAGTGAAAGGAGAGGGAGAAGATCATTTTAATTTTTATGATGTAATATAATTAAATGTGCTAATGATATTTTTTGTTGTTGTTGGTAGTAGCTTGATTTCTAATTTTACACAAGCACATTATCACAAGTCACTTGTCACAGCCACTGAGGACTGAAGAATTTTGTGACAGCAGCGAATGAGCTGAAAATAATAATATTCATACTGAGACCTGATTTTTTTCTTTTTTTTTTCTTATAAGAATTCTTTAATCAGTTATCAACCATTTGTTTATTTTCAGGTCATGTTGGTCCACCATTGCCTTGTAACATGATCAAGTTGGCTGATGTTCCAGAAATGGATTACTACTCCAATAATAATAAAGGAGAGGTATGGAGCATAATGTTGCAATATTGCATAGGCAGTTTATGAGAGGATTATTCTTTGTTATTCCTCATTCAGCTACCATATATACTCGAGTATAAGTCAATCCCTAGACTTTAGGACTTAAAAATCGTCCAAAATTAAAGACCCGATTATAAGTTGAATGAGTTTTTCGTCGATTCTGAATTCTTGCATTGCATTAGAATTTCACCTTCAGCTACAGATTGCTACAGGAACCACCATGCAAAAGCACACAAATACTTTGGTGCCAGCTTCCTGCAAGGGCGGCAACTGCAGTGATGTGGAGCAAAAAGGAAAATGGTGATTAATATGGCTGTATGAAAGTAGGAGGAAGAAAAATGATTATCATTTGAGTTGCTGCTGTGTGTGGTTATTCCTGGTGAGGGTTATTTCTAAGAAAAAATATTTATTTTTACTATTTAGTAAAAATGACATCTTTCAAATTTTTGATTTTGTTACTTGTGTTCTTATTATAGATATGCTTGAAAGGGCCAAATGTTTTTATGGGTTACCTAAAGGATGAAGAGAAGACGAAAGAAGCTTTAGATGCTGATGGCTGGCTTCACACTGGTGATGTTGGAGAATGGCTGCCTGTAAGTCTATGTTTCATACTTAGCATTTCCTTCCATCCTTGGTCCATTAAACTAGGTAGTCATTGGGGCAGCATTTTCTGTAGAGCGCTTCATTATAGCTGCTGTTTGTTGCCAGTACACATAATTTTACAAAAGGAGATTTGCACACATTTATACCAAAGAAAAGTAATACTGAGACCTAGCATGCATATCGTAAAAAGCGTCTAATGAGGGTTGGGCATGGCACCTGCTACTTACATCCTTTAGAAACTTTAAGCCACAAAAACTTCAACAAATAAGATGGAGTAGTCTACTAAAGAACTGGAGGCAGACGTGAAAATGATGAGGAAGACCTTCAGCTGATGGCATGGTACAGGAGGACTTGGCATGTGTTTGTTGAAGGTCTATGCTCCTTGGAGATCTGAAGGGTATTGACTGATTGGACACACTCATTCAACTATTGAAAAGTCAGTACAGTATTTCAGGGTTTAATTTATTTGTCACAGCTGCTATATTTAGTTAGTTTATTTATCACTGTTGTTACAGATCAGTAAGTGATTTGAGTTGAGGAATCTGGTCACATTTATTTAGATCATGAAAACAAACTTCTTTTTGGATTTTGTTGTATACATCCTGATCAGATTGCTGATGTTGGCATTTGTATATCATGTTAAAAATCTGTACATCTTATTCAGCTTCTATAACCATTCCTTGTTAAGACTACTTATGTGAAGAAATGAATGTCACCAGTTATCAGTTAGTTTGATAGTTAAAACAGTTAGGATACTGATAATTGATAAGTAGTTGTTAATTTAAAGACTACTATGACTGATTATTTTAAGATTTACAGCCACACCAGGAGAATTCATGTATTTCCTTTGTTTCAAACAGAATGGGACACTTAGGATCGTTGACAGAAAGAAAAACATATTTAAACTTGCTCAGGTAAGCAATTTGAATGCTTTTGTTTTATTTTTTTAATGTGGCGTCTCAGGCCATTGCTTAAGTATGCAGGTTTTATTTGAATTTTGTGTGAGGTGTGTGCATCCTCACTTCCTTTTATGTTAATTAGTTTAATGTCATTCACTTGCTTGAATCAGGAGACCTAGAATTGCAAGCAATGACACTACAACAGTCTAAATATATAAATGTATTTATATAGTGAGTAGCCTTCTTCAGTCATAACTGATTGTGATGCGCCCATGAGATGATAGCCCTCAGGTGCTTTTTGCCTTGTGTCCCTTTTGGCGTATTCTTTACTTACTTACTTACCTACTTAGTCGTTCCCCTTCTACCGTGAGGTGTAGAGGTTTGGAAGAGAGAGCGCCAGACTATCCTATCGGCTGTCTTCCTCCTGGCCTGGTTCCATTCTAGTCCTCGGTCCTTCAAAGATTGTCTAATGTTGTCCTCCCAGCGGACTCTGGGTCGTCCTCGAGGTTTGGATCCTTGGCTCTTTGTTTCCCATGCTTGTCGTGGTATCTGATCTTCTCCCATTCTGCAGACATGGCCAAACCATCTTAATTGGGACTGTTCTACTTGGGTCTGCAGGGGGTAGGATTTAAGGCCTTGACGTATCGTCTGGTTGCGTACCATGTCTCTTCTTGTTACTTCAACCACCTTCCTCAGATACCTCATTTCTGAGGTTTGGATCTGGCTTTTATGGGTTGTAGTCATTGCCCATGACTCGCATCCATATGTCAAGACTGGTATTCTTTACTTTTCTGTTTATTGAGAGAGTTCTTTTCACTAGGTCTGAGGTGGCACCGTAGGGAGCATTGCCACTTGGTGCAACTGGGCGCTTCATCCTCCCAGGTTGCTGGATGTCCAGCACCTTCATGTTTTTCTTGCACACATCTTTGAACGTCAGCTGCGGTCGCCTGGCTGTTCTTTTGCTATCTGCCAGTTGTCTGTAGTAAATATTTTTGGGAATGCGACCATCTTCCATGTCTAAGCAGTGTATACAATCTTTGAATGCCAGCACTTACAGCACCTCGACATTCGTCACTTTGCCATTCCATGAAATTTCAAGGATGTGACGTGAACACTGTAGATGGAAGCTATTGAGCCTTTTTTTCTTCCTTAGCACTGGTTGTCCATGTCTTGCTGCCAAATAGAAGCATGCTGATGATGCAGGCGCTTTATTCCACAGCTTTGGTCTTCATTGTGAGTTTGTTTCCCGGAACACTCATGATGCGGGCAAAGATGGCTGCAGCTTTGCCAGTGCTGCTGTCAATTTCTATATCTTAAAGGACATGGTAGTTTTCCTGTGTTTGACAAAGGAATTTTCTGTGACATTGAGTTTTCATATCTTAAAGTTTAAGATTTGATTCATTCCAAGTTTTTTTTAAAATTATGATAATGTTTTACATAGTTGTAAAGGAAATTGAACGAGGATTAATGAAGTATTAAATTGGGATAAAACTAAACAAAAACTAAGTTCAAATATACCAACCCTGAAAACTAGTTTCCCATCACTAACAGATGGGAGAATGGGCTCCAAATGATGGCATTGCTTTCTTTAAGAGTTAAGAATCTTCAATTCTGATGTCAAATCAGTCCTATTGTATGACTCTGAAACAAGGAGAACAACAAAAACAGCAGTTAAGAAGCTAGATGTTTTTATAAATGGGTGCTTGCATTGAAAAGGACAATTGGTGGAACCAACGTGGAACTGATAAAAAGAAGCAGACACGTGCCAGTGGAACACAAGGTGAAAAGAATATGCTATGAAACGCTTTGAGGAAACATTTGATAGCATGACAAGACTAGCCTTATTCTGGAATCCCCAGCGTAAGAGGTGGAGGGAGACAGAAAAATGCATGGAGATAGTGCTGGATGAGGAGGACATGGAGTAACCTTTAACTGATGACATGTGACAGGAGTTTGTTGAAGGCCTATGCTCCTTAGGGAGCTGGAAGATAATGTATGAATGAATGTACATTTGTGTAAACAAGGTCAAGGTAGTCCCATAGCAGATACTGCCATAGGGGATTGAAGTGTTAGAGACTTTACTATACCAGGTCCAGCATCGAGAGATGGTTGACCAGTTCCCTTTTTATATGCCTTTTCCTTCTCTAACTCAAGAGCAAAGTCAGGTACCCCAACATTTATGTATGCATGCATAATGAGTCTGAGAGGGGGGGAAAATGAAGCTATATGAATTTTTTTCAAGTGGTTATATGGGTGCTTGGCTCAACAGACATCATATGTGTTTTTTGTAGCTAGCCTATAAGTTTTAATTCTCTTATAACAGGGAGAATACATAGCTCCAGAGAAGATTGAAAATGTCCTAGTACAGTCACCTTATGTAGCTCAGGCTTTTGTTCATGGAGACAGCTTACAGGTATGTTTGGATCATTTAATACACTGTCCTCTTCTTTTTTTTTTTTTTTCTTACGGAGCAGGATTTAATATATTTTGCTCTATATTTTTTCATGGCTAAAAATTATTATTTTGAATATCTTAGATTTGACATAGCAGTTGTCACATATCTTATTTACAAGGCCAAGTTTTCCACATCCATTTAAACTTTCACTTCATCTAATGTCAAACATAAGCTGCAACTGTTGCTCATGATCAATGTATATTTTGTGGAATCTTCTTTATCTCTGCCCGTGAGGTTATTTTTGTTTTGACTTCCTCAACCAATCGTCTTGTGTTTCTCTTTGGCCTCCACATACATTCTCTTTCCCAGTATATTCCAGTCGAGTAGTTATCCCATATTCATTGAATACCCCCCAGTTCTCTCTCCCCCCCCCCCCCCCCCCCCCCCCCCCCCCCCCCCCCCCAGATTGTTTTTCCAACAAACTCTTAAATTCTCTCCTCCTCCCCCCTCCCCGCCCATTTGCCATCAGCTCAAGATCTTTTCATATCTTCCTTATTCCTTTCTTCATTTCATGTCTTCATTTCTCTTATTTGTGTTTATTTTGGTCTGGCTTTATCTAAGAGGAAGGGCAAAATGTAAGACAGGCCTATATGCACGATTCTTATCTATCAGTCAATACCCTTTACCTCCCTAAGGAGCATAGGTCAAAAAGCTGGATCTCGTATAGTGGAGGCGTCAACAATTCACTCCCTGTGGCAGTATCTGTTTGGGACTCAAAGCTGCTCACCTGTGGGAAAATTTTCCGCATGCGCTGACAACACACGAAGTCCCAGGTCATTCAGCAGCAGATTTCCAAAATGTCACGAGTTCTTATTATATGCCACCATAATCTGATTACGTTTCAAATTAAGTCTAATTTACCGTATGAATGGTTTAGATTTTGTGTGTTTGTATGTTTTTTTTTTTGTTTTTTGTTTATTTAAATTTATTTTAATTAATTAATTTTTTTTTCTCTTTTTCTCCCTCTTTTTTTTTTTTTTTTTTTTTATATATACTTAAATTTGATTTGACTGGATGTTACAAATGTATGTTATTATTTTACCTTGATAATGTTGAATGCTTAAATAATGCTCAAAATACATGTGCGATTGAAAGGATATGATATGTAAGATGACAGAGAGAAGAAGGGCAGAATGTAAGACGGGCCTGCGTGCCCAATTCTTAACCCTTTGAAAATGAAGTTTGTTCGTTCGTTCGTTCGTTCTTTTACCCTGGGGATTAAGTTGTCCAAGAAGTTTACCTTATTTTCTTTGGCTCTGTCTATCTTCAAACAAAGAACTATGTTTTTAGTCAGTAAAATCATGTATGAAGAAACTGTGAATAGACTTTTGAATATCCCTGTTTAGTAATTATTTGTTCACACTCCCTTCAAAAGTCCTAAAGACAGTGTCATTTAGAAGTGACATATTGATGACCCACCTGATTTATAAGCACACTACATGTTGTTGAGTTAAATATTCACCACTCTGAAAATGTCTCGGTTTGATTTAAGTTTTAATAAACCATAATCCAAATCTGAGGTAGAGTGCTACCTCTATTGCCCCCTCCACTTTGAAATCATTGTTTTGTTGACAGGCTAAAAGTCTAAATCGTTCCTTTTGTTGTTATGAAGCTTTTAATGTTTTAGTGAGCTGTACTTTACTAAAATTTCTGCTCCAGGCCAGTCTTGTTGCCATAGTGGTGCCTGACCATGAAACCCTTCCAGGCCTTGCAAGCAAACTTGGTGTCCATGGGTCTTTTCCAGAGCTGATAGAAAACCTGGTAAGTGATTTGTTTTATCTTAGTGTTTTTCCCTCTCCTGCACAAAACTTAAAACAAGTACCATACAGGATTTTACAAATAAAGCATTTCACATACTCATCACCTTTTTAAAAGCTGATACACTGTTTGAGAACTCTCAGTGCTATAGTTTGATACATCATTTTCTAGATGACATTCTGCTGTCTCGTGCAGTATTTCAGACGTTAACCTATATTTCATACATTTGTACATCATTTGTAAACTAGCACAGCATATCACACACTAATGCATGATTTTACAGATTAAAATCTAATGCAGCATTTAACAAAAGCATGCAGAATTTCAAAAATAAAAAAGAATAGGTTTTTTTTCTTCTTCACCTTATTCTCGCTCTTCCTTAGAGGGTCGTGACAGTTCTGTTCTTCCACTTTATCTTTGGAGGGTCGTGACAGTTCTGTTCTTCCACTTTATCCTCAGAGGGTCGTGACAGTTCTGTTCTTCCACTTTATCCTCGGAGGGTCGTGACAGTTCTGTTCTTCCACTTTATCCTTAGAGGGTCATGACAGTTCTGTTCTTCCACTTTATCCTTGGAGGGTCGTGACAGTTCTGTTCTTCCACTTTATCCTCGGAGGGTCATGACAGTTCTGTTCTTCCACTTTATCCTTAGAGGGTCGCGACAGTTCTGTTCTTCCACTTTATCCTTAGAGGGTCGTGACAGTTCTGTTCTTCCACTTTATCCTCGGAGGGTCGTGACAGTTATGTTCTTCCACTTTATCCTTAGAGGGTCGTGACAGTTCTGTTCTTCCACTTTATCCTTAGAGGGTCGTGACAGTTCTGTTCTTCCACTTTATCCTCGGAGGGTCATGACAGTTCTGTTCTTCCACTTTATCCTTAGAGGGCCGTGACAGTTCTGTTCTTCCACTTTATCCTTAGAGGGTCATGACAGTTCTGTTCTTCCACTTTATCCTTAGAGGGTCATGACAGTTCTGTTCTTCCACTTTATCCTTAGAGGGTCGTGACAGTTCTGTTCTTCCACTTTATCCTTAGAGGGTCGTGACAGTTCTGTTCTTCCACTTTATCCTTAGAGGGTCGTGACAGTTCTGTTCTTCCACTTTATCCTCGGAGGGTCATGACAGTTCTGATCTTCCACTTTATCCTCAGAGGGTCGTGACAGTTCTGTTCTTCCACTTTATCCTCGGAGGGTCGTGACAGTTCTGTTCTTCCACTTTATCCTCGGAGGGTCGTGACAGTTCTGTTCTTCCACTTTATCCTCGGAGGGTCATGACAGTTCTGTTCTTCCACTTTATCCTTAGAGGGTCGTGACAGTTCTGTTCTTCCACTTTATCCTTAGAGGGTCGTGACAGTTCTGTTCTTCCACTTTATCCTCGGAGGGTTGTGACAGTTCTGTTCTTCCACTTTATCCTCGGAGGGTCGTGACAGTTCTGTTCTTCCACTTTATCCTTAGAGGGTCGTGACAGTTCTGTTCTTCCACTTTATCCTTGGAGGGTCGTGACAGTTCTGTTCTTCCACTTTATCCTCGGAGGGTCGTGACAGTTCTGTTCTTCCACTTTATCCTTAGAGGGTCGTGACAGTTCTGTTCTTCCACTTTATCCTTAGAGGGTCGTGACAGTTCTGTTCTTCCACTTTATCCTCAGAGGGTCGTGACAGTTCTGTTCTTCCACTTTATCCTCGGAGGGTCGTGACAGTTCTAATCTTCCACTTTATCCTCGGAGGGTCGTGACAGTTCTGTTCTTCCACTTTATCCTTAGAGGGTCGAGACAGTTCTGTTCTTCCACTTTATCCTCGGAGGGTCGTGACAGTTCTGTTCTTCCACTTTATCCTCGGAGGGTCCTGAGGGAAGATTGCATTTTCATTAACATCATTATTTTCCTTTGTGCTTCTCACGGAAAATGGATCCACTACTGCAGATGGTCCCCTTGCAGGAAGCCTACATCAAGCAGTCACATGCACTTGCAGCAGTGGTTTCTGTGACAATTTGTTTTACATGATGAGATTGGCAGCTCTGTGCATAACCTCACATTAGTTGTCTTGTATGACATGTCTGAATTTACAGTAGTCTTTTGTCTCATCAGAGACCCCTGGGAACAACATGGGGCATTTTGCAGACTAATAATTATGTCATCACAAACTATCAGAGCATGTCACAAACATTTCACAAACTAATGTAGCATGCCATAGACTCAGTAATAAAAATAGTTTTTTTTTTCTTTTTAATTACTGCTTAGCCCATCTTTCATCTCTGACAATGAAAATTGCTTCCTTCCTTTCAGGAGGTGAAGAAGACCATACTGAAGAATCTGACAGATTTGGGAAAGAAAAGTGGATTATCATCACTAGAGCAGGTAGAGCATGAGCATTTGTGAAACTTGACCTATTTAGAGAGCAAACTAATGCAGCTTTATCACTTAAATATGCCAGTGACTTTAAGTTCAGTAATACCGTGACAACTGTTGTACCAGTGATAATAGCTTGAATTTTAAATGAAAATATTAAAATGTGAAAATACATATATCTTGACAACAGTACAGACAGTGTAGGAGGAATAGACAGTGATATAAAAATACTAAAGGCAGAGAGTGCTTTCATTGCTTTAGGAAGTATTTGGAAATCACAATAAATCAAGTACAACATAAAAAAGTAAGAATCATAAACGCATATGTCAAAGCAGTCCTGTTAAATGGCTGTGAAACATGGATAACAACAACCACAATATTACAGATTGTCGTAACTGGGTGCTTGTGTTGAAAAATCATTCAAATGGTATGACAAGATCACCTAGGTAGAAATGATGAAAAGAACCAGGCAAATACCAGTAGTGAAGAAAAGATGCCAGCTTTGGATGATGTTGATGTTGTTGAACTAGTACTGCTGAGCTTTTCGCTCTTTTGCAGCCAGTATGAAGTTGAAGAGTCCTTGGTATTATCTACAGTGAAGATTTAGGCTTTTCCTGTGGCTTTTCTGCCATTCTGAAACATGTTGAGTTGAAGTCATGCACTCCAGTTTCTCCAGCTTGGTTTGCATTTAAAGGATCACTACATCTGGTCTCAAGCCAGGAGTAAGAAGCACTGGCATACTGAGCATTTCCCGCCATCCAAGGGGGCTCTCAAAATATGCAGAAGTAAAAAAACTGTGCTCTGGTTCTGGGCTCTCCCAAGGAATCGTCACGTCCTACGCTGTGCCACTTCTCAGCCCCCCCTGCCTATCATGGTTTCATAGTAAGATCCTCCTGCATGCAGCCAACCATGTAAAAGCCAGAGTTATGTCTGGGGCTCAAGTGACTCCTCCAAAGCTTAGTGTGCAATGATGGTAAACATGTTTCACCACAAGGCGAATTCCTGGAAGTGTGTGGATGATTTCAAGTGTCAATGAGAGTGTAATTAGCCTCACAGAGGTTCACATCCACATCCAAATACTATAGCATTATGCCTAGCTGGTGGTCATATAAGGATGACTCCAGATATCTTCTTCTTCGTCCTGACAAGGACGTTGTCTGTTTACAGCGAAGCTGGGATATTTGCGTCTTTCGGCCAACACATCTGACTTCAGCACTGCATTTTTGGGCCCTCTTCGATTCCTACTCACTCAGCCAGACTGTAGTGATGCAGCCTGTTTCCAGGACCACCACTTGGAGGTGGAATAGGGCCTTGGTCAGCTCTGGTTCGCTGACGCAAGCAGTCTAGCTATGGGTCGCTAACTGCATTTCTCACTGTTGATGTATTTGATATGCCTCCATGCATGCCGGCATTGGATGGGATACACATTGAAGAAATGAGCTGACAGCATTACATGGCAGTCCTTGTTGTGTAATCCTCTGAGTAAAAGAAATAGAGGACCAAATAATGAAGGAGAATGGAGTTGGACACAGACATGAAACGGTTAAAGAAATACATGGAAAGACCTTGGATGGATGGCACAGGGCAAGGAGGTTTGGCATGCATCTGGTGAAGGCTTATGCTTCAGGGAGCAGAAGGGTAATGGATTTATGATTGTAGATCTTTGTTTACTTTAATCCGTAAATAAACTATTGTTAAAATCAACATTGTCTTTATTTTGTTATCCTAATCTCTGTTAATTTAACAACTGACATTATCTTCAGCCTGTTAACATAATTATGTTCATTAACAACCAACATTGTATTTATTTTGTTAAACATAATTTCTGTTAAGTAAGATCTAAAGGTTTTAGTTCTGTTATTTGAGATCTCCTAAAACATTGTAGTTCTGTTGTGTCCATTGGAAAAGTTGTGTAACTTTCAAATTTCCAAGTTATCTTTTCTGTTTTTGCCTTCTCTTACCCCCATTATCTGATATATATATATATATATATATATATATATATATATATATATATATATATATATATATATATATATATATATATATATATATATATATATATATATATATATACGTATATATATATACAGCTGATTATGTAACAAGACCAGTGTGAAAGTTCAGATTAAATCAAATTAAACCAATGATAATTTTTCATGTCCAAAATATATATATGTCCATCTCTCTCTCTCTCTCTCTCTCTCTCTCTCTCTCTCTCTCTCTCTCTATCTATATATATATATATATATATATATATATATATATATATATATATATATATATATATACTGAAGCACATTAAAAACGCACCACCTGTATAATCCAGGAACAGAGTGTGAAATGTAAATATAAGTGTTTACAAGTTTACATATTTGGAATCTTTATTCATTTTCCTATGAATCCATGCTGGTCATTAATTTGTACATTTGATTGTTATGAAATTCATTGCATTCTGTGCAGGCAAGGGAGAAAACCGAAAATGTAACCAATAAAAAAATTCATTCACACTATCCTCAGTATCTGGTATGTCCACCGTGTGCTTGCAAACAAGCTTGGCAGCGGCTCCACATGGAACGCACAAGTCTCTGAAAGAAATTCCGGGGAATCAAGTCCCATTCACGTGTAAGAGCAGCTTCGAGCTGTTGCAGATTAGCTGGAGAACCTTGCGTATAGACTCTGCATCCAAGCTCGTCCCACAGATGTTCTATAGGGGACATGTCTGGTGATAGGGCAGGCCAATCAATCGTCACAATGTTCTGCTGCTGTAGATATTGCTGCGTAAAGCATGCGGTGTGCGCAGTGCGTTATCCTGCTGGAGAAGCTGCAAGTCTGGATAATTTGTGAAGCAGGAGCAACCATTGCATCCAGAACCTCATCTCGATATGTCACAGCATTAACAATTCTACGGAAGACGTGAAGAGGCAAGCGATGGTGAAAACTGAATCCTCTCCAAATGTGAATACTGCCACCTCCAAATCGGTTGTGCTGACGAACACAGCAATCTGCAAAGCGCTCTCCACACCGTCGCCAAATCCGCATACATCCATCAGCAAAGGGTATGTTGAATCTGCTCTCGTCTGTGAATAGGACAGCATTCCACTGCAGTCTAGTCCATCTGACATGTTGCTCTGCCCATTGCAGGCGCTGCTGACGATGTCTGTGAGTCAAGTTTGGCCCAACATAAGGTCATCTTGCAGTAAGGCCTGTATCTCTGAGTCGTCGTATGACTGTCATTCGAGAGACTTGCCCACGTCTACCCACTATTGCTCGTGCTGTTTGACTTGCCGGGAGAGAACGATTCCTTGGTGACTCAGCACAATATGACGATCTTGCGCAGGGGTAGTAACTCGTGGTTGGCCACTCCGAAGTCTATCCCGGGCACTGCCAGTGGTTCTGTAATATTCATTGAGACGTACAATAGTGCTGTGGTGGCAATTCATCCTTCTGGCAATGGCCCGCGTGCTCATTCCGGTCTCCAACATACCAACGGCTCGTTGGCAGTCGTTTTCAGATAGTCGTGGCATTTCAAGCACATGTACTGGGTGTTTTGTCTCAACGGCCTTTTTATACCGAGTATACTGCCACAACGCGTACACATTTTCAGGGTCATAGCTGTTGGGAATTGTGTTGCATGTGTAACTTTCATTGGTTTCATGTAGTCTGTACACAGACCCGTGGGTTGAATCGTGCACTTTCCATTTCAGCAGCCATTCGCTCTCTACCTCATGACAAACACGGGGAAAATCCATTCCCACACTTTTTTTCCCAGCTTCTCGGCATCAGTATATATAATAGTGGTGCGTTTTTAATGTTGCTTCAGTATATATATATATATATATCTTCTCCCCTCCCCACCCCTTTTTCAAATAAAAATTTTACATTGAAAAAAATAAACAAACAAAACTTTAAATTTACAAGGTTTATTCTAGACCTACTTCTCCCAATTACTTTGTTCTCTATTGCTGTGTGAATTGCTTCATAGTATTCTCATTGTGTAGATTTATTAGGTAACAGCTGTTCCAGTTGTGTTTATATGATTTGCTTAGTTTATGTTTGATATATGATTTTCTTAGTTTATGTTTGATATATGATATTCTTAGTTTATGTTTGATATATGATTTTCTTAGTTTATGTTTGATATATGATTTTCTTAGTTTATGTTTGATATATGATTTTCTTAGTTTATGTTTGATATATGATTTTCTTAGTTTATGTTTGATATATGATTTTCTTAGTTTATGTTTGATATATGATTTTCTTAGTTTATGTTTGATATATGTTTTTCTTAGTTTATGTTTGATATATGTTTTTCTTAGTTTATGTTTGATATATGATTTTCTTAGTTTATGTTGATATATGTTTTTCTTAGTTTATGTTTGATATATGTTTTTCTTAGTTTATGTTTGATATATGATTTTCTTAGTTTATGTTTGATATATGATTTTCTTAGTTTATGTTTGATATATGTTTTTCTTAGTTTATGTTTGATATATGTTTTTCTTAGTTTATGTTTGATATATGATTTTCTTAGTTTATGTTTGATAGATCTATCCATTTTTTTCCCTCAGGTGAAAGACATCAAACTATACCCAGAGTTATTTTCTGTGGACAATGGATTGCTCACCCCTACTTTTAAGACGAAGAGGAATGAATTGGGCAAATTGTTTGCAGACGATATTGCCGACATGTACAGCAAAATGACAGACGGGACAAAATCCTAGGACAGTAACTGATTTAAAAATTTATCAAATCTATCTATAAAATCTTGATATTAAATTATTGTGAGGAGAGGGGGGAATAACAATGATTATTGAAATGTGAAATAAATATATAGTGGGTATAAATATTATAACAACAAACTAGTGTTCACTTTGATTAAAGCTGAAGAATTAAGTAAATCAGACATCTTAATCACATATTGATTATAACATACCCAAACATTTACTTATTCCAAGCAAAATAATTTTTCTGCGTTTTAACTTTTCATGCACATCTTTAATCATTAATAGTGGCAGTTTTGGACATGAAAAATTATCATTGGTTTAATTTGATTTAATCTGAACTTTTACACTTGTCTTGTTACATCATCAGCTGTAAATGATTCCAGCATTGCCACGCCTGTAGCTTGCCTGGTGTAAGCCAAGAGTTATTTCGCTCATGCAGGTTATGTGGCTATGTAAAGAAAAAAGAATTCATGTAACTACAGACTAATTTTGAAAAGTAAATATTGCATATATTGTGGGTTAACAAGGACAGTAGAGTGTTACCGGGGCCCAAAAGTTGAGCAAAGAATAGTAACACTGTTCCCTGCCAAGCATGTCGTAGAAAGCGACTAAGGAGGGTTGGGCATGGGGCCGGTTACCCCATCCTGTAAAAAATTTAAACCACAAAAAACTTCAACAAACATGGACAAGTCAATTAAAGAAAATAAAACACAGCCATCCAAGACAGGAGAAGATCCTCTCGCAGGGAGGCATATGATGCAACACAGAGAAAGCCGAAAGGAGTCTGTGTTGCTGACTAACCTTCTTTCTTCTAGGAGAACTTCCAGATTTGGCACCTGGAATGTTCGGACATTAAACGAACAAGGGAAAGTGGCACAAGTAGCAGCAGAGATGAGGGAATATAAAATCGAGGTTTTGGGACTGTGTGAAACAAAGTGGAAGGGGGTAGACAGGAAGAAACTCATCACAGGTGAATTGGTGCTGTCCTCAGGACATGGAGACGAAAGTTCACACCACAGTGAAGGGGTAGCTCTTATGTTATCTAAAGAAGCACAGAAAGCACTTATTGAATGGGAAGCCATTGGATCCAGAATAATAACAGCTTCTTTTAAAACAGCTAAAAATAAATGTAAATGTCATCCAATGTTATGCACCAACTAATGACAAAGAAGAGTCTGTGAAAGAAGCATTTTATACTAGACTACAGGAAATTATGGAAAAACTAAAAAGAAGAGACATCACAATTTTGATGGGTGACATGAATGCAAAGATAGGTACAGTCAACGCCGGCTTTGAAGAAGTCATGGGAAAACATGGGCTAGGAATAATGAATGAAAATGGGGAATTATTCTCAAACTTCTGTGCTTCAAATCAACTGGCTATTGGAGGAAGCATGTTTACACATAAGATAATACACAAGGCAACATGGATATCACCAGACCATAGAACAGAAAATCAGATTGATCATATATGCATAAACAAGAAGTTTAGATCATCATTGCAGGATGTAAAGGTATATAGAGGAGCAGATGTGGCATCAGACCACCACCTTCTGATAGCCAAAGTAAAAATGAAACTCAAGAGATATGCAGCAATGCAAAATTATAGACAACAATTTAATGTAGGGCATCTAAGAAATCAAGAAACAAGAGACAAATTTGCGGTCACAATATCCAACAAATTCCAGGTGCTCCAACAGCTGGAAGATGCGGAGAATACAGAAGACTGTTGGCAGCAAATCAAAACGATATGGAATGAGACATGTGAAGAAATACTGGGGAAAAGGGAACGACAACAAAAAGCATGGATAACAACAGAAACCATCAATAAGATAAAAGACAGGAAAAACAAGAAAGCAGATTTAAACACGAGCAAAACCAGAAGTTCCAAAGCCAAGGCTCAAGAAGTGTACACAGAAGCAAACAAAGAAGTAAAAAGAAGTATCAAAAGAGACAAGAGGAAGTATATTGAGGAGTTGGCAAGAGAGGCAGAAGATGCTGCAGCCAAAGTTAATATGAGAGAACTGTATAACAGCACAAAGAAGCTAACGGGGAAATACAAGCAAACAAGTTGCTTCATAAAAGACAAGAATGGAAAACTGCTCAGCAATATACAAGAGCAAATGAAGAGGTGGACAGAATATTTTGAGGACCTTCTCAATAGACCAGCTCCACAAAACCCCTCGGACATCCAGCCAGCAGAAGAAGAGCTACAAATTAACAGTGAAAGACCAACGAAGGAAGAAATAAAAAAAGCCATAAAGCTTCTAAGAGATGGAAAAGCGTCTGGACCTAATGGCATTCCAGCAGAGGCCATCAAAGCAGATATCGACACGGCTACAGAGATGTTATATAAATTAATTGGTAAAGTCTGGGAAAAGGAAGAGATACCAGCAGAATGGAAGGAAGGATTTCTGGTTAAGTTGCCTAAGAAGGGAAATTTACAAGAGTGCACAAATTATAAGAGGAATAATGTTACTTTCATTGCCAGGAAAAGTATTAAACAGGATTTTCCTTGAAAGATTAAAAGAGTCCACAGACAAGAAACTGAGAGATGAACAAGCAGGTTTTCGACAAAACAGATCCTGTACAGACCAGATAGCCACTTTGAGAATAATAGTTGAACAAAGTCTGGAATGGAATTCACCACTATACATCGGATTTGTGGACTACGAAAAGGCATTTGACAATGTAGACAGAGGATCACTTTGGAAATTGATGAGGCATTATGGAGTTCCCCTGAAGATCATTAATTTAATAAAGAAAACATATGAAGACATGACATGCAGAGTTCTTCATGAAGGACAGCTTACAGAACCGTTTGGGAACAGGAGTGCGACAGGATGCCTTTTTTCTTACTAGCAATAGACTGGGTTACGAGAACATCGGCAACACACAACAGAAATGGAATCCAGTGGACTCTGACTAAGTAGTTGGATGATCTGGATTTTGCTGATGACTTAGCTCTTCTGTCCCATAACCATAATCAGATGCAGGACAAATTGAAAACACTCGATGAGAGGTCACAGCATATGGGTCTGAAAATACACAGGGAAAAGACAAAGATAATGAGAATAAATGCAGGTAATGATAACAGGGTTGAACTTGAAGAAGCACCAATACAAGATGTAGAATCGTACACATATCTTGGCAGCAATATAGACACAAAGTTGGAGGGACAGACAGTGATATCAAAATAAGAATACAAAAAGCAAGAGGAGCTTTCATTGCATTGGGAAATATATGGAGCTCAAGAGAAATCGGATGCAACACGAGAATAAGAATCTTCAACTCAAATGTGAAGTCAGTCCTATTGTATGGCTCTGAGACATGGAGAACAACAAAGACAACTACCAAAAAGCTACAGACTTTCATAAATGGGTGCTTGCGTAGAATAGAGGGATTAAAATGGTATGACAAGGTTACCAACGTGGAACTGATGACAAGAACTAGACAAGTGCCAGTGGAACAAGAGATGAGAAGAAGACGATGGCGATGGATAGGACACACACTGAGGAAACCTGTTGATAGCATTACAAGGCAGTCCTTGTTCTGGAACCCCCAGGGCAAGAGAAGCAGAGGTAGACCAAGAAGCACATGGAGAAGAGAGCTGGAAACAGAGGTGAAAATGATAAGGAGAACGTGGAAAGAACTTGAGATGATGGCACGTGACAGTAGGACTTGGCATGTGTTTGTTGAAGGCCTAAGCTCCTTTGGGAGTGGAGGGTTATAAATGATGAAGGACAGTAGACAGACAGGAAATATATGAGACTAAAAAGGACCAGTTGCCCATGTTTAACTGAGGCCTGCATGCAGAGTAAGAATAGTAACACTTTACTCTAATAAGCATATCACATAAGGCATTCAAGGAGGTTTGCACATGGGGCACCCTGTAGAGCAAGGACAAGCCTTGTGCAGTTCTCATGGGGTCTCAGAGGTAAGAACAGAAAGAGTAGGGGTGCTACCCCTTTAGGCATGTCATAAGAGGCAACTAATATGAGGTTGTGCCTGAGCCTGGCACTCTCATCATGTAAAACAAATTGCTACACAGAAAAATACTACCACAAGAGCACATGACTGCTGTCTTGCAGGCTTCCTGGTACAAGCTGAACTGATAAATCAGTGCTCTATATTGAGCAAAAACGAGAATGATTAAAAACAAGAACAAATCATCCAATGTTGCAGGAGCAGATAATTCTGTCAAATCCTAAAGGCAGTAAATTCTTTCATTGAATTGGGAAATATATATATATATATATATATATAGAAGTGAAGTTCAACTCATAAATAATCTTCAACTCGCATGTCAAGGCAGTCGCATTGTATGGCTCTGAATTGTGGTTAAAACACTGGCATTGGATTGGACACATATTGAGGAAACTAGCTTATAGCATTACAAGGCAGTTCTTGTTCTGTGAGCACCAACCTAAGAGAAATAAAAGAAGACCAAAAAACACATGGAGAAGATAGTTGGAGACAGTTACAAAAGTGATATAGAACACATGGGAAGACTTTTAACAGATGGGACAGGACAAGAAGGCTTGGTATAATTTGAGGCTTGTGCTCCATGGGGAACGAGAGGGTAATAAATGAATGAAATGATAATTGAGAAGGTGCAATATGAATACTTTTACCAGTGAACCTCTTCACGCCATTTTCATTGTTTTATTGAACCCTGAATGTTAACAGTTTTTGTTATTGGATAATGTTAATTGTGTGGTATACTGATTGATCTAGTGGTGGTGTATGAAGTTTAGTTTAATAGGTTGTAGTGAATGTAGGTCTGAAGTTTAGTTTAATAGGTTGTAGTGGTATATGTACGTCTGAAGTTTAGCTTTAATCAATACTTTATGCTGGAGCTACAGTTCATAAAAAATTGCAGTATAAAATGGTGATGATTTGGAGAATGTGACTGTTGATGTTTGCCATGAGCTTCTTTCAGAAATGTGTGAGTTTGTGGATTGGGTATGAATGAAATCCACTACGGTAAATTAAATTGTTGTTGCTCTGAAATACTTGGAGTTTTTTAATTATATTTGTAATCTGTTTTGGCATTTCTTGTGAGATATGCTCTTCATCTCACATTCATTTGGTGTATAGTTTAGGTGGTTTCAAACTGGCATATCATATCAACTTACACCATGATGTTATATGTCACATCTGCTCAGTATTGATTGGGAACCAGCTTTGTTTTTTTTTCTGTCCAGTATTGTTTTAAACATTAGGACTTTTTTTTAAAATTCAGAATATAAAACATTCATATTTAGCTGTAACATTTTCACAGATTCTGTTAAGTTTGTGAAATGCTTTATTTTTTATTTACATTTGTAAAATGTTGATTGTGCAGCCATGTGTTAGATATGACTATAGATTGCATCAAGCTTTTGTTTCTTCCTCCCTTTTTTTGTGTTTAACAATATCAAGTCAAGTCATTGGTGTAACCATGAACTTCATCAAAAATTGCTGCACTTTGTTAGGGCATTTAGTGACATTTTCCAGCACCTCAGTGACATTCTGAGATCACCATGACAGTCTGTTATCAATAAAATGGAAACCCGGGAAAATGATTTTTAAAATTTAATGCAGTTTTTTTACCAGTAGGGTATGATGTGTTTACAACTGAACAATGCAGCTCATTTCCAACTAGCATTTACAATTGATAACTGTATTATATTACTAGTTCACACTTTGCACACTTATTTTAAATTAGGCTGGTCTTAACGTTAATAGTTTTACACAAAGAATATGCATATAGCCACATTTTTTGTGCATGCTTGTTAATTTTAAAAGGGTACAACCAATCATTGGTTATGATTCGGGAATTATTTTGTCTTTTTTTAAACATTACAATTATATATTGTTTTACAGCACTCATATGTAACCAGGTTGTTGTTTATGTTAATAAATTATACGTGGACTGGGTCATGAATGAAGCTTTTTGAAGCACCCATGTTTTGGTGTTGGTTCAGAGTTTCTTTTTTTTTTTTTTTTTTTTGTTAATTAAGTTTTGCCTCGTTTTGGCAAGGCGTGTCCCGTTCAACCTAGTCGGTTATATTAGGGCGCATGTCCAAATATAAAAGACCCTTAGGTCTGAAGATGCAGTGAAATGATGATTTGCTGACATGCAGAAGACAAGCAAGCACACATGCAGACAAAGACTGAATGAAAGATAAGAGTGATCATATTTATAAACTTTTATAATCATTCTCGTAAAAAAGACTGTTAAAACTGTATAAGCATATGAACATCTTGTTGATATGTAATGTATGTAAGTTGTCACTGGCTTCAAGCCAACTTTCCTGTGTTGAAAGCACTTTTTTCAATACTTGATACAATAACGCTCCAAATATAAGTTTCTTGTAAACGCTGTACAAGTGTATTCATGAGTTGGAAAATAATGCTTCATGCTAGTAGATTATTATATAGGCAGAGTTAGTATCATTGAAAGACTGGGAATTTCTTAAAATTGGGGCATATTATTTAATAAGAACTAATGGTAACCTAATGAGAGATTTTTTCATTGCCTTATTTGATAGCTTGATTTGGTATTTTGCGTAATTTATATAGAATTAAATTTAGTATACATTTAGCGTTTTACATCAGTTTAAGTACACAGCAGTGTGTTATAAATTTAGTACTGTACTTTGGTTATTTATAATTACTTATTTAAGTGTGTCTACTGAGCACCATGTGACACCTGGGAAGTGCTGGGCACCATGTGACACATGGGAAGTCTGTATTGAGACAAAGAAAAAATAAGGCCACCAGGCTTGTTGTAAGATGCGACTAAGGTGAGGTTGTGCTTGGTGCTGGCAACTCCACCATGTAAGACTAATTGCTGCAAAACTCACCATTGCAAGAGCACCCGAGTGCTTTGGTGCGGGCTTCCTACATGTGGGCTACTGCAGGGGTGACCCCTAGATCTTTAAAGAGAAACAACAAACAGTAAGGAAGCTTGATACCAGTTGTTATTAGAAAGGCAGACTACAACATCAAACGTTTTGTGATTTTAAGAATAAATTTCATAAAAATGCTGATGTTTGAATTGGCTTTGTTAATCACAGTCGTTTATACTTCCCAAAGTTTGTTTAGTCTCGTAGTCTTAAGTATGTGGGAGACATCTATTAATTCTACATTAACATTTTGGTTTATATTTACTTTGTTATTTTTAGGGGTAATGAAACTGTCAGAAAGCCAGGAATGGGCAGTGGAATGTAGGGCAGTAATTCTGTGTATAACAAACTTATTAGTTTCACTAACTCTTCAGTTTGGCAGAGTTGGTAAAATAATGATTACACAGCCATTATTTGGAAAAAGTGGATGGTTGAATGGCCTCTACATATAGAGGTTACCTATGAATATTGAATAAGCAGCCATGGACCAACACAGGTGATTGTCACTGAGGGCGAGTTTGGATTGTTGTGGGGTGGCAACTCTCTGTATAAAATGCCTCAAAAGCTTTATGACGTGATAGCTGTCAAGCCTGAGGCACTAACATTTTCCCTTCCCACTACCTTTTGATTTAGACTTTTCAGTCAGAAACTGTTAGAAATAAACTGACAGAGGGCAAGGGGGAACCACCATTGTCATTAATCGAAGCAACTTTCATAGGCAAGAGTTATGTTAATCGGGGTTCCAGAGTAGCCACCTTTGTCAAGTAAGGAAGTGCTACAAGTGATACCCAATTTTCATCAAGCTACTTTAAGAAGAATTGAAATTAAATATACCTTGACCATAAGAGTGTTGAAAGTCAGTGCACTTGTGCAGGATAGAAAATTGGGTAAGATCAAGATGAAAATGGAAACAGTAAATGTAAATTCTTTTCTGTGAAATATCAAAGCAGGTGAAATATATTCTGACAGCTGCAGAATAAATTATCCTAAATGAAATAAATGTGAAAGAGGAGTAGGCATAATTTCAGATTAATAAAGAGTGTCGCAGTGTATTAGCTGATAAAAATGTTATGTATGAATAGACATAACAAGATGGTAAGACCACCTAACACTATGATGTAGTCCTCTAAACTAGTCTTGTGATGTAATGCGAGAGGTCACACACTTAACCATCTTAGAGATGCCACACGTAAATAATAACTCCAAGACACTTTGACAATCTCCATAGTTATAATCCACAACTATACAAATATGAGCATTTAAATAAAGGTAACACAATGTGCTGTGCAAATGAGTAAATCCAGAATACATAGCTGGTTAACAATCATGAATATCCACTCCTAAGCTCACAATTCTAATATGGGATACAAACTGCAATTGACAATAAATATAACGGAAAGATCAATTAAACGCTGCGGCTATAACAATCTCTGATTAGCAGAACAACTCATGCTATCATAAATCAAACATGTACAGCCTCATGCTGGACAAAACTTAGCAGCCATAAACGAGACAGAGTAAATCCTTCAATCATGTCTCTCTTGCCAGCCAACTGTCCCCTCCCTTAATAAATGCCCTTTCCAGTCAGAAACTTGTAATGGCTATATTTAGTTTAGCTCACACCATAGCCTACATTACATCCAACATCTGAAGCATGTTTCCTGTGAAACATAGGTGCAACGACAGACATCCAACATTCTGTGACAAAGAGCAAGAACAAAAACATAATTTTTGTCAGTATTAGATAGAGTCCTATTCATTATCCTTCAGCTTCCCAAGGAGCATAGGCCTTCAGCAACCGCATGCCAAGTCTTCCTGGCAACCAGTTAGCTTTAGTGACACCATGGACAATACATCCTATCTTTGTGTTACAGACAAGTTAAGATTCATTCATTCAGTACCTTTAAACTTCACAAGGAGCAATCGCCTTCAACAAATTCATGTCATGTCCTCCTGGCAACCAGTTAGCTTTAGTGACACCATGGACAATACATCCTATCTTTGTGTTACAGACAAGTTAAGATTCATTCATTCAGTACCCTTAAACTTCACAAGGAGCAATCGCCTTCAACAAATTTATGTCATGTCCTCCTGGCAACCAGTTAGCTTTAGTGACACCATGGACAATACATCCTATCTTTGTGTTACAGACAAGTTAAGATTCATTCATTCAGTACCTTTAAACTTCACAAGGAGCAATCACCTTCAACAAATTTATGTCATGTCCTCCTGGCAACCAGTTAGCTTTAGTGACACCATGGACAATACATCCTATCTTTGTGTTACAGACAAGTTAAGATTCATTCATTCTGTGGTGAAATTACAGTGATGCAACGTTAAAATTCCTCCATTTAAAAAGATAACAGGTAAAATAACATGTAGGGATAAAAATATAGGTAAGATATGCCGCGGCTTCTTCACCTACGCCAGCGTTTTCTAGCGCCATTGAAACTAACTAGTTAGAACATGCAGACTAAACGATTTATCCTTTTAGACGGGGTAGAAACGGAGATAAAAGAAAAAAATGTGACGGTCTGAACACGTGTTTGAATCTAAAGTCTAAAAGACGCAATTTGTAGTTTTTAAGGAAAAAATTACGCCACTAGTTGACACAATGTAAGGAAATGGACAAAAAAACGACCTTAGCTCTTATTAGAAACAGACGTATCTTAGACGTTTTACGGTAATTAGTCGTTTTTAGTTTGAATATAGCGGCAAACGCCGTACACGAAGGTTCAAAAACAAATTTCAAAACGAACCTTGAAAAACGTAGGTTTTTTTCTTAATAATAAGTTTAGGAGAATAAAAACTAGCTAGTTTGATAGCCCATCTTAATCTGAGAAATAATATACTTTTAATTACACAGACGGACAGATAACACGGAAGATATTGACGAAAGACTGTATTGTTCAATACAGACTAGCAAACAGTTTTTTGTGCATATTTTCACTAAAGTTACATTTTGACGCGTCCTTGAGCCAAACGCATAAAACCAAACTGCAGGTGGACTAGGGGCAGGGTAGGAGGATAGTAGCTAAAAATAACTTAGCATAGAATCTTAGAAGTAGGGGAGAGACAAAATTTGTGTAGTTTTTTCTTGTAGTTGGTCCAAAAACAAGTGTAATTTTGGGAAAAACCAAGTTGGGACGGACAGACCGACAGAAAAATACTACACACTAGACTGAGACTGGACCGAAATTGGACTTTGTAGTTTGAATATTTTAAAGGTAGAGGGGAAGTCCGCTGATTGGACAGAAGCTTTCATATTATAGAAAGAAAGACGCCCGCTAGTGCCATTTTATAGAAGACTGTCCATTTACTTACTTACTTACTTAGTCGTTCCCCTTCTACCGTGAGGTGTAGAGGTTTGGAAGAGAGAGCGCCAGACCATTCTATCAGCTGTCTTCTTCCTGGCCTGGTTCCATTCTAGTCCTCGGTCCTTCAAAGATTGTCTAATGTTGTCCTCCCAGCGGACTCTGGGTCGTCCTGGAGGTCTGGATCCCTGGCTCTTTGTTTCCCATGCTTGTCGTGGTAGCCGATCTTCTCCCATTCTGCAGACATGGCCAAACCATCTTAGTTGGGACTGTTCTATTTGGGTCTGCAGCGGATAGGATTTTAGGCCTTGACGGATCGTCTGGTTGCGGACCATGTCTCTTCTTGTTACTTCAACCACTTTCCTCAGATACCTCATTTCTGAGGTTTGGATCTGGCTTTTGTGGGTTGTAGTCATTGCCCACGACTCGCATCCATATGTCAAGACTGGGACATAGGTGGAGCGGTATACAGCCATCTTCGTTTTCTTACCAACCTCTTTCTTGCTGAGGAATCCACGATTTATGGCCTGAAAAAGTCTCCCAGCCGCTGCTTTTCGAGTGGCCAACTCTTCTTTGATGCCTCCCTTTCGGTCTATAATAGCTCCGAGATATTTAAAGTGATTGACCTGCTCCAGGACCTGTTCTCCCAACTTAATCTGATGTTTTCTTTTTTCTCGTGATATCACCATAGATTTTGTTTTAGAGCTGCTTATGACCATCCCTCTCTTCTCCAGCTCTTCCTTCCAGACTTGCAGGTTGGATTGGAGATGTGCCTCTGATTTAGCAATCAGGGCAACATCATCAGCAAATGCCAGCTCCGAAATATAGACCTGTCTCATCTTCCAGTACCCCACTGAATACTTTCTTGTTCTCTCCTTACATGCCTTGATGACATCGTCCATAAGGAGTATGAAGAGGTAAGGTGATAGGATATCACCTTGTCTTACACCAGTGGTGGTCCTGAACTCTTCTGACTTATGGTTTGCTGTCCTCACATAATTTCTGCAGACTTGTAGAAGCTCTGTATAGCATGAATCAGAGGTGCTGGAATATTCTTCCTTGCCAAACAGTCCCAAAGTTTGCTCCAGGGGACCCTGTCAAACGCCTTTTCCAGATCTATGAAACAAAGATGGATCTCACTCTTATACTCAAGGGCCTTTTCACTCAGCTGTCTGAGTGTGAAGATTAGGTCTTGAGTACTTCGGTTTGCTCGGAATCCACACTGGACCTCATCCAATTGTGGCTCAGCTAGGCGTCGGAGTCTCTGCTCTAGGATTCTAGAGTAGATTTTACCAGGGACACTGAGAAGGGATATGCCTCTATGGTTTCCACATTGTCGATTGTCACCCTTTTTGAAAATTGGTGTTATGATGGCAATCTCCCAATCCTTTGGTATGGTCTTGTTGCACCATGCTGCCTGTAGGACCTTTAAGAGTAATAGGTCGCCTGATGCTCCCATGTACTTAACCATTTCTGGTGTTATACCATCATGCCCTGCTGCTTTGCCCATCTTGATTTTCTCCAGTGCTGCCCTCAGTTCTTCCATCTTTATGTCATCTTCACCATCATTGGTTTTCTCTTCTGTGCTAGTGTTTATTATTTCTGATGCTTCATCATGCTCACCATCCAGGAGTTCTGAGAAATATTCTTTCCATCTCTCCATTACTTCCTTCGGGGCAGTAAGCAATTTGCCTTGCTTGTCCTTTATAAATTTGAGAGGGCATTGTTTTTCTTTCCTCATGTTCTTTAGGGTCTTATAGAACAATTTCTGGTTTTCTTGTGCATCTTTTTCTAGCTTTTCTCCAAATTCTTCCCAGGACTTCTGTTTTGCTGCTAGCACTTTGTTCTTTGCTTCTGTTCTGAGTGTCACATATTCTCTATATTTTTCCATTTGTCCTATTGTGTTTTTAGCTCCTAAGTATTGTTTCCATGCCATTTTCTTCTCTCTTATTTTCTCTTTGACTTCCTCTGTCCACCAAGGTGTCCTCTTTCTCTGGTTCCCAGGTCGGACTTCACCGCATGCTTCTGCAGCAGCTGTCTTTATGATATCCTTGAATTTATTCCAGAGGGTTTCCGAGTCATCAGGTCGTTCTTCTGTGTTGCTCACTGCTGTAGCAATAAGCCCCTGATATCTGGTCTTAATTTCTGGCTCTCTCAGCTTGTAGGTCCTAATGCTCATTTCTCCTGCTCGTTTACTTGGTTTCTTGCATGATGTTGGGCAGTTCCTAGTTCCGATAACTCCACCCCATCTAGCATGGTCATTTCCAACTCTGGCATTAAAATCTCCGAGCATAATAACTTCATCTAGGCAGTCATCCACTGTCCTTTGAAGCAGCTCGAAGAATTCCTCCTTGACCTCTGCTCTCTCATCCTCATTTGGCCCATACACTATGACCAGGTTGACTATGGTTTCTCCTTCTTTTAGTTTTACAACCATAATGCGCTCCGAGACAAAGTTCCATCCCTTGATACTATCTTTTTGATTTTGGGCCACAATGCAACCCACGCCCCCTTTAGCTCTTTCAGATATGGGTACACCACTGTAGAGCAACGTGTTGCCATCGAGATCCATGACTCCTTGTCCTTTTTTCTTCGTTTCCGTTATAGCCAGGATTTCTAGTTTTGCTTTCCTCATCTCTTCCACCAGCTCCTCTTCCTTCCCATTTATACTTCTTGTGTTCCAAGTTCCATAAGTCGTAGTCCGTAGTCCGTTCCAGTTCGTCGCCTTTAGAATCAGTCCGGTTTTCTCTCTTGTAGTTCGCGTAATCATGATTTAAAGCAAACAGGTGATTGGCCTGTTGTGCCTTTGCATGGTGGAGGGGCTGCCTCCTTACGGCCTCCATGCAGGCCGCCCTCCTCCTTTTTCATCCGGGCTTGGGACCGGCATTGGCGGAGTTCTGTCCATTTACACAGTTCGTTAATGCTAGAGGTGTGATTTCCAGGAAATATTAAATATTATCAGTGGGATGCCATAATCTAGCCAGCAGCTCAGCTGAGTTTTGCTAGTACTACATAACTGTGTTTTCAATTTTGAATTGTGGTAAGGAGAAAAATTCATTAACCCTTTTATTTAACATTTAATATTTTGAGTGATTGATACTGCCATGTCATGAAAAATAATTACGACAAGTGAGTGCTTATTCTAGGTCCCCAGCGACAGCCCGGGGCCTAGAGGCAAATAAATAATATAGGAAAACATATCCAAGACTAGAGAAGACAGATCTATATTTGAGATCAGTGGGAACATATCACCCACCTTATTGGAGGGAAGAGGAGACTATTGAACATATTTCGGATGCAATGCAGTCATGGGAAACTGGTGCTATTTGATACCACCTAGGTGAGATGTGCTTAGTCGGTCAGAGAGATCTGACTCGATCTTTGTAATTGTCTTTTTGCTTTGTTGTGTGTAAAATTGGTGCAGTAGGCAGTGTGTTGACACATGGCACAAATTTTGGTTTCAGAGTTTCTGGTCTGGCACTGTGCTAGTGCCAGATGCTTGAAGAGGTCCAAGTTTGGATGCCTAAGAAGCCTATCATTTTACTCCAGCTACTGTGAGGAGTGGGCCACTTGAATTCTTTACTGCATCGTCACAGGCCAGATAAGTGAAAACCTGGCCTGTTGTGGATTCATCAGACTTTTTTCCACAAATAAATAACTAACCAAAAACCTGGTGTAGAAAAACTATACTCAAGTTCAATATTACAAAGACAATGACTCGTGTAAACAGAGATCGGGTATGATGACACCACCCCGACTAAACATCCAGTGCTAGTTTTCCAAAGACACTGTAATTAGTGTTAATATTAACCAATGTAACCATATTTCTATGTACAAAAATTTCATTTTGATTATGCAATGTATATATGCACTTTTATTGATAAATACATATTGTTTCATACGTCCTGACCAGAAGAAAATTTGGTTCAAGACTAAATAAATTCAAAAAATTATCAAATTTAACTTCTAAAAGCCAGTGTTAGTTGATTTGATCATAGAGCTTATTATTATTATTAGACTTAGTATTTACATGTGTGTGTCTGTGTATTTAATTACCTACACATCACAGTTCATTACCCTAGACATTAAACGTAGCTAACATACATAATAGCAGAATAAGTCTGTTTGAGGTCGTAAGTGGTAGCAGAAAGGCCTTCTGTAACTCACATAAACTTTTATCTTCAGGAGCCTTCACAGCTGACCTCATCCAGTACACTAGGTAACATAGCAACCATACAATAACATCAAAAACCACTACACATTCAGTACCCTTAAACTTCAGAAGGAGAAATCGCCTTCAACAAATTCATGTCATATCCTCCTGGCAACCAGTTAGCTTTAGTGACACCATGGACAATACATCCTATCTTTTTGTTACAGACAAGTTAAGATTCATTCATTCAGTACCTTTAAACTTCACACGGAGCAATCGCCTTCAACAAATTCATGTCATGTCCTCCTGGCAACCAGTTAGCTTTAGTGACACCATGGACAATACATCCTATCTTTTTGTTACAGACAAGTTAAGATTCATTCATTCAGTACCCTTAAACTTCACAAGGAGCAATCGCCTTCAACAAATTTATGTCATGTCCTGTCTCGTGCCATCAGTTCAAGGTCATTCCATGCCTTTCATATCCCTTTCATTTCTGACTCCAGGTCTCTTCTCCATTTCTTCTTCATACCTGCCCATTGTTGTAGCAGTTTTTGTGGCTTAAGTGTCAGTGGGTGACTACATGGAATAGAAGGATTGAAATGGTGCAAGGTCACCAATGTGGAACTGATGACAAGGACCAGACATGTGTCAGTGGAATAAGAGATGAGAAGAAGACAATGGTGATGGATAGGACATACACTGAGGAAACCTGCTGATAGCATTACACGTAGCTCTCACCTCCATTTGTTTTTGTTTTGTCTCTCTCTCTGCCTTTCTTATCCTAGGGATTACAGAAAAAAGACAGTCTTGTAATGCTATCAGGTTTCCTCAATGCAAATACCCACTACCAGTGCCTTCTTCTCATGTCTTATTCCACTGGAATTTGTCTGGTTCTTGTCATCAATTCCACAATGGTGACGTTGTTGTACCATTTTCAATCCTTCTGTTCTATGCAGTCACCCGACGATGAAAGTCTGTAACTTATTGGTTGTTGTATGTGTTGGTCTACACGTTTCAGTCATACAAAAGGACTGACTTGACATTTGGGTTGAAGATTCTTATTTTTATATTGGAATTAATGTTTTTTAATTTCCGTTTATTTCCTAAAGCAATGAAAGCTCCTCCTTGCCTTTTGTATTCTTCTTCAGATATTGCTGCCAGGTTCTTCCAGCTTCTGTACTGCTACCCAGATATACCTTATATGTACGATTCTACATCTTTTACAGGTGTTTATTCAAGTGCAATTTATTTTCATAATCATTGTCTTTTTCTTGTGTTATTTTCAGACCTACTTGCTGTGAGAAAGGGTCCTATTAGTTACACTGATTGTTAGAACACAAGATATTAATTTTATACAAAAGTACACAGGAACATCTGACAGTACAAAAGAAGAAATTTAAATATTCTACAATGAACTTAGGGGGTCTCAGATGAGACAAAGAACATATAGGACAACCTCACTCTCAGGCATGTCGTATAAGGTGAAAAGTATGAGTGTTGTGCATGTAGCTGGCAAATTCATCATGTCAAACAAGTTGCCACAGAAACCACAATGGCAAGAGCATGCTAATGCTTGGTGCAGGATTTTAAGAGTTACCTATTGTACATCACCCATGTGTAGCTGGGACCTGAAAGGGGACCAATGAATAGTAACAGTGAGACCTACCTCATTAAAGGAAACTAAGGAGGGTTGGCCATGGAACCAGCTACCCCATCCTGTAGAAACCTATGGCCATAGACACTGCAACAAAAATCGACAGGTGAACTATTGAAAAGAGAGGTAGAGGGAGATAAAGAACCACATGGAGAAGAGAACTGGAAGCAGAAATGAAAGGGATGAAGAAGACACGGAAAAACCTTGAGCAGATGGCACGGGACAGGAAGACTGGCCATAAGTTTGTTAAAGGCATGTGCTCCTATGGTAGCTGAAGGGTAATGAATGAATATATTACATGGAGACTTGAAGCTAAAGATTAGTAATGAAAAAAGATGGTGTGACTGGTGGTTATGGCCTGGGAAAAAGAAATTAGAATGGCGACAGGCTAATAGAGTTGTAAAGAATAAATGATATACGTTACATAGGCTAGAGCATGTGTGACTGCTTGACATACACTACCATTAATACTACCATTAACTTGACAAGTTTTCAAGTTAGACAAGTATTTTTAAGTAGACAAGTTTATATTTTATTCTATTTGATATATTATTCCTGTGGATATACACTTTCATTTTGGATACTCACTACTTTGTGTAAGCAAGAAACAAGTACTTCACCACTGTGTCAATAACATTGCTGTTCCAATGACGTTAATAAACTATATTTTATTTTTCTACATTGCTGAGTTTTCTTTGGAATATTACAGTGGATTACTTTGACAAACCATTATACGAGGTATTGCTTTTCACTAAACCTAAAAGGGTAAGAACGGACTTTGGGAAGAAGAATAAACTAAGGTCAAGAATTTCCATCTCAGGCAGAAAGGCCTGTAACCACTTGAACCAGAACGTATGAAGAATTAGCTCTCGTCAAAATATTTACCTGTGCACAACACCATTGACTGGCCAACAGACCCGGTCACACATGCCAGAACTGTTGCTATTATGATTATGGTACATTCACTTTTCACTACTGCTTCATCCAACTTCAAAATGGGTTCATAAAAAGGCCAGCCTTGTAGCCTATTACGTAAACTGAACCTTGAATACTCTATATATATATATAGGCCTATAACTATGGCTGCTTGCTCCTGACATATTTATTGACAACATTTTTTTTTGGTATCATTCTGTCATCACGTTGAATACACTGTTCGTGGTAAGTGACTAGATCAGGCTTTATGTACAATAGTAGATGCAATCAGATCAACTCAATGGGAGCTATAGAGGTGGCTTTAGGAATTCTACCCTTAGAATTACAGAGAAAGGAGTTAAGACTAAATTTAAATTACATGAACAGAGTTATGTTAGATAAGTCTCACCCAGCACATACAGTTTTTACCAGATGCCAACTAACAACTCAGGCCAATCCAATGAATACCACTAGATACCCTACACCGACCGAGCAAAGTGGAATCAATTTGTTGTTGCCCTACAAGACGCCACTAGGCGTGATGGCCACTGACTGCTTTGACGGTCGGCGGCTAAGGATCAAAGAAGAAGAAGAAGAAGATACCGTACAGTATGGAAGTGTATGGAGGAAATTGTCCATCTGGGTACATTAATTACATCAATTAATAACATTTGTGAATACAAGCCAGTGATTCCACCCTGGGAGATCAAGAAACCAGACACAGACTACCAACTGGCAGAAATACCTAAGGAAACAAACAATATAGAAAATATTACAAACACAGCCAATAAATATATACAACAAATATCAAAAGACAGCATTACTGTGTACACAGATGGATCCAAGGGAGAGGATGGCAAATTGGGGATAGGAATATATATTCCAATATAGAAAATGGCAAAAGAATAAAGCATCATGGAAAATACATCCATTTTCACTGCAGAGATGGTGGCAATACTAAAAGCACTAGAAATATTCTCTAATAACCCTCCCAAAAAACTAACAGTTTTAACTGACTCTCTTTCAATAATTAAAGCACTTAGAAACTTACGAGAATGTAGTAGACCTGATATAGTAGAGGAGATATTTCTGGCTACTACATACTTATATAGGTCGGCGTCTGTGGCCTAATGGATATGAACGCAGTTTCATAATCCAGATATACCAGGTTCGAAACCTGCTGCAGGCGGTTTGGTAGCAGATCGCTTTGTGTGGATTTTTAACAATGGTATAAGCGCCGTACCGTTCAGAAAGCAATGGCAAACTACTGAATGAAAAAAAATGCCTAGAAAAATCACAAACAGCCAATAAAAGCTGGGGTTGATTGCCACGTCCTGTAAAGGATAAGCAACTAACTTAACATACTTATATTCCAGAGAAAGTTCAGTCTTAATTGCTGGGATACCTTCACATGTTGGCATAGAGGGAAATGAAAAGGCAGATAAAGAAGCCAAGAATGGTAGATCTGATAAAAATCTAATAAATGTAGGGACGAGTAAATCAGAGATTAAGAGCTTAATTAAAGACTTAATAACAGATAAATGGAAAGCAGAGTGGGATAAAAATCTGAAAGGAAGACATGCATATAAGATGTTCAAGGCTCCAACAAGAAAATGTCAGATATCTAGGGAATTGAAAATTCCCAGTAATAAGAAACTTCTCAGACTTCAGCTGGGAAAAGGCTATTTCAGAATAGAAGAACCTTACTGTGCAGGATGTCTTCAAGACAATAATATAGAACATTTCTTGTTAAAATGTAAGAGGTATGAACAAATGAGAATACCAATATTAGATTATTTGCAAGCATCAAACTTACCTATAAATATAGAAGAGGTGTTAAGAATAGACAGTCTTAGGAAACTGCATAATATAGTAAAACAATATTTAACACGAACAAATGTTAATATATAGTGGCTGGGAATGTGACGGTCTGATGCTGTTCTTACCATGCTTATAACTTTTAACAGATGAAAGTCAATTAAATATCTGTTAAAGTCAGTTATATAACTGGAACCACCAGGCCTTTACACCCCTCCACATTAATATTATTCTTGTTCAGAGTTTCTTCTTGATTTGTTGTTGTTGTTTGTTTTGGTTTTTTAACATATAAGGATAATTGGTAATTGTGATTTTCCCTATTTACAATGATTTGACGAATGTGATGCCACTTTCTCATATCGGCAGTTGTTCATATTATTTGGAATTGAAAACAATATATATCCTAATTATAACCCATCAGAGATTGAATGGGATATTTTCTTCATTAATTTAAAAAAAAAAAAACTTCAAACCAATGGAATCTCTTTAGACTATGTGGGTCGGGGTGTTTAATTCAAAAAATCCCCCATGTGTTTAAAATATTAATTTAATATTCCAATGCGTGACCTCTTTCAAATCATGCGGTAATGATGCCCGTGTGACTCCCCCAGACTGATTTCTGAGACGGACAATATTGGCTTCCATAGAACCGATCGTACATGACCAGCCTGTTTCAAAAGAGGATCGTCGCCATCAAAGGTTGGCAAGGCGACTCACAAAGATAAATGTATTTCCGCTGACCGGTGACAATGACTGGGTATTGTTACGATAATACCTCAGTTCACCTGGCGGAATGTAAATAAGTCTGAGGAGTGGTCACAGTAAAAGAATGTAAGGCAATAAATATGCCAAATAATAGGATGGTGAATGAGAGAAACAAAGAAAATAAGCGATACTGCCGGAGTGTATGAGAGTTGTAAAAGTGTACGACTGATTTCATCACAGATACCCCGTCAACTAACATATTTTATTAAATATCTAAGTGAGGGCGTGCACTTTTACATGGTTTGTGGACTATTCTCTCTTTCTGTCATAGAGTTTTCCTCTTCCCTCTTGTGGTAAAGTGGGATGTTATAAATATTTATAGGGGACTTAGTGTACTGACTGAGATCAGCTGTGAAGGTATCTATATCTAATAAGAGTAGTGTATTATAGATAACCTTACTTGCTGCCACATATGTATACCTCAGTCAGAATTATTCTGGAATAGTGTGATGACTACGTTATATGTCTAGGGTATGTGTATGATGAAGTGTAAGTCATAACAACAACAGACAGATAAACAATTTAATTTATTCCACCACACTTGACAACACTGTGACACTCACATACATAAAACTCTCTACGAGGATATCTTAAAGGAGTCACTGATAACTTTTCAAATAACAATATGTATTCAGTGCTGTCATGAATGTATATGTGTCCTGATTCAAATACAAAGGGAACCAGGAATCACAATCAATTTTAATTACAAGTTATATGTACAGAATTTATTAATATGAATCTTGTAGTGACAAATATTATTAATAGTATCCTATGTGTGTCAGTTGTGTAGTAGTAATATGAGGTAATACTGGTTTTGTTTTGTTCAAGCTCTGTTGGTATTGGTCATCATGACTTCAATAGTTTATTTCTATTGGAACTAGTATTGGAGATGTTCTCAGTTCCTGGTATTAAAACAATTAAATTCCCCTCTTAATTTTATTTTACAATGTCATTTTAAGATGGGGGTACATAATGTTGAGCTCCATGGCCACACTCTCTTATCTTTCGTGATGACTGCAGTAAAAGACTCCTCTGCTCGATTACTTTAATGAGTTCTGGAGCCACCCCACTGGTTGCTATATGGACCAAGGAGTATGCTGTCCACCTCTGGCTTCAGCAAAGCTCTGACCAGGTGCTGCTCAATAACTTTAAGACCACGGCCCCTGAAACAAGAAGGTTGTACCTTCTACTTCAGAACTAATTTATACTCTAGTTCTACACTGAGCACAATACATCACAAACATTGAGTTCAGAGCGTTAGGCCAACTGTCAGCTTCATCTGAAATACTTTATACCAGTATTTCCCTCCCTAATGGTTACTACGCCTCTGCAATTCCAGCATTATTTCTTTCTAGTTAATAATCTAGGTGTCAGTGTACTGTTTGGCCATTCCATGCAGTTTTACTTTCCTCCGACACCTTCTGTTCAGGCTGGAGCACTATAGGCTTTACATCATGTTCGCTACTGAACTACACATATATACAGACATAAATTATCAATTTACATTCAATTTTCATTAAAAGATATTGAATATTTCAAGCTTACCACAATTCATGGAAATAATAAACAGTTTCGTTGACTGGCAATGAATATAGCACAACTCCGATCTGCCGATGTCCCAGGCTTTATTTTATAACAAATATACACTGGTGCTCAACGCACTGCTTCTTAGTAGGTTTATTACAAGATGTGGCAATGAACAGACGCTCTGAATTGAGTATATTCGCAGCTCTACCCAATCAAACCATGTCTACACATCTTTTCAAAAAAGTACTCCTTTTCACGTTTCCCCTGACAACACAAGATAGTATTTATAGCCCGACCAATCGTGTTTAGTCTTATATTTGTTGCGCTCCAATCAAATAGGAGTTAACATGGTAGGCTATTTCCGTAACGTAATGTTTTTTCAAACACGTTATAAAAAAATTTTATGAGCAGAAATGATTTCATGCTGTCAGGCACCCCCACTATTTTATTTTGGCCATAACTTGGTAATTCCTAGACTATTTGCGTAACGTTTTACATATTCTTTGTCAGCAAACCCTAAGGAACCCAAATATACGAATTTAATGGAGCCAATATGCATTTTCTTCTAGGATAGTCGTGCTGTTACTACCTTCTCACTTCCAAACTTGAGGGTGTCTGGGTACTGTCATGTTTTCAAACGTAAACCGGTATAATGTCATAATTCCCAATAAGCGTTTTTCAGGATTTTAAAACCTAACTCTGGTATGGGTAGGGTTTTTATCACTGACGATTTGAAAAAAAAGCCAGTGCTTGTGGCCTTACACGCGTGATGGCAGCAATTGTGTATCGCGCGACGCGTGTTTAGTATTGCATGCTTCCTGCCTTCATTCGCCCCTCTCTCTCTCCTGCTTTATCTGTCTTTTAGTTACGCCGTGTATAAAATGGAATGAATGAAATATAAAATTTAGGTCATTGATCAGCTTGCGTATCTCAAGGTTTTTCCAAGAAATACAGTACACGTTTCATTGAAGAAAGCGTGCAGCGACACAGTAGGCTTTTACTATCAACGTGAAAGCGTTACAATTTGCAGACGCAGTAGAAAACAAGGGGGATTTCGAGTACAGTCATTGTGACAGCACTGTTCTTTACCATTCTTCTTTCCTTTTATTAAATTTATTTGTTAGGCTTTGCATTTACGTTTTAATTTATATATATGGATTAGAATATTTCACGACACCTCTACTGGGTGTCTGCTCAAATAGTCAGCTCCCACATTTTCCTTTCTCGGGATGTACTTAACCTGAAAAGCGTACATTTGGAGCCAAAGACTCCAACGCATGGGACGTCCATTTAAAGACTTTGACGCCGCCAGGAACATGAGTGGTTGGTGGTCACATTGTCCCGAGAATTTTACAATGTACAAGTAGCCTTGGAACCTCGTGATACCCCAAATGGGTGACAAACACTCCTTCTCCGTTGTGGAATAATTACGATCAGCTGAGTTTACCTTCCGACTGGCGTAAGCGACTGGGAAGAGGGTTGTTGGGTCTCTGATCCCTTGTTGTAGCAAGGAAGCTCCAACTCCGATGTTACTGGCGTCCATATGCAAAACAAATGGTTTAGTCAGATCGGGTAATTGTAGGATGGGTGTGGAGGTGAGATGTTTTTTCAACACCGTGAAGGCCTTCTCACACTCCGCAGTACATACCACCTTATCGGGGTAGTCTTTCTTCGTCAAGTCCGTGAGGGGGACGCTAAGAGCATTGAAAATTTTCATGTACCTCTGATAAAACCCTATAGTGATACGAATGACTTCACGTCTTTCTTAGTAACGGGCCAACACGAGCAATGGTCGAATCTCTTTTTTTACCGGAATTTGATAGTAACTCAAATCTATCTTAGAGAAGAAATGAGCTTTGCTCGGTTTAGCATATAATAGGTTCTGATCTGGCAAAGGCTGTGTCTGGTATTCCTTTACTGTGTTTAGCCTCCGGTAATCAATACAGAGCCTGTGCTCTCCGGGTGGCTTCCTGAGGAGTACCACACTAGAGCTGTAGGGAGAGTCCGCTTTAGCGATGATGCCCGCTTCGAGTAAATGCTCGTTTTCTTCCCTCAAAGCTGTGGCTTTAGAGTAGGGGAGAGGATAGTGTTTCACTCTGACCGGCGTCGGGTCTAACACCTTCATGTCAAATTCGACTAAATGGGTGAGCCCAGGATGGTCGGTGAGCACTCCTCTACAATCCCTTAAAAGTTGCATCACCTGGTTATTTTCTATCTCTGATAGCTGTGGGTACGTTTTCACGTCCTCATGCGTTTCTTGGGGCTGGAGTGGGTACTCCACTTCGGTGTGAGTTTCAAAGTCCACTTCTGACGCAGGAGCCAGAGTCATCAAGTATACAAGTTCCGCCACAGGTCGTTAGATATAGTGTTTAAGGAGGTTTATGTGATACATTTTCTCATTTCCTCGGAAGGCTATTTTATAGTTGGTCCGGGAGATTTTATCTACGACAGTGAACGGGTTTTGCCATCCTATGTGGAGTTTGTTGGTGCTGCTGGGCAGAAGCAGCAGCACTTTTTTCCCCACAATCAATACTCGGTCTTTCGCCTTCCTATTGAAGAGGCGCGCGTGCTTTTGATGTGCTTCACGCACGTTTTCGGCGGCTGTCTCCCAGCCGATTTTCAACCTTTCCTTCAGCTCTGTGACGTACTGAGAGGCCGTAGTGACATTTTCATCTGCCTTGGCATCAGTCCACGTCCTCACTAGAGCCTCAAATAGTCCTTTGATGGGCCGCCCAAACAGTAGCATGGCAGGAGGCACGCCAGTAGATTGGTGGGGCACCTCTCTGTAGGCAAAAAGGGCTACCGACAAGAACAAATCCCAGTCCTCTGGTTTCTCTTGTGCCATCTTGCGTACTATAGTGAGAAGCGTGCCGTTGAACCGCTCTATCTGGCTGCCCCCTTGGGGGCCTATAAGAACTGGTGTGGATATGCTTCGTGCACAAGACCATAAAAACCTCCTCCATCAATGTCCCCCTGAATCGGGACCCATTATCAGTCAGAATTTCCTGAGGGAAACCCAGTCTCGTAAATATCGAGAGTAAGGTCTCTGCAATATTCACAGAATCTATGGAAGAGACAGCGACTGCTTCTCCCCACATTGTGTATGTATCTACCAGAGTCAAGATATACTTGTTTCGCCTCCTAGATTTTTGGAACGGTCCCACCAAATCTACAGCGACTCTTTGAAAGAGAGTGCGGTAATATTTCCGGTGGCATTTTGTGAAACCTCACAAAGCAAATCTGTGCACTGATTACCTGTCCAGATGCTTTCGTGCCAATATTGACTCGCCAGACAGATTTATATGTAATAAAGATACGGACAGGGTCAGCGGATGCGATAACCTAATTATCACCTGTACGTGTGGCTCCCCCAGACTGATTTCTCAGGCGGACAATATTGGCTTCCTTAGAACCGATCATACACGACCAGCCTGTGTTAATAGAGGATCGTCGGCATCAAAGGTTGGCGAGGGGACTCACAGAGATAAACGTATTACCCCTGACCGGTGATAAAGACTGGGTGTTGTTACGATAATACCCCAGTCCACCTGGCGGGACGTAAATAAGTTTGAGGAGTGGCCACAGTAAAAGAATGTAAGCGGCAATAAATATGCCAAATAATAGGATGATGAATGAGAGAAAGAAAGAAAATATGCGATATTGCCGGAGTGGATGAGAATTATACAAGTGTATGACTGATTTCCTCACAATGACAATTATCTGCAAGCCATGTCCCCGAATCAAACATTTGTTATCGACATTCCCCGACATATGTCTGGGTATGTTGCCAGATGCCATCTGGTGTGAAGATTAAACCGTTATCTCTCAATCGTTCGTCAGGCTTAACAATAAGAATGTCGCTACCTGTAGACGTTAATTAGTCTAGTGTTCACGATTAATCAAACAAACATGTCAACGTGGTACAAACAAACACAAAAACCATGTCAAACGGTCAGTTCAACCAGGTGGGCGGAACAAGATAACCTCGATTAATGAATGCGTACACAAAATAATGAAAAAAGAGCATGAGAAGGGATAGCCGAGTAACCAGTTGGGGAGAATTAAAGACAAGAAAAAGAGGATTGAGCGAATTTAGACGACTATTTCGTCACAATATAATAGCAAAAAATCACATTCTTTAATATCACTACCAATCTCATCAGAAAAGTCTTTAAATATTATGGAGATGTCAAGACATTTTGTCTGGTAAAGTTAAGAAACACAATTGCCGTATATGGGGATCATTATATTCGCACGAACTTATTGAATAGAAACGCGACAGTCCCAAGATGCACGTTTGTTGTGCTTTCTCCATTACCCGTGTGATTGAACCATTTTTCTTCCATGAGATCGCTGTGAAGGCTACACGTTATCTACATATGCTTGAATCGTATGCTGCACAGTTTGAGGATATGAACAGCCCCGTGTGTTCTTTCAGCAAGATGGGGAACCGCTACACTGGGGATTAAAAGTGTGCAGGTTCCTCAATGAAAAGTTCCCTTCCCGTTTGACTGGGCTAGGTGGTCCTATGCTTTGGCCTTCTCGCTCCTCGGATATTATAACTCTGGATTTCTTTTTATTGGCTACATAAAGGAGAGAGTGTATGCAAAGAATTACATAATCAAATCACCAGATTGAATAGACATTAGCTTCATCTATCGCCTCGATGTTGTGCCAGCTACTAACGGGACTCATGTGGAAGTTTACTGAATTCTGGTTTACTGATGTATTGACTGAATTGAACAATAAATACACATAAACGGGTAACAGCAGGAACTCGTATAAAATAAAGAAGTAGAAAACTTGACAACAGAAAAATAACTGGGGGGTGGGTGGTGTTAGCGATTCATTGAGGAGCACGGGATCATATCTGCAGTGGCATCTGTGCCAGGGGTCCTGAGCCAGAGGATGTGCGAGCACTTGTAGTGGTGGTGGTAGTTTCTGTGGCGAATTGTTCTGCATGATGGGGTTGCCAGATTAATGCGCAATCTCGATATGGTCACCTCTGAAGACGGGGCTGGTTGGGGTCCATGCCACTTTATTCTCTTGTCTCCTCGGAGACATCTTGGAACCACTTATCGCAGGAGTACACATGCAGGGGCGGCTTTTGGGCGGAGCCGCCGACTTGGGGGGGGGGGGGGGGGGGCGAATGTTATTAAAATAAAAACTAAGTAAAATCGTTCAAATTTTTAAAGAACAAGAAGAGTTTTAAACATTTTGAAAGTTAAAAAGTTATTTGCTTGCATAAAACGAATCGTGTCCCTATATGTCTATGCTGTTGCTTGTTAAAAAAAAAAAAACCGCATTGGGTGTCCATCCGTGATTCTACTTGAATAACAATCTAGCTCAGTAGTATGAAGTTGAGTCCCGTAAAGGTACACACAGTACTGCTCCGGTAAAGGAGGGGGGAAGGGCACTATCAAGAGATCTCGCACCACCCTGAAAAAAAAATCCCTGCGCCCATCATTAATTCTACTTGAATAAAGAAACATACAATACAATTTTAAAACCAGAAATGTATTATATTTTTGTTAAATGTTACAATGAACATTATTTCAGTTATCGTGCGGTCTAGCTCAATAGTATGAACCATATAGTGCTGCATCCGGGAGGGGGGGGGGGTGTCTAAGGGGCGCCATCACCAGACCTCACACTACGTTGACAAAGCCATGCGTGGGTTCTGTATGCATGACGTCAGACGGACAATACATAATTAATTGGACTTAAGAACAAAATATGAAAAGCAAAAACATTTTCCACAAAATAATAATTATCATTTGCATTAAATTCTTGTCGATTAGCAAATGAAAACGAGTTTGAAGTGTAACGTCTAACCCATTTCATTGTATGGAAGTAAGACTTGGACAATGAGTAAACAAATAAGAACTGCAGGCAGCAAAGATACGGCTTCTCAGAAAAATGCGAAGAATCTAATGAATGACCAAAATAACAATTGACAAATACTTGGAAAGAGGTAGCGTAGAAAGAAGTATACTCATATAATATAAGTCATCACCTCGTTGCACGCCATTAATTTCTCAGCAGCTCTGTCTCTCGGATTATTTCGTAAAAAGTAAAACGTCGTTTATCCTCGAGCGGAAGTGACCTATTCCCATGCTGTTCGCAAAAATGGCAGATGTCAATAAGACGAGGGCTATCGAGGACGATGATGACGAGTTTAACGAGGTACTTATTCTGCAAACACCAGTTTTGTTTTTCATTAACCAAAAGTCCAGCTCATAACTAGTGCAAGTTCATTACTCCAATTTCGTTTATCACTAATCATCTTAATGACAGCTTCAAGCACTATTAACTTAGAGGTTTAAAAAAAAAAAATCTAGTCTAGGCTATTTCTATTTTGATCTTTTGATAGAGCAATGTCATTCAACATGATTGCATGACTTTATGCATTGTACTCAGGAATACCAATACGTAGTATTTTACGGGCAGTGAAAGTGACAGACAGCACTGATATATGACCGCACAATTTTAAAATTTGCATTCCCCAATGCAGTTGACCCTAATTCACAGTTCCATTAATGATGAAACTTTAACCTTATTATAAAGCATAATTGTGATTGTTTAAGGCTAACTACAAGATAGTCTGGGTGAGTTAGTTTAGTATAAGTAAGTCAGTGGCGTTACCACAAACAAGAAGATGATGGCGGCAAAAGTAGGATGAGAACTGGTTTTAAAAAAGTAGCCCAGGCCTGCTCGTTTCTTGTGCTCTGGTTTATCTCTCAGGTTGAAATGAAGAATAGGAGTGGGATGTGTGTTCGATAAGGCCTTAGAAAAGAATTCAGACATGCAACAGAAAGGGGTAAGATTTAGGAATCCTAACCCATAACCTTAACCCTAACGCTAAACGACTTATTTTGATTTCATCAAAGAACACATCCCACTATTGTTCATTTCAACCCAACTCTCCTCCTATCCATTTTGTGTGCTTTGCATCACAACGGCAGTTGACCTCATGTAGAAAATTTGCCAGACACTTTGTGTGGTCCTACAATTGTAGTTTTAGTTGAATAGCACATTAGGGGGACATTCTGGATTTTGCCCAGATGGCTATTATGTCAGCTGGTTAAGCCGCCCAAGTCAATAAGCCCTTAAATAAAGATTTGGAGAGGCAGTAATAAGATTGGTATTTTATTGTTGTTTTCAATTTTTGAAAGCACTTTGAAACAAGGCTAAGATTAGTGTTCGCATACATGCCACACTTAAAGGTTTACCCATAATCTGTACGGGGTGTTTGCGTTTTCAGATGTGTACGGGCCGTACACGGGTCTGTACGGGTTTTTTCGCCTAATTATTAACCCTTTCAGCACCATTATGACGTACGCCATACGGCATAAATCTTGACAATTTTTGTCGCTGTGCCGTACCGAGTACGTCACGGAAGTAGTGCGATACCTCGTTCCCATACACCTATAAAACGTACGTCCTATTTTAAAAGCACCAGAACTCTTCTGTTTACAATCGTATCGGCAATTGCTGGGCATAATCGGATTCAGCATTGAAAAATCTGGCCACTAAGCTTGAAACGAACAAAATATTTTACTGCTAGCGAATACGGTAGAACTGATAATAGTGATTTTACAAAAGCGAAAGTTACAAACATGGACGCTGCCATACCGCCGAATCATAAACATTTTGTGGAAAAAGAGCACGAAAATTCTTGTTTGAGTTGAATTTATTCAACTTGAATGATTCTGACAACTCTTTTTACTGAGATTCTGGTAATCTTTACCTTTATTGCCGTCGAGTATGTTTAATATTTGTATTTTCGTACCATTTAGAGTTAAGGTTGAGGTTAGGTTTACGGTAGAAAGTGCGTAAGAAATGTAAATTTGAATAATAATAATACAAAACAAATTATGGGTAGGCCTAATATCGGAATGACGGTCGCCGAATGCTCTGCATGTATTTTCGTACCATTTAGAGTTAGGATTAGGGTTACAGTTGGGGTTAGGGTTAACCCGAAATCTAAATGGTACGAAAATACATGCGGAGCATTCGGCGACCGTCATTCCGATATGACCAAATTATGAAACTGAAAAAAAACCCACAAAAGCAAGGCAAATTTGCATCTTAACCAGGTCAGAGAAAAGTTTATTTGGAGTTACTTCTCTTCTTAGTTTTAATTTCGTTTCTTTAAAAAACAATGTGATTTTGCCTTGGGTGATCATCATTACGGTCATCCAATGATTTATATTTATTAAATAATTAATTACTATCAATGTTTGATTGACACTAAAATTCGTATGGGTATAACGGCTATTCCAATTTTTGAAGTTCGGTAGAGAATATATAATATTGCGCCAGTTTATATTTTCATTGCTAGCTTTAAAAAAAAAAAAATATATATATATATATATTTGATTTAAGATTCCTAAACCTAACCCATAACGCTTATTACTGGTCTCTTTAGATCTATACTTTTATAAGGCACTATAGAACACACACCAAACTGTTCTTCATTTCCACCATAAATTGTATTAATTTTTTTTTGCAGAAATAGACTAAATGATGATACAGTCACAGCTTTTCTACAATACCGGTACAAAATAAATTCTAACTCTTGTTGTTTAGGTTTTAAAGCAAGTGAAGACATGCTTAAAAAGGCAAAGGGCGCATGTCACTATGATGGTGCAGAACCATCTAATTGAATATATTTGTACATTAATTAACTCTATTGTTACGTTTTTCAGTCTGTACAGGTTTTGCGGGTCTCTGTACAGGGTTTTTGGATTTGTTGTACAGGTTTTTCATGTCTGAGGTGTGGCATGTATGTGTTCGACAGTATTTTTCTGTCTCTGCATCCTGAGCCCAACTCTTAGCAGGGTTCGCAGCGACCTGGAAAAACCTGGAAAACGGAAAAAAAAATTCCAGGCCTTGAAAAGCCTGGAAAAATGGCTAAAAGCCTTGAATTTCCCACATCGGACCTGGAAAAAAATTACAAGTTGTCCATTTTTCCGTTATTGGTGGTATTTTTTGTTAAACTTCAGTTACTGTAGAATTTTTACTTCCCTTTGCGCACTAAATCCATTTCCAGACGTTTTCGGCGGTTCGTGTTTTCGGCGATTTGCGTTAACGATGTGAAGCAGATTTATTTTTAGCGCGCGCGTCTGTTGTTACTCGAAAGCGGTAATTTCCTATTACTCGTGGGTTTTTGCTCCGCAGTGAATATGTGTAGTTATGTCTTGTTTCGTAGCAGTTAGGGTTAGGTTTAGTATTAAGGTTAGGATTAGGGTTAACACTAACCCTAATCCTAACAGTAATACTAAACCTAACCCTAACTGCTACGAAAGAACACATAACTACACATATTCACTGCGGAGCAAAAACCCACGACTGGGAAAAAATTTATTTATAACCTCAGACCTAAGGGCCTTTTATATTTGGATATGCGCCCTAATATAACCGACTAGGTTGAACGGGACGCACCTCGCCAAAACGAGGCAAAACTTTAAAAAAAACACAAAAACACCAAGAACTTGTCTCTACGCATTCAAGTCGTATTAAATCGTTCATTTCAACTGAGGTAAGTAATAAATTCATTTATAAAACATATTTACATAGGCTAAGTGCAGTTTATAGATAGGCCTACTGTACTTGCGGCCGTAATTTACAATGTAGGCCTATTTAGAAAAAAAGACCAACAGAGAAGTACTGCACTCACTAAACGTACAGGAACATTGGCTCCTAAATACCATCGCAATAAGGAAGCTGAAATTTTTCGGTCATATAAAAAGACATAATAGTCTGGAAAAAACAGTGATGGAAGGCATGGTCCCTGGAAAAAGGGGAAGGGGTCAACCTAGACGACGGTGGACCCAGGACATCACAGAGAGTCTGAACTTGTCTTTGGCTGATGCAGGTCGACTTGCCCAGAATCGTGATGCGTTCAGAGCAGCTGTAATGGAGACAACGTTCTGGAAAGAATACGTCACATTGTGACGGGTGTTGCGGTTCCTTCATCTTATATTATTTATTGAATATTAAAGTCATTCTCTTGACGTGGTTAATGTTTGTTATTGATGGTTAGCTCTGACCGTAAGAACATCCCTTCGACGTTCTGATTTGCATATTGTACATTAGCTGATTTCTCCTGTGGGAGAGTTAACGTGCTGAGAAAACGTAAACATTAACAGCTGTGGAACCAAACCCGAAACGTAAGTAAGATATCAAGCCTTCTGTTCTGAGTCCACATGTATTGACGTTCATACAAAAGATATCCGACATTCACAAAACTTCATGTACAGTTCAGCATAATAATAAATTCCAAGTAATACAAGTAAGTATCCGTCCGTGTCAAAACAATATGTCAGATGAACACCATGGCTATATACATGCGCTGCTGTAGTCAGACAGCCAGAAATGAGCGCATGAGTTCTCGACAGCTACAAATTGAATCATAATACGATTCTCCTTCCATCATTTAATTTACTTAATAATCTCATACTTTAGATTAATATCTGAACTGACCCTGAGTTCTACATTGATTCATATATAGGCTATATACTAAGCCTCTCCTTGGAAGAAATACAAGACACGACTTCTCTGCTTGACGGATAGCGTAAAAAAGGGTAATGTAACCAAGTCACCCAGCGTGACCTTCCCAACGCGAATACGTCATAATCTTAGCATATATTTCGCGTTCAGTATACCGTAAAATATCGACATATTCTATTAATGTTATTGACCCCAAACGTTGCACACTACTAACTCCCAGCAGACGCCGTCATTTAAAATAACACCGTAACAGATTTCCTGTCAGACGGGGGAAAAAAATCTATTAGATAGATTTTTTTTATAACTATATTAAGCAAATTAATAAAAATTGAACAAAACCCGACGTATGGCCAACGATGTTCTATCTAGAACAGTGTCGCGGTCATGTCAGTAATATCTTATAATAAAATCAACGTCATATCATACATATAACTTATATTAAATAAAGAAATGTCACTGTCATTAATTAATTAACTAATTAATTTGATGTATGTATTGACTAACTACTAATGTGAGGTGTTATTAAAATTATTCTAACTAATTAAAATTAAAATAATTAATTATAATATGTAAGTATGGTACTAACTAATTAATATCTAATTAAAGAAAATGAGAAATAGTATCAGAGAGAAAAAGAAATAAAAATTGAGAAGTACGGACAGTTAAAACTAAATATTAAAGTATACATTAAATTAGTAATGCGTGTGAAAATGAAGTATAAGGATAGATACATAATTAAATTAAAGCAATCAGAAAGAAAAGAACAGAAAAAATTCATACATTTTAAGTATACATAAGAAATATCACAATCTAATATCTATCACCTTAATAATTAAACTATTTAAAAGGTTTAATTGGTGTGATATTCTTTTGTTTCATCTTTTCTCAGTATATTTTATTTTTTTATTTCATCACACTTTAACTTTATTGTATTCTATATTAATTTAATAACTAGCAAATTTAACAATATTGGACATGAAGATCCAATCGTTGTTACATCCTAATGACTTGTATGAAAGTTCTTTAAGAAACAAAATTCATCTTATCGAATTCTGATATGATGATCCAACCGTCGTTAATTCTTTTATTGAAATTTTTGAACGTAATTTGAATAAGTCATCACCGTATTTGTCCAGTCTATATCAGAGATTGTTCCTTTTTACTACTTTGCAATCGAAATGAGTGATACGCAAAGTCCAAGTGAAGTCCAAATTTTCAACCGATCTGTAAACTTGATATTTTGATCACAATAGTTTATTTCGAAATTTCCTCATCTAAGTGGGAAGTCCAACTGAAGTGTTGTATATTCTGACGTAGCATTAATACCGTTCATTGCAAATGTAATGCTTGATTAGTCAGCAAATTTTCTTGAAATAGTAATATTCATTCAGAATCCGTAGGATGTCTTGACAAAGTATCGGCCATTACGTTCTCAGTTCCTGGTATCGATTCTATTTCGAAATCATAGGGTTGCAGCGCGATAGCAAATCGTGCAAGCTTTGGACTTTTATGGTTTGAACGACGTAATGCTGCCACAGATTTCTGATTTGTCTGGATCAGAAATGGTGATCCAAGCAAAAACTTTTCCAACTTAGTAATTGCACATATCACGGCCAGTAACTCTCTGTCCACTGTCGAGTATTTAGTTTCAGGAGTTTTTAGCTTGCGTGAGATGAATAATACCGGATGAAGGATATCATCGTGATATTGGAGTAGACAAGCCCCGAGTCCGTAATTACTCGCATCTGTACGTAGAACAAACTTTTTAGAGGCATATGGTAATCTTAAAACAGGTGGGCATGAGAAAATGTTCAAGACACTGCGAAAAGTTTTGTCACATTCGTCTGTCCAATTTATCCTTAACGGCATGTTCTTCTTTAATAAAGATGACAAGACAGCCGTGATGGATGACAAATAAATCTATGCTGTATGGGGCTGAGCATAGTTGAGACATTTAAACAACTTACTGTCTCTTGTAGGCATGGTAAAACAAATAAGACAGAAAACGTGTACAAATTTAAAGATGTTAAGAATCAAAAATGTTTTTCGAGAAGAAAAAAATCAATAAATCAATCTATATTAGGATAGATGATTAAGAAAGACAAGAAATGATGACTGACAATGCTGAGTCATCAAGAAATAAGACAAAAGGGTGAGCGTACACCATTATCTGCGTGGCGCAGAATCAGGTACTAATTGTAAGTGTAGATGATGGTGACAAAAATAGACACCGTTATCATGCTCAATAACCCAACGAGCGTCACGATTGTTACGAAATGTAACCAAAGCCTGACTATTCTGACCATCAACAGATGGTAGAAGACGAACAAACTTAACGTTTGCTGTGGGAGCCGCGCTAGCGTAGTGGTTACAACACCGCTCTGGCGACCGGGTGATACAGGATCAAACCCGGGCGACGGCATTTGAGGATTTTTCGTCGACCGGGATTTGGACTGGATAACTCGAGACCTGGCGAGGACATTTGAAGGAGTCTGACCATCAACAGAATGGGTACCTCGAAAGACGAACAAACTTAACGTTTGCAATGGGTAAAATCGGCGAGTATTTGCCTGAATGGCGAGGGACACCTGTCTCTGTACAAGAAATAAAGGGATACTCACGTAAAATCAATGTCAGGTTAGACATAAATAATAACCTGAGATTTCGCCTCGAGTATTAGCGGGCGTACGCAAAAAAAAAAAAAAAAAAAAAAAAAAAAAACGGTTGCTGTAAAATTAAAGAAATTTCAAAGTGCCTGCCAGGTAGTATTCTGCGGCAGATTTCGCACTAACACTGTGCGAGAATACGCACTTTTCCCAATATAAGTAGTATCATTGTCACGAAATAGTGCACAATGATGAAATGTATTCTTTGTCAAAGAATTAACTTTCCCCCTCAACATAGACAAAGTATTTTTAATGGATGACGTATCATCTTGACTGTACTTATGGTGATACCTATCATTACTAAAGGTAGTAGGTTTCCTACATGTCGTAGACATGTCTTGGTTGGGCAAAGTAAAACCTTTGCCGTTAGACTTATTTGTCTCAACCTTCTTATTCAAGTTCCTTCTAACCTTAACATTATTTTTCAACTTATTATACTGCTTAGTACTCTCATTTTTAATGTCGACAACATCAAAAGTTTTATTTGGATCAGTTGTATCCTTAGAATGTTGTACAATAGATCCATCATCCTCATCAGTTTCCAGGATAGTACTCAGAGTGAAGTTGGAAACTGCTGTGCCACATGTATTCATTTTGTTGGCACGAAGTGTAGCCATTGCAACAACAGCGTTAGCGTTGCTAAAAGATTGCAAATTTTTTTTCTCCCATTCATTAATCTCTTTAAGAGTGCAATCCTTACTTCCGTGGATGCGTCCTACGGTAAGATCAGCTGATGGATTCTGTAACATGCACACCTTGACATTACCTGTAAAAAATGGTGTGTTAACATATACTATGGCAGTGGGGTAGTACTCAATAGTACCCTCGAAGGTCATACACCTGATGTGTTCCCCGGTAGCATAACTGGGGTGAACGAGGGACTGTCGGACTCCGATAATGGTTGATCCCGTATCCCTTAAAACTGAGACCACAGTACCGTTTACCAATCCTCTATTGAACATCAGGGTGCCTGTGCCGTCGTTCGCCGAAAGACCAACTGCTGTATAAAGGTGTCCACAATTCAGCACAGTTTCTTTGGCCTTCTGAAAAATAGCATTACAATCTTGGCAACTATTTGCCACATTAAAGTTAACAGCACAACATGCAGACGAAGATTGTGACTGATTATTATTATCAGAAACACTAGGGGTCGTACCATCCGTGAGTGCCGCCCCTGCATTGTGATCAAATTGTGATGGTCTACGTGACTGAGACCTATTACGAGAATAATCATTTGAATTATCCTGTTGTCCCCTATTGTAACTGTTATCTCGATGTCTCGAGCTATGATTATTACCATTCCAATTGCTGTTATTATTGTGGTTATTTGGTCTATTATAATTAGTGTTATGTTGACTGTTGTTGTAGCTTGACTGAGGTGAATAATTCCTATTCCTTGATCTACCTCTGTTCAAATCATTTTTATTGTTGAAATTATTATTATTATGTCCTTTGTGAAAATTAACATTGTAATTTCCCTTGAACCTACTTCTGTCTACACTGTGAGCTCTTGGGTTGTTATTATTATAGTATGCCATATTGGAAGCCACAGGTAGAGGTTCCCTTATCAAAGAGTTAGAAATGTTCGCATTCGGATGCGCATTGCAATAGTTCAATGAAATTTTTTCTAACTCGTCAATGGTATCTGGCTTTCGTTCTTGCAAATATGCGAAGAATGGTGGGCTGACAGAGGATAATACCTTATTCCGTAGCAACAAATCAACTAATTTGTCATATGATTTGTTGACATCTGCCAGTTCAAGCCATCTATTAAATGTATTGCGAATGTTCGCAATAAACCCTGCAAAGTCTTTAGGAGAGTCAGGTAAGATATTTTTAAATTTTAACCTACAATTTTCTTCGTCCAAATGAAACCTTCGTAAAAGTAAGGTTTTAATAGCATCATAATTATTAGCTATTGTTGGGTCAGCATTCAGAGATGCCGTCAATGGTTCCCCATACTGGCCACCAGTTGTGACGGGTGTTGCGGTTCCTTCATCTTATATTATTTATTGAATATTAAAGTCATTCTCTTGACGTGGTTAATGTTTGTTATTGATGGTTAGCTCTGACCGTAAGAACATCCCTTCGACGTTCTGATTTGCATATTGTACATTAGCTGATTTCTCCTGTGGGAGAGTTATCGTGCTGAGAAAACGTAAACATTAACAGCTGTGGAACCAAACCCGAAACATAAGTAAGATATCAAGCCTTCTGTTCTGAGTCCACATGTATTGACGTTCATACAAAAGATATCCGACATTCACAAAACTTCATGTACAGTTCAGCATAATAATAAATTCCAAGTAATACAAGTAAGTATCCGTCCGTGTCAAAACAATATGTCAGATGAACACCATGGCTATATACATGCGCTGCTGTAGTCAGACAGCCAGAAATGAGCGCATGAGTTCTCGACAGCTACAAATTGAATCATAATACGATTCTCCTTCCATCATTTAATTTACTTAATAATCTCATACTTTAGATTAATATCTGAACTGACCCTGAGTTCTACATTGATTCATATATAGGCTATATACTAAGCCTCTCCTTGGAAGAAATACAAGACACGACTTCTCTGCTTGACGGATAGCGTAAAAAAGGGTAATGTAACCAAGTCACCCAGCGTGACCTTCCCAACGCGAATACGTCATAATCTTAGCATATATTTCGCGTTCAGTATACCGTAAAATATCGACATATTCTATTAATGTTATTGACCCCAAACGTTGCGCACTACTAACCCCCAGCAGACGCCGTCATTTAAAATAACACCGTAACACATAATGATGAGGCCTATTTACAGTTTTGTTTTTAACCATGGCCAAAATTAGTGTTTGAATGAAATTTCTTGGTTTACAACTGCTTACGGGAATATGTTTGACACAGTTTGAGATGGTCAGGAATAGAAATTGATGGCGATTCCATATCCTATAGCCTACCCTGTTATCAGACCATGTCCCACTGTTCATTTCACCACATTTTTTGGAAATAAATATATTTTGAATGCTTTTTCATTATATTTATGATGAAGAGACATATCCCGTTCTGCTCTGCAGGGTTATAATTAGGATATGCCTAGGCCTACATGTTTTCAATTTTAGATAACATGAATAACCGCCGATACATGAAAGTGGCATCACATCTGTCAAATCACTGTAATTAGGATAAATGAAATTTACCAATTTTGTGCATAGACCTATGTTATTTAAAATTAGAAAAATAATTTTAAAAATTTGTTTTTTATCGAAACAAACAGAAACGATAAAACAAAACAAACCCGAACAAAAAAATCAAACAAAAATAGTAAAGATGGGGAGGGGGTGTGTGTGTAAAGGCCTTATGTTTCCAGTTAGATATTTAATAGATTTTCACTTATCATAAGTGTTATAAGGATATCATCATGCCTTCACCCTCACAATTACTATATATTAACTTTTGTTCTAGTTAAATATTGTTTGACTATATTATTCATGCGTTTAGAACTTTGACTTGGTAAATATACATAGCTTAGGCCTACTCATAAGTTATTTGTGTGTTCCATATTTTTAATTTTTTTTTTTTTAACAGAAAAGAACACAACCCCAAGGAGCAGTTTTTCCCTCAGAAACATCAAAACTATCTAACACTACTCCCTCGGACACGTCAAAAACGTCTAACACTACTAGGAGACCTACAGATGTGACATCATTTGTGACCAAGGAAGAAACTCTCAGAGCTGAGATTATTTAGACTCTTTTTTCAGTGAAAAGTCACCATAGTTTTAATTCAAATTTCATACGCAACAAGGGACATATTCTCTTCTGTGGTAGTTTTTATTCAGCTTTCAGCTTTATTTCAAGACCTGAAATTCAGATTGGTGCATTTGGAACAGTAGCTGAAAATAGGAAGCATTTTCCTGTAGCACTGAAGAAAAAACAACTCAAATTGAAAAAGACAAATCATCCTGTGTTTTGTGCAACAGAAGATAAGGCATGCTGACAGTCACCTAGCGTGATACGAAAAGATTTAACCTTTTATCTACTGTTCACTCCAATGATAATATAAACAAGACAGTTAGAAAGACAAATTCTTTAGGGCAGAACAATTCAGAAGCCAGTGCTTGCAGAAAAATACTGCAAAAGTATGGGAGGTGTCAACCACTTCAGCCAACTAGGTGCAAGCTACCCCTACCCACACAGATCCTATTTTTATATCATTTCTTAGTTGAAACTGCCCTGGTCAATGGGCACATAACCTACAACACTGCCAACTCTACAAAAAAGATCAAAGCAAAGATCAGGATGTCAGTATGACTCTTATTGAACCTGCTATTCTTTGACGCAATGTGACACCTTCAAAACCACAGGTCACAACAACACGACTTACTGAGCACCACTTCATTGATAAATATGAAAGGGCAAGGTTCAAACCAGACTGTAAAGTGTGTAAGGCTGCAGGGAACAGAAGCCAGACTTGCATGTACTGCCCAGATTGCAATGTACCTCTATGCCTGATACCCTGCTTCAAGTTATACCACACAGTCAAGGATTATCAACGATCCAGACATAGACTCTTGCAGAGACCTACAGCTACACCTTCAACCCCAGTTAATGAAAAAAGCAGCTCAGACTCCAACTACAGGTACCGTACTTAACTACTCAAACATTTACAAATGCTCATTGTCAGATGCCACAGACGCAGAATACATTCAAAAAAGACGAACACGAAAAATACAGTTTTGTTTTTTTGCATTTTATTCACAATTTTATTAGCCTTTTATGTTGATATACGTGGTTAATCGTTAAATCAATACATCAATCAAGCTTATTTTATTCATTACCATCCATGTCGCTAACATTTTATTGTGATTACGTTGAACAAATTCACTAAAAACTGGGAAAAGATGTCTGTTTTTCAATCTTTTATGAATTAAAAAAAAAAACAGTTCTTTTTAAAGAAATCTGCAAACACCCTTGGTAATGGAAGACGGTAATGCTCCAGATTGCTGGTCAGCAAAGTGATAATTATATCTGAGAAAATTAGATGAGGAAAATATTAGAGTTTCCCATCCTTGAAAATCACGTGCTGGACCTGGAAAAACCTGGAAAATGCTTGAAGAAATTTGCTATGAACCCTGTCTTAGTCTTAACACCAAACAGCTTAACATTATGCTGCTTACTGAATTTTGTTGTTTTTTTTTAATGCAGAAGGTAAGTTACCACAGATCTCACAACAATAAAGTCTAGGACTAATGCTAATCATAAATCTTACTTCTGTCAAGCTTTTTCAAAAATAATTATTGACCAAAAAAGAAAGGGGAAAAAAAAATTGTGGTAGTTATGAATTGTCAGCCGTTCGTGGTCTAAAAAATCCCACCTCAACTGGGGATCAAACCATGGACCACCAAGCTAGGAAGCCAGTGCACTAACCACTGTACTACCGTGGCTCGCTCACATTGTTTAGTTACTTAAAATTGATTTCAGAAGGTTGTTTGTTGCATGAACTTTTTATAACGTGAACCATTATTTTAAAAGAAGCAAGAACAGTTTGTTTCAATTTCACAGAAGCCTGATAGGCCTACTTTTGGTCTTTAAAAAAAAAGACAAATAAAAATTGAAATCCAGATCTTTTCTCTGTTTAAAAAATTTACTTTTAACATAACTGTTAAATTAAAACACAAATTTTAATTAGGGAGAGAGGGGAAGAGAGAAAAATGTGCTGCATCTGGATGGATAGTCCCCGTCCATTATGTTATCTGGAAGTTATAGGTGAGTTAAGATAAGGCATAAGCAGGATTCCTCTTCTGCTTAAAAAGAAAAGTCCATGGTAAGCTAGTGCCATGCTATAATCTTTTGGAATGATCATTCTTGAAAAATTGCATGAATTTATATCGTACAACAAAGTTTCTGGCTTCTATGTTATGTTCCAACTTGTTCCAATCCCCTAAACTTTTTACCAGCCAACAGAATAGGTCAACCTTAGGTGTTCTTCCAGTTCTTCTTTCCCAATGTTTAGTGTTCCTGACAGTGGCTGTTCGAACTGTTCTCTAGCAAACTTGAAGGGTTCCCTGAAGAATGTATCTGTTAATGGGTTCATTTTCGGAATGGGTTCATTTTCGATACAAGACAACAGGAGGCTGAGACACTTGGGAGTCATGACCCAAGTGGGCCCGCCCCCCTTAGAGTGTAAAGCAGTAAATCGGGCGGAAACACTTGTCGGACAGGGGGACTTCTTCTGATGATCAGATTTCTTCCTGTTGTATCGCTCTGTAAAGAGTTTCCTATCCCTCTTTTACTGTGTTTTCCTTCTTTTCCTACACAACCTTTCTGCTCTACACAGAGCATTGTATTGGCCTTTTAGGTGCTCCCAGATCTGTTGTAAACCTCTTCTTTTCTGTGTCTGTTGCTTTCTTGAACTGTTTTCCAGCATCATTCTCATGTTTCCTGATTTCTTCTATTCTTATTTGTTTTCTGCTCCTTAATGGTGTCTTACTTTTAATTGCCTCCCTGACTCCAAATTCTCTGCGACAGTGAAGATATATTAAGTCGCTGAAGATTTCCACCTTTTTTTCCTAAGGGAATCTGCTTCAGGCTGTTATCCAGTTCTTTCGCCAGTGCATCGTTCATTTGTTCCCAAATCATCAGACAGATCAACTCGAATATACTCTGCGCTGTGATCTTCTACATCATATCTGTAGAAACAGTGTGCTGTTGATCTACTGCTGATGAGCTCTCACACTTTTTTCATTCTGTGGCTTTTCATGCCATTTTGAGTAGAGAATTTCTTACTACAGGCACAAGATGTTCCAGCTGTTGGTCAGATAATTATGCAGGTCCCTGTCAACTGTCTTCTTTGGCTTTGTTAAAAAACACTCTGGTTAATTTCAATTCTGTTAAGTAGAATTTACAGATAAGTCGAGGTAATTTTTCAGTCCCAACTCAAATTCGGCCCCGCTTAAGCAGAAATTCTGTATTTGCTCCTCTCAGAAGTCCAGGTTATAAATGTGCGCAACGGCGCATAATATTTTGATAAAGAAGATAAAATATTGCTAATAATTGTTTTTTATTGGCAGCAGACTTTAGATGTTTGTGAGTGACCAGACTCGGGGAATGTTAAGAGGTAACCGCTGAAAACGTGATCACAATAGGAGATATACTGTTAACTTGATGGAATTTACAAGAATGCACAAATTATAGAGGAATAATGTTACTATCAGTGCCGGGAAAAGTATTAAACAGAATCATCCTTGAGAGATTAAAAGAGTCCATAGACAATCAACTGAGAGATGAACAAGCAGGTTTTCGACAAAGATCCTGTACTGACCAGATAGCCACACTGAGAAAAATAGTGGAACAAAGCCTGGAATGGAATTCACTGCTATGCATCAGATTTGTGGACTATGAAATGCATTTGACATTGTAGATAGAGAATCGCTCTAGAAATTGATGAGGCATTATGGAGTGAGTTCCCATGAAGATCACTAACTTAATAAAGAAGACCTATGAAGGCATGACATGCAGAGTTCTTCATGAAGGGCAGCTTACAGAACCTTTTGGGATTAGAACGGGAGTGCGACAGGGATGCCTCTTGTCTCCATTTCTTTTCTTGCTAGCTATAGATTGGGTTATGAAAACATTGACATCACACAACAGAAATGGAATTCAATGGAATCTGACCAAACAACTTGATGATCTGGATTTTGCAGATGACTTGGCTCTTCTGTCCCGTAACCATAATTAGATGCAAAACAAAATAAAAATACTTGACGAGAGCTCACAAATAAGTCTGAAAATACACAGGGAAAAGATAAAGATAATGAGAATAAATGCAAGAAATTATAACAAGGTTGAACTTGAAGAAACACCACTAAAAGATGTAGAATCGTACACATATCTTGGCAGCAATATAGACAAAGTTGGAGGGATAGACAGTGAAATCAAAATAAGAATGCAGAGAGCAAGAGGAGCTTTCATTGCATTGGGAAACATATGGAGATCAAGAGAGATCAAGTCCAGCACGAAAATAAGAATCTTCAACTCAAATGTCAGGTCGTTTCTGTTGTATGGATCTGGGGCATGGAGAATAACAACCGGTGGCGGGCGGCGCTACAGGATTTCATAAACGGTTGCTTGCGAAGAATATAAGGATTGAAATGGTATGACAAAGTCACAAATGTAGAACTGATGACAAGAGTCAGACAAGTGCCGATGGAACAAGAGTTGAGAAGATGCTGACGAATAGGATAGGACACACATTGAAGAAACCTGTTGATAGCATTACAAGGCAGTCCTTGTTCTGGAATCCCCAGGGAAAGAGAAGCAGAAGTAGACCAAAAAACACACGGAGAAGAGAGCTAGATACAGAGGTGAAAATGATGAGGAAAACATGGAAAGACCTTGAGCGGATGGCACGTGACAGGAGGACTTGGCATGTGTTTGTTGAAGGCCAATGCTCCTTAGGGAGCTAAAGTGTATTGATTGATATGATAGCGAACGAAGTGGAAGAAGACAACGACACTATGACAAGAGGCTACAGTTATAGGCTTTTGAAATCACCTGTGTTGTGGGGAGTAGCTCCTACTAACGATTTCCCCTTTCCCACAGTTGTTGCCTCCCCTGCTGTAAAAAAAAAGTAGAAACTGCAAAGTTATTTTTTTAAAATTATAACTGTAGTCCAATGGCAGATAGTGCCCCGGGGGGGGGGGGGGGGGGGGGGGGGGGGGGGGTTGGGGGGGGGGGGGGGGTGTGGGGGGGGGGGGTTGAATCTTTAGAGAATTCACTTATATATTAGGTTTCAAATTGCATAGCCAGAACAGAAATTGAGTTCTCAGAGTGTCTATCTCATGAAGGGTGGTGGGGTGAACATTCTTCACTTCGCTTCTCATGCACCTATTTTATAAGAAACTGTCTTGTGATTCCGTTTCTATTATTCGTGTTATCTTCTTTTCCCTTGTTTGCTCCTTATGGAGCATGGAGCCACCACTGCAGCTAGTCCCCTTGCAGGAAGCCTGCATTAAATTATTCATGTGCTCTTGCAGCAGTTATCCTTGAGCAATTGTTGTCCATGATAAAGCTGCTAGCCCTATATACAAGCACATATTAGTTGTCTGAGGCAGCAGTCGTGCTGTTCTTTCTGTCCTTCTCCAGATACCCTAGTGAACTACATTCGGCTTATTTATGTTATACTCTGACAATACAGTACAGGATCCAAGATTTGTAAATTAGGACACTTGGACTTGCCACCATGGTACTAAAAAAACATGATAATATCGTATCATTTTATTATTTTGCTTTTTAAAAGTGTAAAAGGTGCAAAAATGTTAATTTAGCAATGAAAAAGTTGCAATAAATGGTTGAAATAACGTTAAGCCTCCTTTCTGAATCTGACCACAAAATGTCCGTCTTTGAGCAAACGTCTGATAAGCAGAAGTATTTTATATGGTCCTATGGACGTCTACTTATCCAGACAGCACTATATGACATGTAGTGTGATTTTTCAGAAACTCATAAGAAACTAAAGTATATCTTTTCTATGGCAGGATGAAAGCATTTCTGAGCGACTTATTGGCCTTACAGAAATGTTCCCAGAAACTGTTCGCAGAGCTTGCTCATCTACTGGCAGTTTTGTAAGTACAGCAACGAAAACAGGATTCTGGCTGTTGAGAAATGTCTTGTGGATTGCAAGTTCATCAGCAGTCATTCTGATTCTGCCAGTTGTATTTGAATCAGAGCGAGCCCAGCAACATGAGGAGCATCTTCAGCAGCAGAGACAGGTAGTAATACATGCATTGAGTTCTATTAAAACGCATTGTTTTGTGGAGCACAATGCAGTTTTTTAATATTTTTTATTGACAGCCATCTCCAAAATTATGAGTTTGTCTTGAAAAGCATCCAAATTAAATACTTGGGGGGAAAATTACAGATGTATTGCTAAGAATTGTTTGTGTCTTGGTGTTTTGCATTAAATTGTGTGTTCTCTTTAGCCCAATCTTTTCTTTTCCTCCCTGAAGCCAGACAAAATGTTAATTATTATCAAAAATTATATTTCAGTAATGTCCTTCTGAATAAGTTCTGCATTAGAGCCCATATACATTCTTGTGTGTTTGTTTGCTGTTTTTATGGTTTGTCATTCTCTTGACTGCCCCCTTCAAATACTTGTCTAGAAGTCACTGGCTGTGTAGGATGTGCACATGTTTTTTTGGTATAACTCATTCTTCTGAACTGTGTATATACACGAACATGTGATTGTATCCTTTTCTTCCTGTAATCTAGTTGCAATCTGCATTCTTCTGTTGTAGAAACCACAGCCATTTTCCATTACCCATGTTGCTTACTGCCCGTGTAGTTCCCATGGGTTAAATAAAACAAGGACTACTGCACCGTGAGCCTAATATCTTCTTCGTTTGTGCTCAGGTTTCTACTTTAAAAAAAAACTCTAATAAAGGCAGTAGTCAGCTCAAGGTTCCTGACATCTTTAAACCGTTTTTTGTTGAGAGAAGTTGGTTGTCAAAAACGGCAACTAGTATGTGCTTGTATATAGGGCTAGCAGCCTTATCATGTACAACAATTCATATGCCACTCTGTTCACTGCTGTAAGTTGGGCAGGACTAGAGCAGATGTTCAGCTGTCATGGGGCTGGTGCCACAGGAGCAGAGGTCTGTTGGACCAATCCTGTACTTGTGATATAGATGGTACCTCAACCTATCGTGACCAGTACTTAAGCGGAAAATGATGATCTGGTTCGCCTAGATTGCTGGTGATAGGCATCATCTTTTATGTGTAAGCCTAATATGATGTTTCACATGAGACCAGCAAGCTCATCATGTAAAGAGATTGCTACAGAAACCACTGCTGCCAGAGCATGTGAATACTTGGTGCATGCTTCCTGGAGTCTCCATGCTTCGTAAGGAGTGCAAACAAAATTTTGATAACATTGCTTATTAAACATTTATATTTTAGACCATCTTCTTTAGCTCTGCCCATCATTACCTGGGTGCATTGGCTGCCACTTCTCTAGGTTCTCTTTGGCCTCTCTACTCTTCTATTCTCTTTGGAATCCCAATCAAGGACACATTTGGTTATACCTGGTTGCTTGTTTTCTAAGGGAATATCCTGTCTTTCAGTTAAACTCATTAATCTCCAGCTGTAAGAGACAAGACTTTCACTAAGAGAGACTCTCACTAGATCATTAGGACAGAGATTAAGAGAACTAAAATATTGCTACAGAAGCCACTACTACAAGATTACAAGTGGTGCTGTGATGTAGGCTTCCGGTAACGGGACCGACTACAATAGTGATGTATATACACAATAAGTAGCTAAAGGGGAAAGAAAAAAGTAGTGCAGCTTTATCTATTTCTCGTTGACGTCAAAGAATTTCAGTAACAAACACTAAGGATGTAATCTGTTGTTAGTGATTTAGATTGATTTTTATTTGCTGTAATTGTGTCATGAAATGCTTTTTTTTTTTTTTTTGTTATTTGACCGTTGATTTTTTGGTCAATGCTTATTGATCTTGAGCTTCCGTGTCAAACTCCTCCAACATGTCCCCATAATTGAAGTACAATAGTAATGTTAGTTTATTTAAAAACAATTGTGACTCAGTCTAAGCAGTGTTAATTTTGACATTACATTGTTTGGAAATAATTTCAGATCTTATTGGGACCAAATGCAGCAGTGTCAGGCGGTGGTAGTGGAAACCTTTTGCCAGGAATGAATATGTTGCCTCCTCCTCCCCCGATGTCTCCACGGCCATAGTTACAGCACTTTTAAATGGGAATTTTGTTTATGTGGGAAGTGTGTGTGTGTGTATGTGTTTTTATCTTGTATCACAAGCATACTGAATATTTTGCTTCTGGGAACATCTAGAAAAGGTTAAAAAACATGCGTGACTGTTGAATGTTGTGTTAGAACCTGTGCTGGATGATCAGTTTGTTAAAATGTAATTTGTTATTGTTATTTCCAGATGGGCAGATTTCTTGTCATTTTTTTTTTAGTTTTTCTTGAGAACGATAATACTGAGTCCTTGCACAATACATTTTTAAATATGTATATGATTACTTGATTACTATTGTTTTGTATTGAAGCATTGCTTATGCTTGTGTGGTTCTGAATTAGAGAATAAATTGTTATATGAGCATATATTGTGTAGTTGTATGGACACAAGTTCTTTAATTAAATATCATTTAACTCTTTTATGGAGATAAATTCTTCATTTAGATCTAATTTAGTTTTATACCTGCTATTTATCATTAAATAGGTTATATTTCAATGTATGATAATTTCTGTATATTAGACGACCACGCAGGTCTTTACAAGTTAATAGTTATGCAGTGTGATGTGCAAAATACCCTTTTGGTAGGTTGATTTTGTATTTGTATTTTAAACTTTCAGATAGAAAGTAGGGAAACAAGATGGTAAACTACTGTCATTGCTCTCTTAACAGCATTTGTCTCTTCAGCTCAGCATTGAATGATATTATTTGATTATTGCAAAAGTTGTAATATCCTTGGAAGCCTTCTTATATCAACTTTTCCACTAGTGAATCTACTGTCCTGGTCGTGCAGGGGTATGTGGCAATGAAAGAGCAGACAGACTAGCTTCAAGAGCACCCATAGAAGGTGCATTGAATATGGATAAGGGAGAGATACTGAGGGCAATTAATGGTCGCCTATTAGAGAATGACACTGGAATCGATGAATCATCAAGGTTAAGATTGCTGGAATTTGGCATCAAACATAAGACTAGCAGCAATTGTCGTATGAAAGGATGCATCCGGAGTGTATAACAGGAACAACTAACATTCATACCCTTCGACATTTGCTGAGGGAGACTGAGCACCAATGGTTTTGCCTGGAGTGCAATGACATTGATTCTGATCAACAATAACATTATCTTTCCCCATTTATCGCTGTTGGTAATCTGAACTTAAAGTCAGAGCAGTCCTTTTACATGCACAATGAAACATAGAGAATAACACAAACGACAACCAAGACTTTTATAAATAGGTGCTCTCTTGGAATAGAAGAATTGAAATAGTATAACAATATACTAATGTGGAACTGGTAACAAGAGATAGAAGATGCTGGTGATAGATAGGACATACATTGAGATAACTTGTTGATAGATAGGACATACATTGAGATAACTTGGTGATAGATAGGACATACATTGAAGAAACCTGTTGAAAGCATTGCTAGGCAATTCTTGCTCTGCAACTCCAAGGTAGTAAAAGTAAAGGGAAACACAAAAAAAACATGGAGACAGAAATGAAAAGGATAAAAATGACATGGAGAGACTGCACATGAAAGGAGGATTTGACGAGTTAGTTGAAGGCTAATACTTCGGGGGGACTTGTGAGGGTGATGGATGAATTAACCTGTTTGTAACAGAAAGACAGGCTGTCTTGTCCATAGTCTCACTAAAGCTGGACAGTAGTGATTTTCAAGTATGTTTTTAACAACCAGCACTGCTTTTTGATATGACCTCATACAGCAAAGCAGGAATCCCAGGTTTTGAGTGAGGAGCACCTGTTATAGATAGTCTCAGTTTTGCATTCATTCATTGCCCTGCAGCTCATTGTGTAGCATAAGCCTTAAATAAACACGTGCCAAGTCCTCCTGTCACTTGCCACCATCTCAAAGTCTCTCTCTTCATTTTAATTTCCGTTTCTAGTTCTATTCTCCAGATGTTTTGAGGTCTACCTCTACTTTTCTTACCCTAGGGATTCAAGAGAAAATGCATAGTAGATTTTTACTGTCACCCTCTGCCAAGTTGAGAGGTGTGCATATAATATGTTTCTTTCTTCTCTTGTGTTTGCTCCTTAAGATGCATGTGGGCACCGCTACATTTGGTCTTCTTGCAGGAAGCCATGAGAAAATATTTCATGCGGTTTAGCAGTGTTTTACATAATAAGGTTGCCAGCTGTAACGTTAGCTGCTTCCTGAGGGGGACAGTGATTTTTTTTTTCTTATTTTGTCTCATGGACATCCTTGTATGAATAAATTATTATTAACATTGCTAGCATGTATGCTCCAATCCATTAAGCCACGTCATCTCTCCCTGGGTGTTTGCAAGTAGTTCATCATGACATTAGGAGTAGAAGGTTCATTCTGCTAGTTGATATGGGCATTTAAACTAGATAGCTATACCATTTCATTGTTAGCTACTGCGTAAAGTATATACATGGTTGGGTATCATAGCGGGGATTGAGTCATCAAAAACATTTCATCTTTGCTTTGTTCTAATCATATGAAGGGAGATATTCAGATTGTGAAATCAAGAAACTATGGCTTTTCTTTGCTATTGTTTTAGTGATCAAGATATTTGCAGACGATGAAAAACATCTGTTGTAGCTACGTGTTCATGTGTAACTTGTAATAAATTATTAAACTGAGAGTACATGAAGACTTCTTTGCGTGAAGTAGTATTTGTTGTAATTATTTTTAAAGTATTAAATATTATTTTATTTTGGCTACGGTTTGTTAACAGTTAACCACCTTGTCTCTGGTAACATTAGTGTTATTAATCAGAACTGTGACGTACTTTGTTGTTTGAATAAGTAGAAGTTGCTGGGACCATTAACAATACTCCCACTACAGCTTATTTTATTACAGAACCAAAGAAAAAAAGAGAAAAATGCACAAATATGAAGTATTATCAGAAAACACAGACACTAGCTTTTATTTGCATTTAAATATGTCTTAATGATTTTATACATAACATCACAGTTTTGTGACACACAGCATAAATAAAATAGTTATTACTACTTTACAAGCCCCAGGTTTTCGGTCTTACAACAAATATGAAGAAAAACAATTTATAATTAATTCGCGTTCCGGTTAGTCAGTTTTGTAGCATATAAACACATTTTTTGAAACGCAGTATAACTACTTTACATATCTCAGCAATTCTGTTTAGGAGCACATTAGAATGTATTACATGGACTACTTTCATACATCCCAGGACCCCTGATTTGTAGCATATTGATACAAAGAATGTTATATTCCCACTTACACATGTCCTAGTACTTTCATTTTGCAACACATGAACCAAAGAAAATGTTACATAATTACAGCAATAGTTTTGACAATTTAGTTTTGTAATATATAAATGGGATGTGGAGTGTTCAGAAGGCTTTATTGCTTTTCGAAACAAAGCTGCAGAGTTTGAAACCTGGTAGCATCAGATTCCAGTCTACTCAGCCAGCTGTAAATGACTACTGTTGAATTAGGGAAAGGAACTGGTCATCTCCTCTCATAAAGCTACCCCACCTCATAAAACTGAGACCTAGTATAGCAAAGTCTCTAACACTACACTACCCCATGGCAGTATCAGTCTATTAGACTACCTCTACCATTTTTTTTTTTTTTAAATACATAAAATCAAAGAAGTATAGAATTTTGTGCACAGATCACAATACTAATTACTACATTCACACATCCCAGTACCTCCACTTCATGTTGCCACTTGCAAAGTGGTATACAGCAAAATACAGGCAGTTTTTTTATTTTGAACAAATATCTCGCTTCTCGACATTTGCCATTCTTGTAGCAAGCATACGGCTTCCTTGATAACAGCTTCATCTTTTGCTTTGGGTGGAGCATATCTTTCTTTTTTCATGAGGTCAGCTGATAATTTACATATAGCTTCATATAGTCCATAACCTCAAATTCATATGTTGCAATGGTTAATCTATTGTCACAGATGCCACCACTTACAAGAAGGGAAGAATCTATGCTTTTTCCATATTTGAATCAACACAGTTTTGTACCCTATTCATTGTAAATTAAAGAACATAAAAGAGTTTGTTAAATTAGTGTAAAAATAAGATGATGCATATTACACAAACACTTATCAAAGTTCAGGTAATATAAATTAACTATAATGATTAAATTGAGAGTGTATATGTAGAGACAGATTGTCCTACACCAGTAGTTGCTAACTAGTGGTCATCTTTAAACACAACTTTAGCAATGCAAGACGATACTGCACATGGACAATTTGTGCTGCGGTGAGTTGTTTACGGCGTAGATGAGCAAACGCTCAGAATAAAAAATTCATTACAGTTCGTGCATTTCATGATTTTTCATGCACGACTTTTGGTTGTCTGTTGTTCACCCAATTCTCTATAAAATGCGCGTAGAACCCATACAAATTTCACACAGCAAAACGATGCCTAGAGTAGACTGAATATTGACGAGCGTAATCAAGCAGTGGGAATGCTCAGAGGTGGAGCATCAGTTAGAGAGGTTTTTTTTTTCTTTTTCGTACGCCCACTAATACTTACTTACTTACTTAGTCGTTCCCCTTCTACCGTGAGGTGTAGAGGTTTGGAAGAGAGAGCGCCAGACCATTCTATCAGCTGTCTTCTTCCTGGCCTGGTTCCATTCTAGTCCTCGGTCCTTCAAAGATTGTCTAATGTTGTCCTCCCAGCGGACTCTGGGTCATCCTGGAGGTCTGGATCCCTGGCTCTTTGTTTCCCATGCTTGTCGTGGTAGCCGATCTTCTCCCATTCTGCAGACATGGCCAAACCATCTTAGTTGGGACTGTTCTATTTGGGTCTGCAGCGGATGAGATTTTAGGCCTTGACGGATCGTCTGGTTGCGGACCATGTCTCTTCTTGTTACTTCAACCACTTTCCTCAGATACCTCATTTCTGAGGTTTGGATCTGGCTTTTGTGGGTTGTAGTCATTGCCCACGACTCGCATCCATATGTCAAGACTGGGACATAGGTGGAGCGGTATACAGCCATCTTCGTTTTCTTACCAACCTCTTTCTTGCTGAGGAATCCACGCTTTATGGCCTGAAAAAGTCTCCCAGCCGCTGCTTTTCGAGTGGCCAACTCTTCTTTGATGCCTCCCTTTCGGTCTATAATAGCTCCGAGATATTTAAAGTGGTCGACCTGCTCCAGGACCTGTTCTCCCAACTTAATCTGATGTTTTCTTTCTTCTCGTGATATCACCATGGATTTTGTTTTAGAGCTGCTTATGACCATCCCTCTCTTCTCCAGCTCTTCCTTCCAGACTTGCAGGTTGGATTGGAGATGTGCCTCTGATTTAGCAATCAGGGCAACATCATCAGCAAATGCCAGCTCCGAAATATAGACCCGTCTTATCTTCCAGTACCCCACTGAATACTTTCTTGTTCTCTCCTTACATGCCTTGATGACATCGTCCATAAGGAGTATGAAGAGGTAAGGTGATAGGATATCACCTTGTCTTACACCAGTGGTGGTCTTGAACTCTTCTGACTTATGGTTTGCTGTCCTCACATAATTTCTGCAAGACTTGTAGAAGCTCTGTATAGCATGAATCAGAGGTGCTGGAATATTCTTCCTTGCCAAACAGTCCCAAAGTTTGCTCCAGGGGACCCTGTCAAACGCCTTTTCCAGATCTATGAAACAAAGATGGATCTCACTCTTATACTCAAGGGCCTTTTCACTCAGCTGTCTGAGTGTGAAGATTAGGTCTTGAGTACTTCGGTTTGCTCGGAATCCGCACTGGACCTCATCCAATTGTGGCTCAACTAGGCGTCGGAGTCTCTGCTCTAGGATTCTAGAGTAGATTTTACCAGGGACACTGAGAAGGGATATGCCTCTATGGTTTCCACATTGTCGATTGTCACCCTTTTTGAAAATTGGTGTTATGATGGCAATCTCCCAATCCTTTGGTATGGTCTTGTTGCACCATGCTGCCTGTAGGACCTTTAAGAGTAATAGGTCGCCTGATGCTCCCATGTACTTAACCATTTCTGGTGTTATACCGTCATGCCCTGCTGCTTTGCCCATCTTGATTTTCTCTAGTGCTGCCCTCAGTTCTTCCATCTTTATGTCATTTTCACCATCATTGGTTTTCTCTTCTGTGCTAGTGGTTATCATTTCTGATGCTTCACCATGCTCACCATCCAGGAGTTCTGAGAAATATTCTTTCCATCTTTCCATTACTTCCTTCGGGGCAGTAAGCAATTTGCCTTGCTTGTCCTTTATAAATTTGAGGGGGCATTGTTTTTCCTTCCTCATGTTCTTTAGGGTCTTATAGAACAATTTCTGGTTTTCTTGTGCATCTTTTTCTAGCTTTTCTCCAAATTCTTCCCAGGACTTCTGTTTTGCTGCTAGCACTTTGTTCTTTGCTTCTGTTCCGAGTGTCACATATTCTCTATATTTTTCCATTTGTCCTGTTGTGTTTTTAGCTCCTAAGTATTGTTTCCATGCCATATTCTTCTCTCTTATTTTCTCTTTGACTTCCTCTGTCCACCAAGGTGTCCTCTTTCTCTGGTTCCCAAGTCGGACTTCACCGCATGCTTCTGCAGCAGCTGTCTTTATGATATCCTTGAATTTATTCCAGAGGGTTTCCAAGTCATCAGGTCGTTCTTCTTTGTTGCTCACTGCTGTAGCAATAAGCCCCTGATATCTGGTCTTAATTTCTGGCTCTCTCAGCTTGTAGGTCCTAATGCTCATTTCTCCTGCTCGTTTACTTGGTTTCTTGCGTGATGTTGGGCAGTTCCTAGGCTGAGCAACTCTTTCAGTTCGTTTGATTGTTAGCAGGTAGTGATCACTTCCAATCTCTGGCCCCCTCCAGACTCTTGCATCTCGGACATATCTGAATGAGCTTCTCCGAACAATGGCATAGTCGATCACTGACTTCTCATTCTTGGTTGGTTCACATCTAGTGTATGCATGTATGCGCTTATGGGGGAACTTTGTGTTTGTAATGATCAGATTCTGCTCACTGCAGAATCTAAGGAGTCGCTTTCCATTGTCATTGAGAGTATCTTCTCCATATCTTCCGATAACTCCACCCCATCTAGCATGGTCATTTCCAACTCTGGCATTAAAATCTCCGAGCATAATAACTTCATCTAGGCAGTCATCCACTGTCCTTTGAAGCAGCTCGAAGAATTCCTCCTTGACCTCTGCTCTCTCATCCTCATTTGGCCCATACACTATGACCAGGTTGACTATGGTTTCTCCTTCTTTTAGTTTTACAACCATAATGCGCTCCGAGACAAAGTTCCATCCCTTGATACTATCTTTTTGATTTTGGGCCACAATGCAACCCATGCCCCTTTAGCTCTTTCAGATATGGGTACACCACTGTAGAGCAACGTGTTGCCATCGAGATCCATGACTCCTTGTCCTTTTTTCTTCGTTTCCGTTATAGCCAGGATTTCTAGTTTTGCTTTCCTCATCTCTTCCACCAGCTCCTCTTCCTTCCCATTTATACTTCTTGTGTTCCAAGTTCCATAAGTCGTAGTCCGTAGTCCGTTCCAGTTCGTCGCCTTTAGAATCAGTCCGGTTTTCTCTCTTGTATTGCTCGTAATCATAGTTTAAGACAAACAGGTGATTGGCCTGTTGTGCCTTTGCATGGTGGAGGGGCTGCCTCCTTACAGCCTCCATGCAGGCCGCCCTCCTCCTTTTTCATCCGGGCTTGGGACCGGCATCCCACTAATACTTGAGGCGAAATCTCAGGTTATTGTTGATGTCTAACCTGACATTGATTTTACGTGAGTATCCCTTTTCTTGTGCAGAGATAGGTGTCCCTCGCCATTCAGGCAGATACTCGCCGATTTCGGAGGTACCCATTAGAGCTGGGTCGGCTCAGGAGCCGCCAATCCCTGGTCGACGACACTCCTTCACATGTTCTCGCCAGGTCTCGAGTTAATCCAGTCCAATTCCCGGTCGACGAAAAATCCTCAAATGCCGTCGCCCGGGTTTGATCCTGAATCACCCGGTCGCCAGAGCGGTGTTGTAACCACTACGCTAGCGCGGCTCCCAGTTAGAGAAGTGTCCCAGGCATTTCAAGTTCACTATACCTCGATTTATCGTCTATTGCATCGCCGACCGACCCCGGTCTGGCACTCCACGCATTACGACATACAGGCAAGACAGGGCCATTCGGCGCACTCATGAGCGAGACTGCTTCATGCCCACTGTAGCCACAGCCATAATAACCATTGGAACTCGTGGCAATGCCATCAGTGGTCAAACCGTGCGCAGGAGGTTAAGGGAAGCTCAGCTCATATGCCATAGACCCTACACCGGACAGATCCTCACAGCTCAACACCGGCAGGCACGATTGGACTGGGCTGTCAACCGTGGCTATCTAGGGCGTCAAAGTTGGCGAGACGTGGTCTTTTCTGACGAAAGTCAGTTCTGCATCCACCACAACGACGGCCGAATTCGAATTTACAGACGACCAGGAGAACGATTCGAAGACAACTGTGTCATTGAACGAGATTGCTATGGTGGTCCATCTGTGATGGTATGGGCTCCCATCAATTACAGATTCAGGTCCAGACTCATCTTTATCGATGGCACCTTAACTGCCCAGCGGTATGTGGATGAAGTACTCAGACCCCACATGCTTCCGCTGTTGGCAGCAAACAGAGGCGCTGCCAGAATGGTGTTTCAACAGGACAATGCAAGGCCACACTACCCTCGTGTTACTCAGGGATTTTTGCAGCAGAATGGAGTTCGAGTTATGCAGTGGCCTGCCGTTTCACCTGACCTAAACTGTATCGAACATCTTTGGGACGACATGTGCAACGACAGGCCCCTCACAATCAACGGCAGCTGAGAGACGCTCTACAGAGAACTTGGAGTGCCATCCCGATGGAAACCATTCAACACTTGGTGAGGTCGATGCTTAATCGTCTTCAAGAATGTGCCAGAGCTATGGGGGGACACACCCGATATTAAGACATTCACGTTGTGGTTTGAACAAACTTTAGTGCAGTTGGATATTTTGTTGGTACTTCAGAATATGCAGAAGTGCGATCTCAAGGGGGCGATAATTGTGAGTATTGATTTGAAAATGTTAATAAACATTCAGACACTTCATGTGCGCAAATTTCATTATTTTAAGTTTGTTGCTTATATTTGAAAATAACATTTTATGCCATGTGCGTTTCTTTTGGTCTTGAGTATATGATGTTATCAAATATGGTATGCTCACAGTAAATAATCAAAACAGATTTATGCCTCACAGCAGATTTTATTAGTTACAAAATAGAGACCGGTTAAATTGAACGTTGAGTATGTGTGTAAAAAAAAACTCTTTTCTAAAAATTATCACATAAAGTCAGTCTGTTTAAAACAGTTCATAGGAGTTTGGAAAAAAATATTTAGAAAATTTATTGTGTTCAAAAGGGAGCTATGGTAGTACAGTGATTAGTGCACTGGCTTCCTAGCTCGGTGGTCCTTGGTTCGATCCCCAGTTGAGGTGGGATTTTTAGACCACAAATGGCTCGGAGCCTCATGAATTGGGAACCAGATCAATTCTAGGAAGGTTAAGGCGGCCGGCGTGATGCTGACCAAATCACCCCTAGTGTGCTGATGGTCAAGAAAATATGGGCCTAACAGTACACCGTATTCTCAATGGGTGTCTAACGGGATCCTTTCTTTCTCTTTTTAAAATACATTAAGTATTTGTCATACTTAACTTTTAAAAAATAAGTCAATAGCTTATGATTAATAAGAAAGTAGGAAAACAAAGGGTAAAACATAAGTGAAAGATAAATAATAACCACGGTACAATGCAATGAGAATTAATATCAATGGCAATATCATGGTGGAAAACTGCAAATTTCATGTCTGTTAATTCTGTAATTTCATTTATGACTTCCTTAAAATCATTTCATAATAATAATAATAGCCCCTTCAGTCATAGCTGACTATGGAAATGCACCCCTGAGGTGACATGTCCTCAGCTGCTTATTTTCCTAGTGTTCCTTTTGACGTTTTCTCATCTCTTCTGCTTGCTATCAGAGCTTCTTTTCGCCAATCTGAGGTGACGCCGTAGATAGCATCGCCACTTGGCACGATCAGCAGCTTCATCCTCCCAGGTTGCTGAATTTATGTCCAATGCCCTCATGTCTCTTGCACACATCTTTGAATCTCAGCTGCTTTCACCCAACTATTCTTTTGCCATCTGCCAGTTGTCCGTAGAAGATAAAAATCATTTATGGATTATAAGATAAAAATCATTTATGGATATAATAACACAGATTGAATATCACTGATCCAAAATACTGTAAAAAAAATTTTTAATGTTAGCTTTTATGAATTTGTTCTGATAAGTGAGAAAAAGATAATCAGTATATCAGACCACCTTACAGGTGAAAAAAAAGTAAACTGTCGGATGTCTTCAATTAGCTGGAGGAGGATGGTATAGAATCCATTTTTTAGCATTGATTACGATGCTTCAGCTCAGTTGTTGATCGTGACATAGATGTATTAATTTCCAATCATGGTGATTGTAATGATATAAGCGAAGAAAAAATTGTAGTCCTGGAAACAGGAACTACCAATGAATGTAACTGGCACTGATAAAATGACATGCCCAACATCTACTCCAGGAGCATCCAACATACAAAAGCTTTGTGGAGAATTTAGTAACCCGAGATTGACCACTGCTTTTCAGCTTGGTTGAAGCTGCCAAGGAGCACAAGGCTCCCACTGCTTTAGCTCAAATGGTTTCGGGTTCGTGCATTTCAGACAGGGAATATCCACCCTGCTTTTTGGTTTTATTTCCAATGTTAAATATCCTGTTAGCATAACAGTCAACAAAATGTTAGGTGTTTGTCGATAACATTGTTTTTAATTTTTGCTTTTTTTTGTTTGTGTTTCAATAAATTAATACCCTTTAGTTCCTCAAGAAACATAGGCCTTCAACAAACACATGCCAGGTCCTTCTACCATATGCCATCAGCTCAAGGCCTTTCCATCTCTTCCTCATCATCCTAGAAAGAAAAAAGGTTAGTCAGCAACAGACTCCTTTCGGCTTTCTCAGTGTTGCATCTTGCTCCTCTTTTTCATATGACCTTCTGTCTCGGATGGATGTATCAAATTATTTTCCTTATTGACTTGTCCACACTGTTTTGTTTCTATAGGATAAGGAAGCCAGATAAGAAACATGGTTCACATAGAAATCCTAGGAATACAAATTTGTTTAAAAGTGGAAGAACGTTTTAAATTTAGTTGTAAGCTAAACATGATGGGAGAAGTACTCTTCTTCTTCTTCTTCTCGTTCGCTGTTGTTTAGAAATGTCTACACAAGAAGTCCGGTTTTCTGGATGTATGTTGCTGTGGTTGAAAGTTCTTCAAGACTCCCAAACAGCTTTGTGTGGATGTGCGTCTCTGTGGGCCAATGTTCAGTTCGCAATTGACTAAGCATGTGGCAAACAGTAAATTAATATCAGACAAACATAAAGGTATGTTTTCAGGCACTCGTAAGAAATAAAGAAGTAGAACACTTGGACAACAGAAAAACAACAGACGTGAGTGGCTTACCCAGGGTTCGAACCCCGTACCTTCCGTACGACAACTCCGCCTAGCTATCAAGCGAATCACACTGACCCCACGGCCAGCTAGGCATCCCCAAAAAAAGGATGCTTTGCTGACTATATATCAGTACGAAACACACAAGATAACACCGGAAGTATACAGTGGGCAACTCAGCCCTTAAATGACGCAATCACTTCTGTTGTTCTATTAACAGTATGTGTCAGTCCAAACAAGACAAAGACCTTGATACTGGGTCCAGTAAATAGTAGAAGACTTAAGGACATTAGTATAGAACAGAGGGTAGGTTTCTGGTATTGTATAAACATAAATAACACATAAGGAAGGGAAACCCGAGGCCTGTAAACAGTAAATTAATATTAGACAAACATAAAGGTATGTTTTCAGGCACTCGTAAGAAATAAAGAAGTAGAACACTTGGACAACAGAAAAACAACAGACGTGAGTGGCTTACCCAGGGTTCGAACCCCGTACCTTCCGTACGACAACTCCGCCTAGCTATCAAGCGAATCACACTGACCCCACGGCCAGCTAGGGTCAGTGTGATTCGCTTGATAGCTAGGCGGAGTTGTCGTACGGAAGGTACGGGGTTCGAACCCTGGGTAAGCCACTCACGTCTGTTGTTTTTCTGTTGTCCAAGTGTTCTACTTCTTTATTTCTTACGAGTGCCTGAAAACATACCTTTATGTTTGTCTAATATTAATTTACTGTTTACAGGCCTCGGGTTTCCCTTCCTTATGTGTTATTTATGTTTATACAATACTAGAAACCTACCCTCTGTTCTATACAATGTCCTTAAGTCTTCTACTATTTACTGGACCCAGTATCAAGGTCTTTGTCTTGTTTGGACTGACACATACTGTTAATAGGAGAACAACAGAAGTGATTGCGTCATTTAAGGGCTGAGTTGCCCACTGTATACTTCCAGTGTTATCTTGTGTGTTTCGTACTGATATATAGTCAGCAAAGCATCCTTTTTTTGGGGATGCCTAGCTGGCCGTGGGGTCTGTGATTCGCTTGATAGCTAGGCGGAGTTGTCGTACGGAAGGTACAGGGTTCGAACCCTGGGTAAGCCACTCACGTCTGTTGTTTTTCTGTTGTCCAAGTGTTCTACTTCTTTATTTCTTACGAGTGCCTGAAAACATACCTTTATGTTTGTCTAATATTAATTTACTGTTTACAGGCCTCGGGTTTCCCTTCCTTATGTGTTATTTATGTTTATACAATACCAGAAACCTACCCTCTGTTCTATACTAATGTCCTTAAATCTTCTACTATTTACTGGACCCAGTATCAAGGTCTTTGTCTTGTTTGGACTGACACATACTGTTAATAGGAGAACAACAGAAGTGATTGCGTCATTTAAGGGCTGAGTTGCCCACTGTATACTTCCGGTGTTATCTTGTGTGTTTCGTACTGATATATAGTCAGCAAAGCATCCTTTTTTTGGGGATGCCTAGCTGGCCGTGGGGTCAGTGTGATTCGCTTGATAGCTAGGCGGAGTTGTCGTACGGAAGGTACGGGGTTCGAACCCTGGGTAAGCCACTCACGTCTGTTGTTTTTCTGTTGTCCAAGTGTTCTACTTCTTTATTTCTTACGAGTGCCTGAAAACATACCTTTATGTTTGTCTAATATTAATTTACGGGAAAAGTACTCCTCCCTAGATATCATTTAAATACGTTGATTCCTCTTAGTAAGTCAGCAGTCCACAGAGTTTCTGTGATCAGATCTGACTGTTGGGCGTAACCAAGAACCTCCTATTTTCTCTGCTCCAGGCAAAGGCAGCTCTCTGAACATGATCACCATGAGTAAGCCTATCACACACAGAAAAAGTCCAATCATAGCGAGGACAAATGACCACCCAGGCTGCTCGTCCTCTTGCCCGGAGACTCGATCTGCTTTGTTCTTAATTTCACCAGCAAATATGACCATTCCTTGTAGGACCAGCACAGCTGAAATGGAAAGGAATAAAACGTTGCTTTTCCCTACAAGCAGTTATGCCTTAACAGTGCCAGTAAAACAGGAGATAAGAAGGTGATGCTGGCGATGGATAGTACACACATTAAGGAAACTGGTTCATAGCATTACAAGGCAGTCCTTATTCTGGAAGTCCAATGGTAAGAGAGGCATAGAGTGATCAAAAAACACTTGAGACAGAAATTAACCCTTTAATGGCAGGTTAAACCTCCTAACAATGCAGAATAGTAAAATAATAGTAATATTTATTTGTTCATACAAGCACAGACATTAAACAAACAAAAAAGTACAAAATGTCAGAGGTACATTACCCAAACTCGAAGATTCTAGAGGATAAATGGTGAATTATTAATAAAAACAAATTTTAGCATTGTAACCCATCAAATACAACTCGGTGATGACTTTATAATAAAACACATTAATGCTCATTAAGTTCATTTCATATGAGTCATTTCATAATAAAATGAATGGTTTTCAAGTTTATAAATCAAGTTACATTCTAACGATGCTTTCAATCTAAAAACATGAGTAAAGTACACAATTTTTGTGACCTGTTGTAGAAATTCTTAAAGCCATAAGCTGATGGCATGGGACATGAGAACTTGGTATTAGATTATTGAAGACCTGTGCTCTATGGGGAGCAGAAGGGTAATGAGTGAATGATAAAATAAAACTTTTTAAAAAAAATGTAAGAACGCTTTAATAAAAAAAACAACAGTCCTGATTTTTGTCTTGTATCACAACTGCAGGAGATAATTTGTACCTAACTTATTTCTGAAAGTCACACATTCATTCCTAGAGGGAATGGCATTTCTAACTGAATGGTGTAAAAGAAACAAGGAAATTTCACAATCGCAGCCATCAAAGTTGAAGCTGCTGGAATCTTTTGAACTTTTACTCCATTTTCACAATGTTCAGCACAAATTCAGATGTGTCAAAACAAAGATACTGTCCTGGGAGGGAATGACATCTTTATTCTTCTATGTCAGATGGAGTGAATAGTGTGCCTATAGTATAAGTGTAACAAGAAATTTAAAAGTTGTTTACTGTGTTCTATACATGTTTATTTTTGATCTGTTCCTGTATTATTCTGCTGTGAAATAGACTTGATTCATCAGTTTCTTTTTGTCTTGTATTGATGTTAAATGTTGCCTCGTGTGGTTGATGGGGGTCAAGGAATAGGAGCACTGCTTACACCAGAACTGTTGTAAGAAGTGATTACGGTGAGGTTTTGCGTGGGGCTGGTGTCACAAGATGGATTTTGGTGCATCCTCCTTCCGATCTCTATTTCACTACGGCAGTATCAGTTATATTTTTGTACTGATTTCATTACGATTTTGTTTCCGAGTCACACCCTTTTCTTTCTGTTTGCTATGTAGCAGAAAGCTTGTTTGTTCAAACATCTGACACCCCTTGTTGGTGATAATACATCGCGTTTGCCAGGATGCGGCAAAGCTTTGCTAAGATTATGCCCTGCTGCGCAGCAGATAAGAGATTAATCGTCTGTGTGACACATTCTGAACAGTCAAGCATGACATAATCGTTTCCGGTACACCTTGTTACAAAGACATTACTTTAGCGAAAGTAATAATTTGTTACATCTTACACACATTGTCATGTGAGGTTACCGATATGTCTGTTAGTTCGCCTGCCTGCAATTGGATGTTTACAGCCCATTTTCAGAAAAGTAATGTTTGAAATTTTGCACTAGATGAGTCATGCAAAATATTCAAATCAGAAGAGCATTTCGTTTCTATTCTTTACCAAAGTTATTGGTGGTACCAGCAGAAACTATCTCTGGAACAAGAAGGGTCAAGTGGCCTACGCTTTAAGACGAAGGACCAACTTTGTAGACTCTCCTTGACATTTCTGGGAAACGAACTACAACCTTGACCAGCGACGAGCGGGAGCAGTGTAAAAGTCATTGGCAGCTAAGTTCCATATATAAGCTGCGAAAGTGAACTTTTTTCATCGTCTCTATTATCCATCAATGATGAAACTTTTCTTCTAAACTATTCAATTATTTTCAAACTGTTAAAACTTAAGTGATTATTAAATTTTGTAATTTTACAAATTTAACTTCGATTTAATCATTTTAAAGTTACTCCATGTTTGTCTCAGTCAATTTACTACACACACTCTAAACTGAGCTATACCAGAATATAAGAATTCCCCTGAGTTAATCAGAGGTGGGGGCTTAAACGAGCTAACATAAATCATTGCTTAATTCTTCACAAAAGTGGATGGTGGATTCTAGAATTAACCTGCTACGCCAAAGCAGCATTATTTTCGCTTATCTGAATATCTTGTGAAGACTCCCTTTGTGATAGAAGTGTCATTAACCTTCTATCTACATCTCTGCCAAGAGTTATCTTGTGCGAAGGTAGACACCTTTAAAGCCCATATTCAATACTCTTGGCCACTGTTGGACCACTACTGCAAAGCAGGGGAGGCAATACCGTCACAGCTGGTAACCCCACCATGTAAAACCAATTGTTACAGAAACCGCTTCAACAAGAACACATATGTGCGTTGATGCAGGCTATCTGCATGGACTACAGCAAGTGGGGGCCCTATACTTCACCTAGAGCGAAAAATGGAATGATGTAAAATGGATTCTTCTTACATTGTTTAAACTAACATTCTGCAAAGTTTTCATGCCACAGAAAAATTACTACTACTTACTTACTACTTAGTCATTCCTCTTCTACCCTGGGGTGTAGAGGTTTGCCAGAGAGAGCGCCATACTATCCTATCAGCTGTCTTCCTCCAGGTCTGGTTCCTATCTAGTTCTCAGTCCTTCAGGTATTGTCTAATGTTGTCCTCCCAGCTTGCTCTGGGTCATCTTGGATGTCTTGATCCCTGGCTGTTAGTTTCCCATACTTGCCGTGGTAGCCGATCTTCTCCCATTCTGCAGACATAGCCAAACCTTCGTAATTGGGACTGTTCTTCTGGGGTCTGCGGGGGCTGGGTTTTTAAGGCCTTGCCGTATTGTCTGGTTGCGGACCATGCCTCTTCATGTTACTTCAACCACCTTCAGATACCTCATTTTTGAGGTTTGGAGCTGGCTTTTGTGGGTTGTAGTCATTGCTTATGACTTGCATCCATAAGTCAAGACTGTGACATTGGTGTAAATAATGACATAAAATACAATTTAAGAAAATTTCAGCTCTCCACTGTGCTTTATGGCACAGTGCACCGTAAGAAAGTAAAGCAAAATCGATTATGGTACTCCCAAAATACTCACTTGCAACACCAGCAAACACTTCAACCACCCTGTTCTTTGCAAGAAAGTTCCTGAATCTGTCAGTAGGCAAACATTGTATAATCTCCAGTGACAAACCGCCGCCATAAAGGATCGCTGCCAGGCACATGACAAACTGGATATACCTTGCCGCGTTAGCATCTGAGAAGTGTATAGTAGTTAGTACATACCTTTTATTCGCCTCTAGAAATAATAATGAGATAAGAAATATAAGATACAAATTACGTGTTAACTGTAGTATTTTGACAACTTATTTTAAGAATCGATGGTCCACGGATATTAATACGTGATGATAGGAAACTATACAGAGCGATACAACAGGGGGCAACTTGATCATCAGAAGTGGTCTCTCCCCCCACCCACCCCCCCGTCGATCAAGTGTTTCTGCCCTTTAATCTCCTTTACACTCTAAGGGAGGTGGGCAGACTTGGGTCATGACTCCCACGTGTCAGTCTGCTTGTTGTCTTGGTCTCGGAATTTAAACTCACCCCACCTTGGTTGCAGCTTTCAACTTCACTCGTGTTTTTATCCACGCTGCCAGCTGGTGGCAATTGGGAAAACTGTGAGTGAACAGTAAGACCAAATATGGACATACCACCTATGTACATATATATATATATATATATATATATATATATATATATATATATATATATATATATATATATATATATATATATNTAAATATATATATACATATATATATATATATATATATACTGAAGCACATTAAAAACGCACCACTATTATATATACTGATGCCGAGAAGCTGGCAAAAAAAAGTGTGGGAATGGATTTTCCCCGTGTTTGCCATGCGGTAGAGAGCGAATGGCTGCTGGAATGGAAAGTGCAAGATTCAACCCATGGGTGTGTGTACAGACTACATGAAAACGATGAAAGTTACACGTGCAACACGATTCTCAACAGCTATGACCCTGAAAATGTGTACGCGTTGTGGCAGTATACTCGGTATAAAAAGGCCGTTGAGACAAAACACCCAGTTCATGTGCTTGAAATGCCACGACTATCTGAAAACGACCGCCAACGAGCCATTGGTATGTTGTAGACCGGAATGAGCTCGCGGGCCATTGCCAGAAGGATGAATTGCCACCACAGCACTATTGTACGTCTCAATGAACGTTACGGAACCACTGGCAGTGCCCGGGATAGACTTCGGAGTGGCCAACCACGAGTTACTACCCCTGCGCAAGATCGTCATATTGTGCTGAGTCACCTAAGGAATTGACTCTCCCGGCAAGTCAAACAGCAAGAGCAATAGTGGGTAGACATGGGCAAGTCTCTCGAATGACAGTCATACGACGACTCAGAGATACAGGCCTTACTGCAAGACGACCTTATGTTGGGCCAAACTTGACTCACGGACATCGTTAGCAGCGCCTGCAATGGGCAGAGCAACATATCAGATGGACTAGACTGCAGTTGCATGCTGTCCTATTCACAGACGAGAACAGATTCAACATATCCTTTGCAGATGGACGTATGCGGATTTAGCGACGGTGTGAAGAGCGCTTTGCAGATTGCTGTGTCAACCGATTTCGAGGTGGCAGTATTCACATTTGGGGAGGATTCAGTTTTCACCATCGCTTGTCTCTTCACGTCTTCCGTGGAAATGTTAATGCTGTGACATATCGAGATGAGGTTCTGGATGCACTGGTTGCTCCTGCGTTCACAATTTATCCAGACTTGCAGCTTCTCCAGCAGGATAACGCACGTGCATTTTTTTGTATTTTTGGTTTTCTCCCTTGCCTGCACAGAATGCAATGAATTTCATAACAATCAAATGTACAAATTAATGACCAGCATGGATTCATAGGAAAATGAATAAAGATTCCAAATATGTAAACTTGTACACACTTATATTTACATTTCACACTCTGTTCCTGGATTATACAGGTGGTGCGTTTTTAATGTGCTTCAGTATATAATTTTCCTGTTCGTTCCCCATGCCATGGAGCCATCACTGTGGCTGATTCCTAGATAGGCTGCACCAAAGCAGTCATGGGCTCTTGCAGCTGTAGTTTCTTTAGCAGTATGTTTTACATGATGAGGTTACCAGCACTATCACAACCTCGCATTACTCGCCTCTTACATCATGCTTGAGGAACAGTAGCTCATTCTTTCTTTGTCTACTCAGAGATTCCCAGAAACTACACGCTGCATAACGATCAATCATTAATACTCTGCCTGGCTCACGGCCTCCAGTATGTGTAAAGATCCGAGATTAACCCCCTGCAGTGGCGCCACAATGTAAACAGCTAACCACTTAGTTAATGGCCTTCGTTATGGGTGGATGAAACATGCTGACCAAAAGGTGCCTAGCGGTGAGACAATAAAGGTGTATACAATGCATAACCATCCCAGAGATTAGATCACATGTGGCCAATTTCGCCTTGACCTTTGGGAACCGCAATCATTCATCAATCATTTTTCCTTTCGCCCCCAATGGAGCATGGGGTCACCATTGCAGCTGGCCCCCTTCCAGAAAGCTTGCCCCAAAGCATTCACGGTACCGTAGTTTTTGTTTTACACGATGAGGGTGCAAACCCTGCGCCGGTGGTGGCTCGCTCAGGGGGAATGGTGGCGTCCATCCCCGTAAAACATTATTTTAAAAACCCCTGTCTTTTCATGCTGTAATAGTGGCATATAACAAGTCTTCGTAGATATATTATAACATGTATGATTCTACACTGAGTCTTCCTCAAGCTCTCTCCCTTCTATCTCATCTTTATATGCTACTAGTTACTATTCCAGCTTCTTTAATTACGTGCTTCGTCTTCCGATCCACTATAAGAACAGGGGATAGCTAACAGCCAGTTCCAAGAATGCGATATTATAGTTTCACAAAGTTTATGTGCCATTAATCTAGATGTCAACAACGCTGGGAAAAATATTTTTCTATGCCCGCACACTGCCTGTGTGGGAATACAGATCGCACCTCACGCGGACCTGTGATCTGATACTCACTGATAAAATTTAGATTCTCCCACAAACTGTTACATTCTCCGCCGCTGTCGCTATTATCCGCGCTCTGCCTGCATGCCAAGAAGATGCCGTAATTTCTGGTCACCAGTGTCTGGGAACAGTAATCACAGTATAGATTCAGAGATCATTATAATTGTCACATCGCGCCAAGAGTGCTTGTTTGTTCTAACTAAAAAAGATAGATTTCGAGAAAAAGAACATTTTGTGTTTAAGGTTATATTAAAGGTCTTAGTAGACATAAAAAAATTAGTTCTATTATTTTTATACAGTTTAACAGGGTCCAATCGTCATGAATTACACGATGCTTTATAGATTTGTTATGCCCCTTTCGGTTTGTAGTGATAACTTAAAAATTCCAGAAATAGAGTTAGAACAAACACAAACTCACGGCGTGACATATAGGTTTCAGTTGTAAAGGCATGATCACCACTGAACCTTCAACACATATAACAATCTTATTCACCTGAAATTATTTATCTTTTTCTCTCTCTCTCGTCCTATATTTGTATTCAAAGCTACTTTATACTGTTGATTCTTCCCTTAAAATTACAACCCCCATCAGATTTAGTTGGAAGAAGAAATAAGAAACAAATTATCATTAATAAAGCGTAATCATCTCTCAAGACCTAACGGTCTTTATTTTTGGAGCAAACGCCCTTACTTAACGGACTAGGTTGAACGGGACGCGCCTCGACAAAACGAGGCAAAATTATATATATATATATATATATATATATATATATATATATATATATATATATATATATATATATATATATATATATATATATATATATATATATATATATATATATAAATAGAAACATCATCAGCTGCCATCTCCACAACGAAGGTTGGCTGTAATGGATCTCCAACGTCTTCTGTCTCTTGTCTTGGTGGTGCACTCTGATAGACTCTTTCTGGTCTATCTCTTGACGTTATCTTCCCACTTATAGCGCTGTCTCCCCCTTGCACGTTTGCCTTCAACTAGCCCTTCAATTATGGTCTTCTGCAAGGTGTTTTGCCTTTTTATGTGGCCAACGTATTTTAGCTGCCTAACTTTGATCTCCCTCATTAATTCTCTTTTCATACCTAGATTTTGTAGGACCTCCTTATTTGTTTACTTCTCTTTCCATGAGATGCGCCCCATTCTTCTATATACCCACATCTCAAGAGTCTCAATTCGTTCTTCCAATTGCTTATTCATTGTCCGTGTTTCTACACCATGCAGCAGTGCAGAATATATATATATATATATATATATATATATATATATATATATATATATATATATATATATATATATATATATATATATATATATATATATATATATATGTATATATATATATATATAACATTTTCACCCGTGTGTTACCGGGGCCCGAAAGGGGAGCAAAGAATAGTAACACTGCACCCTACCACGCATGTCGTAAAAAGCGACTAAGGAGGGTATGGGCATGGGGCTGTTTACCCCATCCCGTAAAAACTTCGCACAGTGGGCTGATCACCTGCTTGCCAATCAATCTGATTACGGAAACAACGATAGATTGTTTGGTCTGTTTTTGTTCCACAAAGACGCCACTAGGCGTGGTGGAAACAGCGATAGATCGATCAATTTGTTGTTGCCCTAAGACGCCACTAGGCGTACTGGCCACATACTGCTTTGCCGGTTGATGGCTAAGGATGGAAGAAGAAGAAGAAGATATAACATTTTATGATTCTCAGTTTTAATTTGTGAGGTACCTGTTAAGATGTTAGTATATGTTTCATGTTGTTGAATGTAGCTTTGGCCATTCCTATTCTCTTCTTGATTTTCTGTTTCACATCTGCCATTTTCTGTTATTATATGACCAAGATATGAGAGGCTCTTGACTTGTTCCAGGATTTCCCTATTTATGCTTATCTTTTATGTGGGCTTATCGTCTGTTTTGCTAATTATCACAGTTTTTGTTTTCTCAATATTAATGTCCAATCCATATTCATGACTTATACTGTTCACTTGCTTTACTAGTTCTTGTAAATCCTGTTCACTTTCAGCTAACAACACGGTATCATCTGCATTTCTAAGGTTGTTTATTGACCTTCCACTGATGTTCAGTCCTGGTATTTCCTTTAACTGTTTGAAAATTTTGTCGGTGTATAGATTAAAAAGGCAGGGGGACAGCACACAACCTTGTATGACACCTCTTTTTATGTCTTTGTTTAGTGAATATTTCCTTCTAGATCTTACTGTAGCAGTTTGCTCCCAATAAAGGTTACTGAGTATCTTATGTCTTTTCCATCAATACCTATGTCTTCGAGGCATTCAATTATTTTCTCATGGTGGATTCTGTCAAAAGCCTTCTTATAATCAATGAAGCATATGTACATACCTTTTTAGACCTCTGTATATTTTCCCGCTAATATTCTTAGGCAAAATATTGTATCTCTTGTTCCGCTGTTCCGTCTAAAACCAAACTGCTCTTCTTGGATTTCGCTGTCTACCTTACTTTTTATTCTTTCCTGTATGATTTTGAGCAGTATTTTAATTGCATGACTCAGGCTGATTGTTGTGAAGTCTGAACATTCTGTTGCGTTAGGTTTTTTGGGCAATGTTAAAGAAACATATTAATTTTTTAAAAATGGAGAGTAAGGACAAATATAGTATATGACATATGTAAACGACTAATTTTTAACTTTAAAAAAATTTAATAAAGTTTTATTTATTGTTAAGTTTATGATGTAAATGCATGAATTAAATAACGGAAATTAATTATGTTACTAACTTTACATTTAATTAGTAATTTATAAGTGCATGACACGTTCACTAAAATGTCGGTTTCAAAGAGTCATGTTTCGTGCTTTAAACAGTTGCAAATGTCAGTATCGATTCCGCTAGATCCACGTACTTGATAACAGCATGTTCAATTGACACATAAGGAATAGTGTGATTCGCTTGCATAGCTAGGCGGGGTTGTCGCACGGAAGGTCCTGGGTTCGAGTCCTGGGTAAGCCACTCACGTCTGTTGTTTTTCTGTTGTCTAGTTTTCTAATTCTTTATTTCTTACGAGTGCCTGAAAACATACCTTTATGTTTGTCTAATATTTATTTACTGTTCAGTTGACAACGTTGCCGATCCATACAGCCAGTCGTATGTCGTGTTGTATGAAGATACGTTTTTACTTGTTTTAACTTGGGGAAACTTAGTTCTGCGCCAGTCATTGATATTGGCGACGTTAATAAAGTTTTATTATAGCCATGACAAGATTTGATACCAGCAGAATGGAAGGAAGAATATCTTAGAAAAGGGCATTACAGAGAAATAATGTTTCTATTGTAATATAATACATTAATAATACGAACCACACATTGTAATAATATGCGAATCTTCACATGTACGATTTGCTGTAAATAAAACATGGCTGCAAACTGAACACGCTTTACTGTGTCCCTTCTGAAACATGTGTGTGCTTGTGTAGATGACGAGGTAATGCTTATATACATACATCATAACATTACATGGTGGCAGCGGTCGATACCGGACTGACGCAAAAAACAGCTACACGATAACACGTGAGTACAGTATTCGGCTAATTTTCGTCATCGAGGTCAGCCATGGCGGCGAAACAATATCGCAACGCACCGCAAATGAGATTCGCCGGTAAAGATGATAAGAGTGAAGCTTTCTTGTTATGGCGCCAACGCATAGATCTATATTCCAAGACCACTGGTCTGGAAGGACAAACCCTAACTCCATATATCCTAGAAGCATTGGACGATGAAGGTTTGAAAATTTACAACAGTTTTGCTGCCGCCATGCCTGTGGAGTCGGCGACAGACCCCGCAGCCATATTGGACGAATTTGAAAAACGTCTGATAATAAAGCACACGAACTTTACAGCGGCAAGATTAGAACTTCACCACCTGCGACAGAAACCTGGTGAAAGTCTAGATGATTTTTTCACTCGCATCAAGGAGAAAACAAGTGTATGCAAATTTAACAAAGAAGAAGAAAAAAGAGCGAATTATCGAACAGATCCTTCTCAGCACACCAATGCCAGAGTTCCAGAAATGGATACTGAGCCAGAGTGATACACTAACTTTACAACAACTTCTGGATGAAGGCAGGAAACACGAGGCACAAGCACTAAACATTAAACAAATTCAGCAAGGTACATTAGCAGCCCAGGTGGATGCAGTGAAAAGCTATAAACCTAGACACAACAAAGCAACTGGTTCGAAGCAACAAGAAAAACACAACACAAGCAGAGGTGCTATGTGTAAATGTTGTGGCCTAAACCACATACAAAACCACTGTCCAGCTAAAGACTCTACATGTCATTACTGCAGAAAGAGGGGCCACTGGATAAAATTATGTTTCAAGAGGAAACAAGACAGTGCTCAACACAACCTTCACAGCAGAGAGTCATCAAAACAAACACACTCTATGATGACTGAGGACTTTGACTCCAGTGAAGAAAGTGATCCTTCCACTTTTGATACTGTGAAGATACTAACTTTCAGTAATGAACCAAAGAGAACGCAGGCTTTCTGCAAGGTACAATTCCGAATACCAGGAATTAAAAGGCACAAAGAAAGATATATTCGGTTCAAGATAGACACAGGTGCCCAAGGTAACACTCTACCCTTAAGAATATTCAGACAGATCATGCCTGACAAGGTGGATGAGCAAGGATTTCCCACAAGGGATGTAAAAAGCAGGAGTGGCAGGACAAAGCTAAGAGCTTACAATGGAACAAGTATAGACTGTTTCGGAGCAGTAACACTTGAATGTTTATACATGTCTTTTGTCCTCGTAAGACGAATCACCTTTTTTCGATTTTTTTTTCAAACCCATCCATTGTATTCCATGTCTTACCGCAGTTCCCCTCCACTTCCTCGATTATATATATATTTTTTTTGACTGCACCGTGTCTCTGTTATCTCGTATCTCTATCTACCTATCCTGCTTATCTCCCTGATCCTATCCTATCGCCTTTTCTCAGTATTTTATGACTATTTTCTTTGTCTTTTGTCCTCGTAAGACGAATCACCTTTTTTCGATTTTTTTTTCAAACCCATCCAATGTTTATACAGAGACTCTGAATGGACATCGTCAACATTTTACTTGGTAGATGTTGAAGGACCTGCAATTTTGGGTTTACCAATGTGCGAAAAGCTGAGTGTGGTAACTATTAACAACATTAAAGCTGACAAAAAAGAACATCTTACTCTACACGTCACTGGAGTAGATGACCTTAAACAGCGATTCCCAGAACAGTTCGACAGAATAGGCAAACTTCCAGGAAAGGCAAGATTCTTTTTAAAAAACAACGCTGAGCCAAAGATAGACCCACCTAGAAAGTATCCTATACATGTTAAACAGAAACTTGCCACAGAACTAGAAAAGATGGTGCAGAATGATGTTATTAGAAAGGTTGAAGAGCATTCTGATTGGTGTAGTAGTATCACAACCGTTCTGAAGCAGGATGGTTCTCTTCGGGTTTGCCTTGACCCAAAACACTTAAACAACAGTCTAAAGCGCTGTCCACACAAAATGCATACAGTGGAAGAGATAACTCACAGATTCCACAATGCCAAATATTTTTCTAAACTAGATGCTGTACACGGATACTGGAGTGTTGAGATAGCAGAGGAAAGTCAACTCCTTACAACTTTTCGAACACCATTCGGCAGATATTGTTTCAAGAGACTCCCATTTGGTTTGAATGTATCACAAGACATCTTTCAACAGAAGATTGACAACATTGTTGAGCAATGTTCTGGTACAGTGGCTATTGCGGATGACATTGTAGTCTGCGGCAGGTCAGAACAAGAACACGACCGTAACTTGATTAACTTGATGCATGTAGCACAGGCCAATGGGCTAACATTCAACAGCAAAAAGTGTACAATTAAGGCAACGGAGATACAATTTTTTGGATTGCTGTACACCCAGAATGGTGTAAAACCAGACCCTAAAAAGGTTGAAGATATTCATGACATGCCAACACCAGCTACAAAGAAGGAACTGCAACAATTCTTAGGTGCTGTCAATTTCCTAGCACAATTCATACCAAATTTGTCAGCTGCTGCAGAACCTTTGCGATCTCTACTACAGAATGAAACTCCGTATGAATGGTCAGAAGACTACCAACACATATTCAACCACTTGAAGACCCTCATATCATCTGATGCATGCTTGAAATACTATGACATGCAAGCACCCACTTTTCTCATGGTTGATTCCAGTCTGAAAGGCCTAGGAGCAGCACTTTTGCAACCAGACAAAAATCCTGAAGGACACTATGCCAAAGAACTTCGTCCTGTAGCTTACGCAAGCAAATCATTAAGTTCTGGCGAAAAGAAACTTGCAAACATTGAAAGAGAAATGCTAGCTGTACGTTTTGGAATCAAACGCTTCCACACATTTCTTTTCAACCGCCCATTTACAATTCTCTCAGATCACAAGCCACTTGAGATGATTCATAAAAAAACCAATAGCTTCAGCACCACCACGACTACAAGCTCTGTTATTGGAAACACAAGGTTATGATTTTAATATTCAGTATATCCCAGGAGAGGATATAGGTCTTGCAGATGCTCTCAGCAGACTACCAAACCCCAACAAGACAGCAGATCTTACCCCAAACATCAAAGTTGATTTTGTCAAGTTTAGCGATAATCGGCTTGAACACATCAGAGAAGACACAATGAGAGATCCTATCCTTAACTCTCTCAAAGAACTGATATACCATGGATGGCCAAGCTCTATCAGGGAAGTTCCAACACACATCCGTCCATACTACTCGATGAGGGACGAGTTAAGCATCGAAGATGGTCTGATCCTTAAAGGAGATCGCATTGTTGTACCAGAAACACAACGCGATATCATCCTTAAACAGCTCCATAATAGTCACCTTGGTATTGTGAAGACACAACTGAGAGCAAAGAAAGATGTTTACTGGCCACAGATAAACAAGGACATAGAAACACTATGTAAAAACTGTTCAATTTGCCAAGAACATGCAAATAGGCAGTGCAGAGAACCTCTCATACCATCAGACATACCATTGAGCCCTTGGAGCATTATAGGAACTGATATTTTCTCAATCGACAATAATGACTATCTTATTATTGCTGATTACTACAGCAAATTTCCCATCATTGAGAAACTTCCACAACCCTCACCATCAGCTGTTGTTGCAGACATTACAAAGAAGTATTGCAGCATGTTTGGCATCCCGGATGAAATTAGATCAGACAACGGTCCACATTTCTCAGGTCAAGCATACAGAAACTTCACTAAGGACTGGAAGATCAAACACACAACATCATCACCTAGATACCCTAAATCTAATGGTTTCATTGAGAGACAGATACAAACTATCAAGTCAATCATGAAGAAAACAAGAACAGAGGATGTACACCTAGCACTCTTGAGATGGAGAACAACACCGGTAGACAGTAAGATCGACAGTCCAGCAGAACTTATGTTTGATAGAAGAATTAAAGACCTCCTACCATCTAAGGTCCACTTCCGTCCACAACATAGAGACAGCACATATGATCAACTTCAGCATCGTCAGCAAGTTCAGAAATCCAACTATGACAAATGTGCTAAAGACTTACCACCATTATATCCTGGTCAGCATGTGACTACCTACAACCACAACAATGACACATGGTCAAAAGCAACAATCATTTCCAGAAACCCTGAACCCAGGAGCTATACTTTAAGACCAGACAGCAGCAGCAACCTCCTGAGGCGAAACAGAGTGGACATAAGAGAAATCCCACAGAATACAACAGAACAGAGAATTCCCATGCTTTCAACAGACAATGCAGTAACTCCAGACCTTGGTGCCCCACAAAACCAACAAGCGCCAAGGCCGAAATCACAACCAACTCAAGCTAAACCAGGGACTTCCGCAGAACCACCAGCACTTTACACCACTCGTTCTGGCCGTACAGTGACACCTCCCAGCCGATACAGACAGTGACATATATATACTCACACTGAGCATTACACATACTTATCCTTTCTCACATGAAACATTTCGTTGGAAATGTTTGCACACATATTTTTTTTTTCTTCAAAAAAGGGGGGATGTAATATAATACATTAATAATACGAACCACACATTGTAATAATATGCGAATCTTCACATGTACGATTTGCTGTAAATAAAACATGGCTGCAAACTGAACACGCTTTACTGTGTCCCTTCTGAAACATGTGTGTGCTTGTGTAGATGACGAGGTAATGCTTATATACATACATCATAACATTACATCTATTAGCACCAGGAAAAATATTAAACAGGATCATCATTGAGAGATTAAATGAGTCCACAGATAAACAACTGAGAGACCAAAAACTGATTTGCGATAAAATAGATCATGTATTTACCTACATCAAATAGCCAAACTGAGAATAATATTGGAACAAAGTCTGGAATGGAACTCGCCTCTTTACACTGAGATTGTGGAAAGGCATTTGACAGTGTTGACACAGAATCACTTTGGAAATTGATATTACAGTCTCTCCGAAAATCATTAACTTAATAAAGAAAGCATATGAATACATATAAGGCAGAGTTCTTTGTACATGAAGGCCAACTTGCACAATTATTTGCGATAAGAACTGGAGAGGGACGGGGTGATGAAAACATCGACATCAGCAAACAGAAATGTAATTGAGTGGACTCCGGCCAAACAATTTCACGATCTAGATTTTGCCAACGACCTTGCTCTTCTGTCCAATAATCGTAAACAGTTGAAACACAATATGAAAATACTGGTTGTGAGGTCACAGCAAGTGGGTCTGACAATTCACAGGGAAAAGACAAAGGCAATGAGAATAAATGCAGGAAACCATAACAAGATCGAACTTGAAGAAACATCACCACAAGATATGAAATCATACATAATCTTGGCAGTAATATAGACATAGTTGGAAGTACAGACAGTGATATCAAAATAAAGATAAGAAAGGCAAGAGGGATTTCCGCTGCATTGGGAAGGATATGAAAATCAAAAGAAATCAAGTCGAACACAAAAATAAGAGTCTTTAATCCTACTGTATGGCTATGAAACATCGTTAACAAATTTATATTTGTTTTTACCTTCACATGTCCACTCTCGGCTGACTGCGATGTTTGTGCGCCAATTCATATATATAAATATGCAGTTCAATAGCTTTGACGACCACCTCCCTTGGTCGGCAGACACTTAAAAATTACAAAACTGTATTTATTTTGTGTTGTTGTTGTTTTTTCTTTCTATTTATGTATACCAGTGTTATGTGTGTGTTTGTGTGAGAATTTCGGAAAAATTTAGATCAGATCATCCGCTGACATAATTTTATCATTTGCATTTTCATCTTTTTGGCGCCTTTAAACCTCGTCGCCCGTGCCAGTGCCACATTGGCTCGCCCCTTCCGCTGATCTTGTGAAATATCCAAGAAGGCCACTGTAACTTGCCAGACCGCTTAATGGCAACAGTGGAAAGATCTAGCAAAGAAGACGACAAAAGAACACTTTCAGCTTACCTGATTTGGGTTAATATTCTCTTTCTTGAAGTCAACGGTCGGTCTGACTACCCAGTAGGTGGTTGCGAGGGAAATAACGAAGAAAATGATCCCACACAGTAGTAACATCTGGCCTAGCCGGAACAGGACTCGACTTACTTTGCTGATGGAATTACTTGACATTGTGCCGAATTGGCTGCTTCGAATCAAAGTAATTTAACAAGAGTTGTTAATTTTCATTGGATATGAACATCCACATTAAAAACAGGGCCCATGTAGGGGACAGTAGACTGGAGGCCGCCATGGTGGCCAAAAAACACGGCGTTTCGCTTGACAGGTGGACTTTTTTTTAAAGTTTTTTTTTAAAAAAAATGGCCTAACTGTTTGTCCAGCCTTATTTATTTTGACTAAACTCGAAACAGGAATGATGTTAGGTAATGCTAGCTATTTGGAAAAGCTCGAACCATGGTTGGGGTAAGATTAAAGCTAGCTGTAACGTAAATATAGAGAGCCAGTCTGGCAACATGGCGGACCTTGTCTATTGTCCTCTTCATCTACCAAGAACAGTATAAGGTGTAATATGCCATTTAGAAAATTAACAGACGATGCACAATTTTCATCCACAAGCGCGATAGACACAGCTAGCCCACTAGGAAAAAAAAAAAAAACATCAGGTTTAGACAAAATCCTATTCGTCTTTGGAGGGGGAAAAGGACATGAAACAAGGTTCATATTCAAACTACATACTAATATACAGGAGTTTTAGAAAAATTATAGAGTATCGATGATTAGTGAGACATGTTGAAGGAGCCAATACATCAAACATCAAAAGAAATCATACCAGCAGTAACGAGGACTGCAAAGAAGAAATGGATGATATGAGATTTTACAACGGATGGATGCGAGAAGAAGGATGAAGCAAGAAAAAGAAGAATATGAAAGACCAAATAAAGAAATAGTGAACAGCAAAAGAAGCGTAAACAAAGAATACAGAGAGCTTGATATGCAGCATAGAACAGACACAAAATCTATGTGCAAGCAAATAAATCATTTAACTGGCACAAGAACAGAAACAGCTACTGGCTGCTTGAAACCAAAGAAAGGAACCTTATTAACGGGTCATAAGAACGTAATAGATGGACATAATTTAAATTATATGGTTCCTAAATATGACATGCACAAAGGAGCTCTATGATAAAGAAGTATCAGAGTTAAACATATAAGATAACTGAGAAAAGACCACCAACACTTGCGGGAAAAGTTGAGAACGCCGTGCATCACATGAAGAAAGGCGAATTCCAAACCAAAAGCTATTAAATCCGGTGACCATCGTGCAAGTAGTCCTATGACTCATGAAAGCAAAATGCTATTAAGAATTATATTGTGTGGAAATAGAAATAAAATGAAACAGAAAACTGATGATGAAAAGTTTGGATTTGTTAGAACAAACATGAATGTTTCACTAGATTAACAAACAGAGTGTTGGACAGAGAAGTGTGCTATCACCTCATCTATTCTCTCTGTACCGTGAAAATGTAATGAGATCCATAGAGGATATGCCAGGAGTATCAATAGGTGGTATTAACAACTTAAGATATGCCGATGATACAGTCTTAACTGCAAAAAGAGTTACATGAAATGATAGATTCAATAGTGGCCAAAAAAAAAAAAAAAATGAAAATGAACGTCTTAATCTAAGTAGCAAAAAGACAGAAGCAATGGTCAACTCGAAGTAAATGACTTCTCCAGAATGCACATCTAAGTAAATAGGGCGGCCGTGAAACAAGTCAATCAATATAAATTCCTTCACACGTCAATAACACCAGAAGAACACGCATTTGAAGGTAAAGAGTAGGATAGCTAAGCAAAATCAACGTTCCATAATGTCACGGGTTGCCTCCCACTTAACTCTGCAGTAGTGGTCCAACAGTGGCCAAAACTCAAGAGTAACTGATGTGGGTCTTCAAAGGTGTCTACTTTCGCACAAGATTACTCTTGGTAGAGTTGTAGATAGAAGGATAATGATGCTTCTACCTCCAGGTAGTTTTCACAAGATATTCAGAAAAGCGAGAACAATGCTGCATTGGCTGAGCACGTTAACTCTAGTATCTGCCGTCAAATTTTGTGAAGGATAGGATTATCTTATAATTCGTTATCTCGTTCAAGCACCCAGCTGAGTTAATTCAGCGAATTTCCTCTTATTATTATTATTTTATAGCTCTGTTTGAGTGTATTTAAGAAATTGTCTGAGACGTACGGATACAACACATTCAAAATAATTAAATCAACTTTAAATTTGGATAGATATAAGTAACAAATTTAATAATCAATTAGGGTTTAACAGGTATTAAAAATTGAATTAATTCTTTTTAAAAAAAATGGTCATCATCACATGAAGTTATTTAATTACTTACTTAGTCGTTCCTCTTTTACTGTAAGGTGTAGAGGTCTGTAAGATAGAGAGAGAGAGAGAGAGCGCCACACTGTTCTATCGGCTGTCTTCCTCCTGGCTTGGCTCCACTCTAATCTGGTTTTTAAGACAAACAGGTGATTGGCCTGGTGTACCTTTGCATGATGGAGGGGCTGTCTCCTTACGGCCTCCGTGCAGACCGCCCTCCTCCTTTTTCAGCCTGGCTTGGGACCGGCCTAGGCGGAGTTCATATGATATTAAATGAAGATTAATATACAGGGAAGTTTCACTTGGCAGCTTTTATTTGTACACTTAGCTGCTGGGGATACTGCTCCCGCTGGTGTTTTGGTTCTTCGCAGATAGGTGACTGGATTGCTCGCGTCCCTGGTCAAGATTAAGAGTTGCAGCACGTTCCAAGTAGAATCAAGGAGTAACTACAAAGCTGGTCTCGCGTCTCTAAGACCCGTCTGATGATGGTGTCTAGTGTCAACTTCGGGCCACTTATACCCTCACTTGTTCCAGAAATAGTACCCTCAACTTGTACCACCAACTAGTATGGCAAAAGAAGAGAAACAAATACCCTCTGAGTATTGAGTTTCCCGACACATACTTATGTGCCCCCTCTTTTCATTCCACCATCCCATCTACCTCAGAATGTTTACCCTCACTGAGAATTAATACGTATAAATTCCAGTGGGCGAAAAACTATCTTTACATTTAAAATGAATAGTTCTATATTTAACTTTAGTTGAACATGTTAACAATATAGTTTTAATATGTTTACGTTTACATCGGTTGAAAAGGGTGTAAATTTCCTTACAGTTAGAGTGAATATGTTTTACATTTACACTGGTTGTAAAGGTTGAAACTTTCATTACATTTAGAGTGAATATGTTTTACATTTACACTGGTTGAAAAGGTTAATAATATAACAAGTATGTACATAATTTCTTTCATCATTCCCTCCCTGCTCCATATGGAACTTGGGACTACCTCTGCTTTCGGTTCTTTATAAGAAACTCGCAATAAAGCAGTCACCAGCCCTGGCAGTGGTGGTTCATGAAATCATCATTCTAAATTCTGAGGTTGCTAGCCTCAAATGACTTGGACATTCGCTTATCAATTTTCACATATTAATATTCGCATGTCAATATATACGTATAAGTTCATATGTTAATAATGACCAAATATAGAATTCAAAATGTACAACTTACGCCAATCTTTAGGCTCACAGATTGCTGGCTCAGAGATATAAAAGCACTTGGTCTGGGGTGTTGTTACATTAGCAATAAGTTCCCACTTTGACTTGTGTTTCAGTTCCATTAGATTCCGGTTCTCCGTTTTAAAATATTAGGGTTTTCCTGGGCTCTAAGTCCTCAAGACGCTCAAACAAGGGTCCGGTCTGATAAATGAAAGCTGATTTTAGTCTTAACTCTGGCAAGGTCTGGTTGTCTTCTTGGCGCGAGGTAGATTGTCACAGTGCTTTCAACCGACTAAAATGTCTGGTTATATTTCCCCTCTCGTTTTTGGCACGTGTTGTTTACTATTAGACCAGGCCCTAATCAGAAATGCAGTTATGTTTACATCTCGAGTGCCGGCCAATAATTTCAAACATGCGTGTTTAGGATGGGGTAATTCAAATTATTTCCACATGGAACTTTCTGCGCGTTACTGGAAAGGTCATGTCTCCCAAATATGAAATGAAAACATCCGATCCTCTTTCGGCAATGTTTTCCCAAATACAACATCTTCCATCTAAAGTAATGTCTTTGTAACAAGGTGTACAGGAAATGATTATGTCATTCGTTTCCGCCGAGTGCATGCCGACAGGCCGATAATTTATCGCGGGGCACTCCTAGGTAAACATGACACGCGGTCACTATACGAAAATTGACCGGGCCCGTCTTGGTTTTACCTGCGTCTTAACTCTTACAATCCGGCAAGCCCCGTGAAGTGGCGCGGGTTTAGTACCAATTTTACGGCTCGCCCCGTGAAGTGGCGCGCGACGTTAAAGATAGCTAAACTAGCGCGTAAAAATGCGGTTTTAGCTCCCGTATAGTAAGAGTTAATCTTAGCAAAGCAGAGAAGCGCAAAGCAAACATGATCAATTATCACTGAAGGGAGTATAAAATTAATAAGAAAATAACTAATATCTGCTTGATAGCAGAGAAAGAAATGGGTGACCACGGAAATTGCAAGTAATTTAGTACACACAAAAAATGTAACTAAATACTGCGGGAGATGAAACAAGATCGACCCAACAATTACCGGTATGTGACACATCAAATGAAACATAGATTATGCAACAAATCATTGTCAATGGAAGTAAGAAAGAGAGTTCTTTAGAGTTATATAGAGCCAGTCCTGTCATATCGAATCGAGTCATAGACAATAAGTAAACAAGCGAGAAAATCCCAAGAAGTCACAGAGATGATGAGGTATTAAAGAAGAATGTTAACAATACCATAGATATCTAAAAAGAATAATGGGAACGCCCTGAAAGAAGTCAGTGCCCAGGTAAAACTTATTACCAGTGTTCATCTCATCTCATCTCATAATCGGAACCTCATCTACCCCGTAAAACGATGTGTAGAGGTGACCCAAAGAGCACAAGGCTCCTGGGCAAAACATGTAATCAGAATGTTTGACAAACAGGTGATTTGCCCATTGTGTCCGAACTTGCCATCAAGTGTGTACTCAATCGCTATGAAACCATCGATCCTTCCTTGTGAATTCCAGCCAAAACGGACAGAGCCTCTTATACCCGAAGGTGTCGAGGATGCCCTTTCCTCCTCTGCCCGAAGGCATTTATAGAGGAAGACTCAGGACCCGAAAGTCTGAGAAAAATAGCCAGAGACAGTGAGCAAAAAACGGAAACGGACACAGCGATCTGCCTGGTTTTGCAATACTAGGAGGGCCCGATAGGGGAGCACCACACACAGTCGATTAAGACAGAAGATCGCCTTTGGATATTACCAGTGTTGCTATCCTGAATTTTGAAGGGAAAAAAAACACCTAGATTTCGGCGACTTGGGCTACTTTTGGGCGACTTGGGCTACTTTATGCGGTTTTATTATTTTTATTTTTTTAGGGGGGAGGCGGGGGATATTTTTGGGAGAAATCTAGGTGGCGTTCTTCAACTAACGAGGAAAATGAAAACTAGACGGGACCAAAAAATCCTAGCTCTATGTCAATCCACCTAAGAGTGGCAACGCTGTTTATTACTTAAATTCGAAAGAAGCAGTCCACTTTCTTTGGGCACTTTCTTTACGAGAAAAGGAAAGCTAGGATATATTATAACAGGAAGACTGGATAGAGGACAACAGAGAGAGAGAGAGAGAGAGAAGATGTGTGACAGTTTAACATAGTGGCGAGCAAAGAAGTCAACAACAAAATTGACAAACGGCACGTCAGACAGGAAGTTGTGAGCCACTTGATTACAAATGCTAGCATCGTACTGGAAGAAGGCATAGTTCCAGAGAAAGAGGGGGGTGTGAGTTTGGTATCTTTCGAACCTATACAAACCTTCTGTAGGAGTGAACTCCAGAAACTTTGTACTATCATAGTACTAAAAATATTAAACAGTTCTTTTTAATGTTTTAAACGAAGATACAGCCTCTTAACCATCTAGCCAACGCATCCCCACCCAAAGCGTCACTGGAGTCCAAACTGTCACTGGGTGAAGCATATAACGCGTGTACACATTTAATCACACGCACATTTTTACACACCGGATAAAAGAGGAGCATGAGTTCCCGAGCGGAACCGATTTTTCGGCCGAAACGTAGGCTATCTGCAGCTACCTGCCCCGGTCGAGAAATTGTGCAGCATACCCCGGCTTCTCCTTCTCTCCCCCTCCCCACCACCCCCGTAACCTTCTTTTAGCATTGAGAACTTATTACATTACATACTGCGTCTTGTATTATCTGAAGAGTGTTAAAACAGCTGAGTGTTTGGACCATTATTGCTCATAGTTTGAATGCTGTCTTTCTTACTTTTCCATTAATCACAACTTACGACATGTCTGATGAAGCTAGTCACCAGCCCTATGCACAACCTCACATTAATCACAACTTACGACATATCTGAGGAATCTAATCACTAGCCCTATGCACAACCTCACATTAATCACAACTTACGACATATCTGAGGAATCTAATCACTAGCCCTATGCACAACCTCACATTAATCACAACTTACGACATATCTGAGGAATCTAATCACTAGCCCTATGCACAACCTCACATTAATCACAACTTACGACATCTCTGAGGAATCTAATCACTAGCCCTATGCACAACCTCACATTAATCACAACTTACGACATATCTGAGGAATCTAATCACTAGCCCTATGCACAACCTCACATTAATCATAACTTACGACATATCTGAGGAATCTAATCACTAGTCCTATGCACAACCTCACATTAATCACAACTTACGACATATCTGAGGAATCTAATCACTAGTCCTATGCACAACCTCACATTAATCATAACTTACGACATATCTGAGGAATCTAATCACTAGCCCTATGCACAACCTCACATTAATCATAACTTACGACATATCTGAGGAATCTAATCACTAGTCCTATGCACAACCTCACATTAATCACAACTTACGACATATCTGAGGAATCTAATCACTAGCCCTATGCACAACCTCACATTAATCATAACTTACGACATATCTGAGGAATCTAATCACTAGTCCTATGCACAACCTCACATTAATCACAACTTACGACATATCTGAGGAATCTAATCACTAGTCCTATGCACAACCTCACATTAATCATAACTTACGACATGTCTGATGAAGCAGTGAGCCTATTCTATCTTTGTCTTCTCAGAGATCTCCGAGAACTACACGGAGTTGAGTGCTGTCTAGTGATAGAATGTTTGTATAGGCGTGCACCTGGTAGATGTGAGTTCCTATTATACGAAGGAATAGATGGCTTTAAAAATAGTAACATAAGTCCCAATGCAGATACTGCCGTAAAGGTGTGACGTGTTAGAGATTTCACTGCACTAGGTCCAGCAACGAGACGCGGGGTTACCTTCCTCGCTGACTTTTCCTTCCTAACTCGAGAGCAAAGTCGGATACCTATTTACAGCTGATTGACCAGCGTGACGAAACCGTGAATTGAATCCGGCACCTTTGCCGCGAGAGAACTGCACTCTAACCACTCTGCCAATCGGACGCTCATATATAGCTTATTAAATGATATTATCATCATAGAGAGGGTCAGATCACAGACAATGTTGAAGCTCTACTTTTTTCTCAAGTACAATTTGGGCAAGTCTAAAGGTAATAAGAAGAAAAATATTTAAGAGTCTTCAACTCAAATGTCAAGGCAATCCTACTGCATATCTCTGATCTGATACATGTAGTAAAAAAAAGACAGACAAAAGACAGACAACCAAGAAGTTACATAATTTCATAACATGGTGATTGCATAGAACAGAAGAATTGAAATGATATTACAGGATCGTCAATGTGGAACTGATGACACGAACCAGCTGAACAACAGGTGAGAAGACAGCTGGCGCTGGATAGACCATGCATTGGGGAAATTTGTTGACAGTTTTACAAGTAAGTCCTTGTTCTGGAATCCACAGGGCAGGAGAAATAGGGAGACTGAACAACACGATGAGGCGGGAACTGGAGGCAGACATAACGTGAATAAAGAAGACATGAAAAAGTTGTGAACGGACGGCACAGGGCATGAAGGTTTGTCATGAATGTACTGAACACATATGCTCCGTAGGGAGCTGAAGGTACCCTTCAGGATGGGGCTTCTCAGATAGAGTAAAGAGCAAAGTTTTCGCTGAACAGAGCGAAGATTACACTACACAACCTTTAGCATGTGAATGGAAATAAAGGCAGCTACTGCATCTCTCCTCACGAGAACTAGCCTGTTTTTTAATACCTTTCTTTACATTAACATATTTTTTTACCCCTCGTGCCAAACAATGAGGAAAATCACAGTATGAAATGACTCGTGCCTCATCTGAACTCTCGGAAGGCCTGCTTGTGAGCTGCATTATTCTATAGTAAACAGTCATCATATATATTGAAAGCGTCAATAACCCTGCTGACAATACATACACACAACAAGCACCATTCATAATAATCGTTTTGTTTGCTGTTCTTACCTTTGATATGTTCACAAAGAAACTATGCTTTGCTCTCTGACTCAAGTACATATGCAGTTTATTATCCGTGAACTATTACACTCGATTAGAATTTGTCATATCAAGAGAACACCCCTTAATGTAAACTTACACCACTGAAATTTGTGTATCCATATAATTGAATATCTTAGACTGATCGTACGCAAATCATAGCTGTCTATAAATAGAATTACATTACACCCGATAGAATGCTACTTCTACACGTCTAACACCCATATTCTTAAGAAACGTTAAACATTTACACGCGTCCGGGCCGAGACAGTTCACCTACGTAGTTAACACTATGAAAATATTACATACTTGTTCTACAGGCATGATCTTGTGGTGCCCGTAACTGGGCCTGCTCAAACAGGCGTCAAACGAAAGCCTCGAAGAACAGTTTTATTATGTGTATTTCTATGTCACCATGTCACACGTCCGCCACTCAGTTTAGCATGAGTATGTGTGGTTTTCAGCACCCTGTCCACCCCCACCCCCATATTTAACAACGATAATGGCGAATATGAAAGTTTGTATATTAGAAGTCGCTGTACCAACTTTTTCTCATTCAGGAATCGAGTTACAGGTTCATTTAAGCATACATTAATAAAAGACAGCGGCCAAACGATCGATGAAATAGGATTCAATATCTTAATTGACCCGCGCAGTTACACAAAAATCTTTCTGAAGTCTTGACTGTTATTGTAGCAGTGATTTATTTATTAATTTTATATATATTTTTATATTAAGCTGCAATAACGCAAGTTGCAATCTCTGTGTGATTGATTTTTGGACCACGCACAAGAAATATGGTGTTTATCCTGTGCTTGGGATATCCGGGTTATACCCATGTGGGCTTTGATTAGGGTATGTAATGTTCTTTTTTTTCTACATAGTATTTTACACATAATGGTTTTCGTACGTCGACTCTTCCAGACTACAAATTCTCTTGCATTTATGGTGGCGTTGAAAAAGAAAAGTCTGTATACGTATGTATTGTATATGGCTTATGGGTCGTCCACACATAACGTCACGTGGGGGAGGGGGTCCACAATTTTGTGACAAAATGTGATGATAGGAGGAGGGGTTAAAAGAAATGTGACGTCACAAAAAGTACGAGTGAGGATCGCTTTTTTCATAAACGATGTCTGAACAAAATAGATTTTGTAACCTCATTACTCATAGTCTACTTTTATTTGCAGTAGGTGACAAGTCCCTTGCGGTCGACTTTTATTACCATAAAAAACGAATCTGAAATATCGGACTATGTGATAACCTTTTAACTAGTTTAAATTGATTTTTAATTACATATTTATATAAAATGTAATCGATCAATAAATCATTACCCTTTAGCTTCCCAAGTAGCACAGATCTTCAATAAATACATGCCAAGTCCTCGTGTCACGTGTCATCAGCTCAAGTCCTCCTGTCACGTGTCATCAGCTCTAGTACTCCTGTCACGTGTCATCAGCTCAAGTCCTCCTGTCACGTGTCATCAGCTCAAGTCCTCCTGTCACGTGTCATCAGCTCAAGTTCTCCTGTCACGTGTCATCAGCTCAAGTCCTCCTGTCACGTGTCATCAGCTCAAGTCCTCCTGTCACGTGTCATCAGCTCAAGTCATCCTGTCACGTGTCATCAGCTCAAGTCATCCTGTCACGTGTCATCAGCTCAAGTCCTCCTGTCACGTGTCATCAGCTCAAGTCATCCTGTCACGTGTCATCAGCTCAAGTCATCCTGTCACGTGTCATCAGCTCAAGTCCTCCTGTCACGTGTCATCAGCTCTAGTACTCCTGTCACGTGTCATCAGCTCAAGTCCTCCTGTCACGTGTCATCAGCTCAAGTCCTCCTGTCACGTGTCATCAGCTCAAGTTCTCCTGTCATGTGCCATCAGCTCAAGTCCTCCTGTCACGTGTCATCAGCTCAAGTCCTCCTGTCACGTGTCATCAGCTCAAGTCATCATGTCACGTGTCATCAGCTCAAGTCATCCTGTCACGTGTCATCAGCTCAAGTCCTCCTGTCACGTGTCATCAGCTCAAGTCATCCTGTCACGTGTCATCAGCTCAAGTCATCCTGTCACGTGTCATCAGCTCAAGTTCTTTCCACGTCTTCTTCATTATTTTCCTTTCTGTCTCAAGTTCTCTTCTCCAGATTTTTTTTGTCTGCTTCCCTTACCCCGGGTGTTCCAGGACAAGGACTATCTTCCAATGCTTTCGACACGGCTCCTATAATTTAGTACACACCTTAAAAAATGCAGACTAAATAAACTATCACAACGGGCTGATCACCCGTTTGCCAGTCACTTCGATTACGGAAACAACAGCAAATGGGTTGATTTGCCATTGCCCTAAAGACGCCACTAGGCGTGATGGGAAACAATGGCAAAGAAAACCTATCTGCTGTTGCCCTAAGATGCCACTAGGCGTAATGGCCACTGACTGCTTTGACGGTCGGTGGCTAAGGATGGAAGAAGAAGAAATAAACTATGCTGTTGATTAAAATTAGATTTAAAAAAAAAAAAAAAAAAAAAAAAAAAAAAAGCAATTTAACATCATCCCGACAACAGTCGGATAAGATCATAGATACCCAAGTTTAGCAAGTTGAAAGTATTAGGGCTGACGTGACCGTTAAATTGATTTATTTAATCATTATTATTTTGGTGGTGGAAAATACGAAAGCATTTAGCTGGTGTGACAGAATTGGGTAACAAATTGTTTGGCACTGGGTGGAGCTAAACCCCCCACCCCTCATTTCTTCTTCACTGTTATTACCACTCGCATTTCTTTCCCTAATTTCTCTTCTGTAGATGAAAGGGGGAGTGCTCGCTGTCACTCTTACTAGGACAGGTTCCCTCCCCTTGCCTGTTAAGTTGGTCAGAGTAATCTTTGAAGCGGTTACAACTCTCCGTATTGTTTCTGTGAGACAAGGGAAGATTAGCCGCCTCGCTGTCCAGGTGCAGAACTTATTACGCCATCTATTGGCGGTTTCTCTCTTCTATTTTTTTTTTTTTTTTTTTTGCACGTAAACACGAGAAACTGTTCCTGGAGTTCCGTCATGTTATGTGGCTGTCCGGGCGAAGGAGCGACTTGTTCGAAGACACCTCCGCTGTTGAGATAACGGTCTCCTAAACTTCCCTGTGTTTGATGCCAGGAATTCTGAACTCTGTGTAACAATCTTTACTCCTTTACGCTAATTCTTTTGTAGCTTGTCGGTAGGAGAATTCTCTGGGTAATAGTTACGAGTTGTTCTCTACGCACGTGTTAGCCCACGCGCGCACACCTGCACCTACTATTAATATATATACCGTCTACTTCTGCTTCTAATTGCTTCAGTCCAAAGAAAATTCCTGCCGTGAGAAGTTAGAAGACTTAACGCCAGCGTGCCTGCTATTATAGAGTGGGAGATTTTTTACAGTCTTGGTAATCATGTTTAGTACTTGGTAATTAGTATAAATGTGTGCTTGGGATTTGTAATAAGTCAGAGTAAGCCTTCATAAAGGGTTTTAGTAATGTGGTAAATTACAGCAATCATTCAATCCGAAATCTGAAGCTATAGCCAGTTTTCTTTTCTGAGAAATGAATTGTGATTTTATGCTGCTACTAGTTATAAGAGCCCAATGGTTGCGTGACTTGATGTCTGATATAGTTCATTAAAAGGAATACTCGGCTTCTTCTATATATGGATAACTATGTAATTGAGTCTTTATCACACAAAAAGGTTTACCTAAGCAATCGAAATCATTTGGCCTCACGGGCGGATTGTGTAAATATAATTTTTCCTCACATGTAACTTGAATTTAAGTAAGCACCTGTACATTAGTTGATTATTTTAAACTCATTTATAATGCTTTCCTAGTGCAGATTTCTATTGTTGTCATATGCTGTATGTAATTATTAAATGTGTCGAACGCCAGTGCTACCAGTTTAGACTTGACGGCGAATTGTGTATCTGCTGGTGGGTTAGCCGACTTGACAGATTTTAAGGTCACGCCTCGCCAGGTAGAGAGAGGGGGAGGGCAGCCTTGCATACATGCCTAAAACCCATCCCAGCGGCGAAACCGGACTTCGTATTATTACGCAAAAGCTGCAAAAAGCCGGCCCTGCACATCAGTCTGCTGATCGGACGGTGAGCAGAGGAGAGTAAGATGAAACTGCGAACCACCTGGTCAAAACGGACCAGCTGAAAAGGGGGGGGGGGGGGTTGGGTTGGGTTAGGGGATATTTATCTGTACCTATTTCGACCCTGTTTATCTGTTGCGCCTTGTTGTAATGTTTATGATTTAATTTAGCCAGTTGATCATAGGGTTTGATTATGTTTTCGTTACAGCAAACCCTAGTCATCTCCAGTAGAAAGCTGAGCCATCAGCCTGATTTTGCCTTCGTGGAAGGTCGGATAAGTCATCGACCCATGTACAGCTGGGTTGCACACCAACTATAGTAGTGCCTATTATCATCACCCTATTACGGGCCCATTGGTGATTGCTCTTGCTTGAAAAACATAAATAATTCGTCCACCACCAAGTAATAGGAGCGCCGCTCCATAGGCACCATTTTTCTTTTCCATCAAGCTACGTCGTCCACTATTATTTAGGGCTGCTACCTTAGTAGTGGGCCAATACAGATCGTGGATTTATTCATCAGCATCTTTCGTATCGTGAGTGTTTCCATCGCACCTCTCGAGTACCTGGATTTACAGCCGGGTGCAGTTAATTCACGGATTAGTCAGCAATTACCCTGGAGAAGAGAGGGTTAGCAGATGTCCAACGGCTAGCTGTGATTCCAGTGGAGCATCAACGCACGCGCGTCAACAAAGAAGGACTTTGGGTAGAATGCACTGAAATTAATAGATGGGAGGGTAGATTTTAAGAAAACTGTGGACCGGAGCAGTTAGTGAAATTTATTAGCAGTGTCGCTGACAGGGACAAGTCAGCGGGATTAGTTTGTGTAGGTAGGACTCTTTATTTCAGGATTTCCAGCAAAGAATTATTAGTTTAACCCTCACCCCATAATTGTGGGAGTGTGGAACCTACTTGTTTTTTTCTGGAGTGTTCCAAATCTTTATACTAACCTTCTTGTTTTTTTGTGTCTCGTACATCGTTACCTGCATCGTATTGAGGTTTTTGATGTGGTGATATATTTTCATGCTTATGTTACCATAGTTTTTTTTTTTGACTGTTGTTAATCAAATGTATAATTACTTAACGGATCAGATATCTTTTCCTATCTGTACCTGTACTCTTTAACTTGTACTCGTACTGTTGTATGTGGGTACACTGTAGTGTAATAAACCTTATCTCCTAGTAGAGCAAGAGGCAGGGTGACAGTAGTTGAACAAAAGGTAACTGAGTGGCGCGGGGAGAGTCAGTATAGGTTATCACTCTCGATAACTATAAGTCACACTATCCACCATCAACACCATTACTCTTCTATCATCTCAGACCTCGCTCAGACCTTTGTATTCTCTTTGACATCACACCGACTTGGTTTTCGTCTCAGGCAGACTCTTACATAACTCACTCGTGACAGCTGGGTAGGGCAAGAGTTAGGACCTATCTCTTTTGGGAATCGGCACATGAAAGGAAAGGTACTTGTATAAGCCGGATTAATTAAACACAATTTCTTTTAAAATGGGGGGGGGGGGGGGGGGGGGGGGGGGGGGGGGGGGGGGGGGGGGGGGGGGGGGGGGGGGGGGGGGGGGGGGGGGGGGGGAGGGGGGGGGAGGGGGGAATGGGGGGGGTGGCTTTTTGGCGTCACGCTAAGTTGGGGGGTAGGGGGGGAGGGATCTGGGTTTTTGTGACGAAGTGTGACAAAGGGGGGAAGGGGTTTTTAAATGGCTAAAAAATTAAATTGCGTTATGTCATATGTTGACGACCCTTATCCATTTCCACGTTCTTTTTAGTTAATATCTTGTTACACCGTCTAGTGTCTGAGGGACTTTTGCTCACTGTATCTTTTTGCTGTTTCTTTTTCTATTTGATTTATTGTAATTAAAACAATTTTAAATGATACTGTTTTGTAATTGCAGATTGCTCAGCTGTAATATTATTTACTGTAAGCAAACTTGCATTTTGCATTTAAATTCATTGGTGAAAATTATTTTATAAATATTTTTGTTAATCTGTACTTGTACTAATTTATTTTTGTAGCTGTTATATGCTGACTTTTATTTTGGTAATATACAATTTTACTATGTTGAGTAGCTCCGATGTTGGTAGGGAAAGCTGTGCATTTAGTACTTTGTTAGTGATTTTCTTTGTTTTTTTAAAATATTTCTAACATGGTAGCATGTAATATGATACGGCATTTTTTCTCGAGACATGTTACAGAGTAAGGTTCTTCTATTTTAAAATATCCTGTTCTTAGGGACAGTGTTATCAGATTTTTTTTTATTGTAGGGCTTTTCTCTCTCTGGATATCTGGTATATTTGTGTGGAGCTTCTAGCAGCTTTTGAGCGTGCATACGTTTCAGAATTTGCTTTCAATCCTCTGCCAATTCCTTCCTTACATACTTAGTCGTTCCTTTTCTACCCTGGGGTGTAGAGGTTTGGCAGAGAGAGCGCCATACTATCCTATCAGCTGTCTTCCTCCTGGCCTGGTTCCAATCTAGTCCTTGGTTCTTCAGAGTTTGTCTAATGTTGTCCTCTCATTGAACTCTTGGTCGTCCTAGAGATCTGGATCGCTGGTTCTTGGTTTCCCATATTTCTCTGCCCATTTCTTTGTTATAATATTTTTAATTATGCTTTTGATCACTATTATACCAAACTGTTTGTTTATTCGGTTTAGGCCGCTACTTCTCTCTCTTTTTTTTTTGCTGTCTTGTCAGTAATCTAATTTCCTTCCGTTCCCACATGCGGCGGTATCGATGCTTGTATTACTGAGCAGACTCTATTATTTTGGTATGAACTAAGTTGTAATACCTCTTCTACTATTTCTGGTCGACTATATTCATATACTTTCCGTAGTGCTTGGGTTGCTGACTGTGTTACCGTTAAAATTGTTAGTTTTTGTTCTGGTGCGGCGTTTGGGGGTGGGGGGGGGGGGGGGGGGTTAACTGCAATGGTTTCTAGTGTCATCATTTCTACATTAAAGAAAGTGTCTTTTTTAAAATATTATAATTTGTTTAGCTTCCATGCTGACTATAATTTGTCTTCAGATTCCATGCTGACTATAATTTGTCTTCAGATTCCATGCTGACTATAATTTGTCTTCAGATTCCATGCTGACTATAATTTGTCTTCAGATTCCATGCTGACTATAATTTGTCTTCAGATTCCATGCTGAAATAAGATTCTTATATCAAATTCTTTATATTCTTTTTTAGATCAATCAGAGTCTACTGTTAAGCAATCCTTAGTTATTTGTTCTTTATACTTCTTGGTTTTGCTTTGATAGATCTTTTTCCGTCTTTTTTATATTTACTTCTGCAAGATGATGTCGATGTTTAGTCCCTTGAGTTCTCATCGTATCTCTCGTGTGTATTTGCTACAACAGTTTATTTCATCAATCCCATCCCAACTAACGTAATTACCGATGTGCGTTACGTCGGTCTCACTCAAAATAGTAACTCGCGCCAGAAAAAAAAAAAAGCGCAACGCACGGTGTGCAACGTGCGCGGCGTGGGTGTTATATAAAACAAATACTTTGGTTTTATTATTATTTTTTTTATTTTTTTTATTCTTTCACGAAATTAGTAGCGCTCGACAAAGAAAAAGTGCGTAAAAATGATGTGCATGAGCCCTCACCCGATGTACAAATCATAAACACTTGAACGTTTTTGTTAAAACCACTTATTATCAGGGAACACTCTTTGAAAACAATCCGCGCACTTTCACACGAAATGTTGTCATCAAAGAACTTTTAAATTGAATCTAAAATAACATAATTCTCGCCGTGTGTACGTTGGTCACAGCTGAGGAATGCAACCGTGTTGAAAAATTGTATTGTTTCCATTATGTATACTCTCCCGAAAATAGTTACAATCAACAAAGAAAAGCTTTCAAATGACGGTGTTCATGAACAGTTTTCATTGACCATTCTTCACAATAATAGTGAAAGCTGGGTGATTAGTCTATTAGATTGGTCTATTAGTACTTTAGTCATATAATTTAGTCTGAGATTTTTTCTTCTTAACTATTGTTGTTGTTTAATCTAAAGCTGCCGAGCTTCTCGCTCTTAGCAGCCAATACCAAGTTGAAGACTCCATGGTAATATCTATACTGTAGATCTAGGCTTGACCTGTGGCTTTTTTGCCATTCCGAAACGTGTTTAGTTGAAGTCATGAACTCCAGTTTCTCCAGCTTGGCTTGCATTTAAAGGATCGTCACATCTGGTTCCAAGCTAGGAGAAAGAAATGCGTGGCATACTGTGCATTAACCGCCATCCAAGGGGCTCTCCAACTATGCAGAGCTAAAATACTGTACTCTGGTTCTGGGCTTTAACGAGGAATTGTCACGTCCTGCACAGAGCCACTTCTCAGCTTCCCCTGACTATCACTGGGTCCACAGTGAGATCCTTTTGCATGCAGTCAACCAAGTCAAAGCCAAAGAATTATGCCTGGGGCCCAAGTGACTTCTCCAAGCGTAGTGTGCAATGCTGGGTTCTCAACAAGTTTCACCACAGGGGGAATCTCTGGAAGTGCGTGGATGATTTCAAGGGTCAATGAGGATGTAATTAGCCTCACAGACAGAGGTTTACTTCCACGTACATATATTGTAGCATTGTGCATAGCTGGTGGTCATGTATAGATGACTCGAGATATGCCTCCATGCATCTTCTTCACTATAGAGGTATTATTCGTAATGCTACCTGTTGCGTCCTTTTTTAAGTCCTTAACAGGCTTTAACAAACATAGACAGTCTCAGGTCCTGTCTTTGTTAAAAGTGTACGCACCAACTGAGATATTAGTAATACGTTTGGTATATTAAATTTATTGTCACGAGAACGCACATTTTTTGGGGATTTTGAAATTAACGCGCTTGTTGTCAAACAAAGGGAGATGACGTATCTGCTTAGAGAATGAAGCAGGATCCCTACCAGACAGTATGTTATGTTGATGTATTTTAGCCCCTGTGTTCGGGCATATTGATGTTTACTTTGGTGATCGGCTCACTGCATTCAAGACATAGCCCCAGTATCACAGAGTAAGGTATTAATATAATTGATTATATATTTTATTGAATTAAAGTCGTCATTGACATAACTTCTTCAAGTCGACCTCTAGCTGGTACCCTCATGCGGTGGGACCAGAATGGATCAGACTTGAACATTTATGCATTGAAAGTTTCGACCATATTTATATTGAAACTCGTTGATTGAAATTACGGGATCTACGTTATTGAATATTGGAATTGCCGTCATACGATTAACGGCTCTTTTGATGGAAGGTGAACCAAAGTTAGAAGTTCAGCCTAGGATATATATTTCAAATTAATGATTGTATTATGAAATCTAGAAGTCGTATTCTATTGACTATCTAGATAGGAGGGAATATCTATTTGATTGGATCTCATACTCTTGGTTGTACGAGGAGACATTGTCCTTGAAAGGTCAACCGTCTTAGAGAACATTTGTTAAACCAACTATTCACTATTGTAAGATGAACCTTCAAGATTATGCTGATGTACTTTAAGTTGATTAACCATGTACCTGATGGAACATTACCTACCATTTGATCAGGAAGGAAGTTGCCAATATATGCAAGATTTTTGTATCGTCCTTTGTCAAAGTGATTGTCAAATAAACCGTGGATTGTAACTTTACCAATCATGAGTTCCAGTGTCCTTCCCTCGACACTGTTAATGTTGATGTGACCGTGAGGACTTGAACTATTTATACATTCATATAAAATATCATTCGCGTCTGATTCAAGCAAATATCTAACTGTCTTCGCTTACACCATTCAAGCAAATAACTAACATTCAAACAAGACAGTATATGGATATGAAAGCTACACAAAAGCACGGCTACAATTGGCGGCACAGTGTGTTCTGAATTTTAACGGATTCTTGGGAACGAAAGCCCTCAATCGAACAATCAATTGAGATCGAAAGAATACTTCAAGTCGACATTACCTAACATGGAGGCCAAGGTCACTCAAAGTCTTCAACCGTCAACACGGAACTTCAATTTTCAAAGACAAAAGTAGAATGGAATCAAGTTCTTCTTTCATTCCAGATACTAAGGCTCAGTAACACAGCGCCCGATTTCCAAATTAGGCAATCCTGCAAGGATCGGGAAACTTTTCGATATCGGAAATAAGATAAGTTGATAACGCTGTTGTTTATTCCACCGTTTTCGTTGGCTGAGCTCTTCTTATAAGATGTCCATTTCTTTGTTATTCGTAATACTTGTTTTATGTTTAAAGCGGGAGGTTGGGTAGGTCAATTATGAAGGGAACATACCAGTTTCACCACAGGTCCTTCATAATTGTTCTTTAGAATTATTTGCAGACTTCCCATAGTGGAATGTTCCGACACCTGTGTGTCGAAGGATTCTAGGTCCACTGTGTCTGGTTGTCTGTGACACCTGACTGTTTAGTTGTGACGTCCAGTTTCATTGTAGTTTTCGTAGAAATTTTTATCCGTACTTTAGTTTTATGATGTATTTTGTTCAAATCATCCGTCCAGTCTCACCTTACTATCGTTTAGTTGTTTACAAACCTATGTCTATACACGGTGTTGTCAATTGTCTTGTTTAATTGTTTATCGCAGTGATAGTTGCAGATTTTGCAAAATTATTTCTTATTTTTTCATTCTAACTTTTTTTTTATTTCTGCGATTGTTTTCATTTGTCATTAACTACCTTGTCTTGTCACTATTGTCGTAATTGTCTATTACTTTTGTCTTATCATAATATATTAATAATTATATGATATTATGTACCGTTCTTGGACATGAACGAGTAACACTTCTTAGAGTGATAAGAGAAAATTATTGGACATTAATTAATATTTACGAAGAAGAAGTATAGTAACTACTTGGTGATCATAATGTATTCACTAGATTATTTTATTAAACAAGCTAAAGCCCTTCAGATGACTCCTGAAGAGGTAAAAGCATTCGCACTTGCAGAATATGAAAAGTCTCAGAAGTTAGAAACACTAAGACTAGAAAATTTAAAGTTTGAGGCAGAACAGAAGAGGGTAGAGGTGGAACAGAAGAGACTTCAGATTGAGGCAGAAGACAAAAGACTTCAGATTGAGTCAGAAGAAAATGAGAAAAAAAGGAGATTTGAGGCTGAAGAAAACGAGAAAAAACTTAAATTTGAAGCTCCTGAAAAAGAAAAGCAACTTAAAATTGAAATGGAAAAGACTAGAATTGAAATGGAAATTAAGCAAAGGGAAATGGAAGAAAAAGAAAGACAACTTAGAATGGAAATGGAAGGCAAGCAAAGGGAAATGGAAGAGAGGAGATTGATAGCTCAGGAGAATGCAAGGAAATTTCAGCTTGAGACTGAGGAAAATGAGAAAAAGTTTCAACGTGAAAAACAGTTGAAGGAAATGGAATTTGAACAATTTAGATTAGCTCATGAGGTTAATACTCAAAAGACTCATGAAGGTCAAGCTTCATCTAAACATGATAATTTTAGGAAAGTTAAATTAAAATTACCAAAATTCAATCCACTATCCGATGATGTGATTTTCTTCCTAGACAGGTTTGAAGCTACGTGTAGATCCTATAACTTGGATAAAACACAGTATTGTACCCATTTATCTAGGCTACTTACAGGCGAAGCTATGGCGGTCTCAATATGACTAGTACTAATGATAAAAATGATTATGATGCTCTTAGAGCCGCTCTTCTTAAGAAGTATCAAATATCGGAAGATGAATACAGGGTACGTTTTAAAACTATGCTACCACAATCAGGAAAGATCTTTAATGACTTTCTTTCTCAGATACGTCTCACCTTGGAAAGATGGATCGAATTGTTCAAGGTAGAAAAATCTTATGACGGTCTTTTTGATTTATTGCTACGCGATAAAGTTTTATCTTCTGTAAATCCAGCATTTCTTGCTTTTTTACATGAACGTAAACCTACTAATATGAAAGAAATGGATGAAAATTGCAAAAATTTCTGCACTGCACATCCGAACATGGATATTAGCAATACTCAGATTAAGGATGAATTGCCTGTTGCTTTTGCTATGCAACAGAATAACTTTTCACGACACCGTTCATTAAGTAACGACAGATCCTTTAAAAAGGGAAATAACGAGAATTTCAGTTCTTGTAATTTTTATAAGGGGAAACAATTCCAACAATCTTCTCCATATAATGTTTCTTGGGGTCAATCTCACAGATCACGAGATTTTGATAACAATAATTTCAGAAATAATCAAGGAAACAATTATAAACAAAACTGGCGATCCAATTCGCAGTATTCTCATAATAGACAGGGTTCTCTGAACAGATCATTTGGTCAAAGACATAACAGTAATACCAATAATTGGCGTTCTAACCAAGATTTCAACTCCAACAGTAACAGTAATTATGGCAATTTCAGAGAAAATAGTCAGAATCGATCGCGGCGAAGAGATAGATCTTTGAGCAGACCTCGTCATCAGTCTAATGTTGCTTTACTTGAGGCACAAACTAACAAATATCAGGACAAAAATGTTAATCCACATAATGCAATGTCTTGTATTGATCTTGAGCAGGTAAAGGCTTGTCACGAATGCTCAACGCTATTCCAGCCCAAGGCGATCACGACGCTGAGATGCGGACACATATTGCCAAGTCTCCCAGCAGTCTGTACGGCCACTTCTGCGTCAGTTCACCAGGGAAAAGGATGCCTTAAATTCAATAGAGGATATGTTAACTCTATACCTTGTTCTATTATATTTGATTCAGGCTGCAGCACCGTTGGAGTGCGGAATTCGCTGATCGACCCTTGTTGTGCTACGGGCAATACTGTCAAGTGCGTCACATTCGGCGGCACTGTGGAAACCTTTCCTACAGCTATTATTGATCTTAACACACCTTTCTTTTCAGGGAAGATCCACGCATGCCTTCTTCAGAATCCAGTTAGTGATGTCATACTGGGTTGCATACACGGTATAAAAGAGTGTACCCCACAGCAAATTGCTGAATGGGAAGAGCGACATATTCAGGCTGCAAATGCAGTAGTTACCAGAGCGCAAGCTACTGATATGTTGCGTAATACACCTTCTGAACCTGCGGTCAATGTTAATGATGATGTTGACACTCCTATTTCACGGGAGTCGTTTATAACATTGCAAAAAAATGATGCTTCATTGAACAGATTTTTTAAACTAGTTAATAACAAGACTACAAAAAAAAATTGCAAAATCTAGACATAATTTTGTACTCAAGAATGGGATATTGGTGAGACTAATACAAGACACTGATTCATCATTACGGTCTCAGATTTTAGTACCTCTTTCTATGAGAGCTCGTATATTGCGTCACGCACACGACTCTCAATGCGCAGGCCATATGGGTTTTTCACGAACCAAATCTAGAGTGCTATCTGCATTCTATTGGCCAGGCGTTCACAGAGATGTGAATATCTACTGCCGTTCGTGTACGACATGTCAGGAAGTCAAAGTTCGGGGTCCATACCACGCAGCTCCCATTCAGGCTGCGGACATTCCGATTCGACCATTTGAGAAAATGGCTATTGATATCATTGGTCCTATGCAACCTTCTGCAAGAGGACATACACATATTCTCACTTGTATTGATATGTGTACTCGTTGGCCGGAGGCCATACCTCTGAAAAATACATCATCTGCTAGTGTTGCAGAGGCATTATGGTTGATCTTTTCGCGCTTAGGTTTTCCGCGTAAGATCTTATCTGACCATGGTGTTCAGTTTGTATCTGAAGCTATGCCACAATTCATGAAGTTGTTAGGTATTGATAAATCGCTTAGTTCGATCTACCACGCAATGTCCAATGAATTAATTGAGCGTAAGAATAGGACACTCAAACAGTTACTGGGTAAGATTACGCAAGATCATCCTCAGGATTGGGACAGAGTTCTACCTTCTGCCCTCTTTGCGTATCGCGAGGTGCAAAACGAAGCGACCGGTTTCTCTCCGTATCAATTAGTCTTCGGCATCCAACCTCACGGAACAATGTCGTTACTCCACGACTTACTCATTGAAGAAAATATCGAAGAGAAGACTCAATCCTCTTATGAGTATGTGATCTCTTTGAGAAAAAGGATCATAGATGCATGTAGGTTAGCTACCGCAGCATCTGAACAAGCAAAAGAAAAAGCTAGACTTTTTGCAAACAAGTATAGACGTCTTCGTCAGCTTATTCCGGGTGACGAGGCATATGTATTATTGCCTTCTAAAAATAATCGTCTACTCATTACCTGGAGTGGCCCTTTTAGAATAATCTCTAGAATTTCGGATGTCGACTACATTGTCGATGTAAAGGGCAAACATAAAACCTTTCACATTAATATGTTAAAGGAATATCATACACGTCCTGACTATCTTCAGTCAGTATTCCAGTCAACTGACGATCCTACACCTCCTATTCATCACTATACCACTTTAGCTGTCATTCAAGAAGAAGAGTCTTCTTTTCAAGACGTACCATTAACTATACCGGTGGTACCACTCCATCCGACTGAAAGTTGGAGTGATGTTACTATTTCTTCTGATCTTTCGGCTGATCAAAACCAGCAAGTTTCCTCACTTCTAAAATCTTATCAGGATGTCCTCACTGACATCCCAGGTCGTACGTCAGTTATTAAACATGACATTCTATTGACTGACGACACACCTATTCGAGTTCGTCCATACCCTATCCCTTTGCACTTTCGTGCTCAGGTTGATAAGGAGTTGGATGAAATGCTTCAATTAAAGATAATTGAACCTTCAACGTCACCATATTCTTCTTCTATGGTGATCATCAGGAAAAAAAGATAACAATATTCGTCTTTGTGTAGACTATAGAAAATTAAACAAAGTTACACAATTTGACGCAGAACCATTACCTTTGTTAGAAGAATTATTAGTTAGATTGTCTGACTCTATTTTATTTTCTAAATTTGACCTGTCAAAAGGATATTGGCAAGTCCCATTGACAGAAAATGCAAAGCCAATTACTGCCTTCTCGACACCACGGGGCCTATTCCAATGGAATTTTATGCCATTTTGGTTAGTGAATGCTCCTGCCACTTTCGTGCGTATGATGCGCCGCATACTGTCTCATCGTCCCGATGTCATTGCATACATCGATGACATTTGTCTCTTTAGCAACTCATGGGATGAACATGTTCAGGGATTGAACACATTACTGTCCACGTTACGGTCATTTAACCTAACAGCTAAGCCATCCAAGGCATTCGTGGGTTTTCACGACATATCGTTTTTAGGCCACCGTATTGGTCATGGCAAATTATATACTGAGGACAGTAACGTCACAAAAATCCTGAACATTACCACTCCTAAAACAAAGAAACAAGTACGATCTTTGTTAGGTCTCATACAATTTTACGGTAAATGTATTCCTTATTTATCGACCATTACTGCTCCTTTCTCTTCATTGTTGAGGAAGGGCACAGCTAACGTGATTCGGTGGTCGGATGAACATCAAATCGCGTTGGATTCTATCAAGAATTTTTTTTCCAAACCTCCGGTTTTGATGCTACCTAATCCAAACATTCCTTTCATCCTTCGCAGTGACGCGCCTAATTACGGAATAGGGAGTGTGCTACTTCAAGAATACTTAGGTACCTTGCATCCAGTGATGTATGTGTCAAGAAAGTTAACAGCAACGGAGCAGAAATACTCGGTTCTGGATAAGGAACTTCTAGCGTTAGTTTGGTCAATTACCAAACTTGAGCGTTATTTGTTGGGATCTCATTTCATTGTTGAGTCTGATCAAAAAGCACTCACTGCTCTCAACACTAAAGACGTCAAGTCAGCGAAATCCACCAGATATGCAATAACTTTGCAACCTTACAGTTTTACCATACGTTCCATACCAGGATCACAAAATGTGTTAGCGGACTGTTTATCTAGGTGTCCAAGCGATCCAAGCGAGCAAATACGCCCTACAGAGATTGGAACCTCTACACAGACAGTCTTGCAATTGTAACGTAATGATCAAATAACTTTGATGATTTATTTAACGTCTACTCAAGTAATATCTTCACTGTATTGCGTATGGAAATTGATTATTCAGACTTTTAGTATTGTAAGACAATAACAGTGTCATGTCAATAACATTGACGTAAAGAAAATTAACTTTTGTTTTAAATGGACAACATTTCCTTCCGAAAGTTACATTGTGAATATATATAATCATCCTTCTAAGGTGTTAGATACATGCTTTTCCAAGTGGAGTATGTTAACTTTCAGGATTACTCGGAAAATAACATTTCAATGTCGTTGGATGTTAATAAAACGGAACTTCATTGATTATTGACTGTTTTCGGAAATGACAATGGAACTTCTCAAGGTTATTAGAGATTATAATAACTGGGATTGGTAACAATTTTAAGACATGTACAATTTTGGTTAGATATTAGCAATTAAGATCACTTAATTAGTTGTATATTTCACTGTGATTAACAATAAAAGTTTGTATAATAGTTCTTAGAACTAGTAACCACCACTTTTAGTGTATTATTTTAGCACTCTTAGTTAATTAGTGTCTTTAATTAATATTAGAAACAGCTAAGAGTCTTGTTCACTTCGCGTGGTTTATTAATTGCTTTGATCACGTTGCGTGTTTTATTTGCATTCTTTTTGGTTGTTTATTAATTCACTTCTCATTTATGATGTAATTTCATCTTAATCATTTATAATTCACTTGTTGATTTTTTAGTTTGATGGTTTCACATCCTCGTTGTTTTAGTTCATCATCCTTCATACTTTAATTTCTTTTCTTGGTGCCACAATTATTCCAAATTGATGGATTGTGGTTGGAATTTTTGTTGATTATACATTTTGTTTATTGATGTTGAATTTAATTCTACATACCATTTGTCATTAGTATATATAAGGGGAGTGTATTATTAGTACATGAATATGTAAATTTGATTCCCCTTTCCGCGTTTATTAATGAAAAAAAAAATTAATAGAATTAATTTTTTTCAGGAGGGGTTGTAAGGTAACTGTTGCGTCCTTTTTTAAGTCCTTAACAGGCTTTAACAAACATAGACAGTCTCAGGTCCTGTCTTTGTTAAAAGTGTACGCACCAACTGAGATATTAGTAATACGTTTGGTATATTAAATTTATTGTGCACGAGAACGCACATTTTTGGGGATTTTGAAATTAACGCGCTTGTTGTCAAACAAAGGGAGATGACGTATCTGCTTAGAGAATGAAGCAGGATCCCTACCAGACAGTATGGTATGTTGATGTATTTTAGCCCCTGTGTTCGGGCATATTGATGTTTACTTTGGTGATCGGCTCACTGCATTCAAGACATAGCCCCAGTATCACAGAGTAAGGTATTAATATAACTGATTATATATTTTATTGAATTAATGTCGTCATTGACATAACTTCTTCAAGTCGACCTCTAGCTGGTACCCTCATGCGGTGGGACCAGAATGGATCAGACTTGAACATTTATGCATTGAAAGTTTCGACCATATTTATATTGAAACTCGTTGATTGAAATTACGGGATCTACGTTATTGAATATTGGAATTGCCGTCATACGATTAACGGCTCTTTTGATGGAAGGTGAACCAAAGTTAGAAGTTCAGCCTAGGATATATATTTCAAATTAATGATTGTATTATGAAATCTAGAAGTCGTATTCTATTGACTATCTGGATAGGAGGGAATATCTATTTGATTGGATATAATACTCTTGGTTGTACGAGGAGAGATTGTCCTTGAAAGGTCAATCGTCTTAGAGAACATTTGTTAAACCAACTACTCACTATTGTAAGATGAACCTTCAAGATTATGCTGATGTACTTTAAGTTGATTAACCATGTACCTGATGGAACATTACCTACCATTTGATCAGGAAGGAAGTTGCCAATATATGCAAGATTTTTGTATCGTCCTTTGTCAAAGTGATTGTCAAATAAACCGTGGATTGTAACTTTACCAATCATGAGTTCCAGTGTCCTTCCCTCAACACTGTTAATGTTGATGTGACCGTGAGGACTTGAACTATTTATACATTCATATAAAATATCATTCGCGTCTGATTCAAGCAAATATCTAACTGACACAGGGTATTTTGTATTAAATACACATATGCCTTAGTCCTCAAAAATACTACACACACGAGAGAGAGAGAGAGAGAGAGAGAGAGAGAGAGAGAGAGAGAGAGGTGGAGTGGAACACATTTAAGTAATAACGAACACTAGCAATGTTCCCAACTCTGTCTAATGTATTCAAATAATTATCACCACAAAATCACAACAATATATGTAGTTAGCGAAGTGTAACACATTGATGAAAATCTCAGATAACCGAATGCCTTATCTTCTCACAACTAAATATTCTCTTGCATTCGACAATACGAGTCGGCCATCATCACCCCAAAACCTCCTCGCTCGCTTTCCTCTCTCTTCTTCACTGCCCAATCAGAACGCCCCTTGCATTCACCCCTGACCTGCTGACCTCGCAGTTTCGTGTTGTTAAGTTAAGTGTATGAGAACACCTCTCACACCCGACTGACATTATGTACCCGCCCCCAGCGGAGCACCGCCAGTCCACAGCTGTGTTAATCACACTGTGACATCTATTCTCTCCCCCCCCCCCCCGGGGAAAAAAAAACAAAGTTTTATTTTTTCCTTTCCTTTTGGAAGGCGGCTGGGCGCACTCCAAACACCCAACATCCGGCTTTTGAGCCAAGTATACATTCATATCCTTCTTGTCTTCACATATCTTGCATACTCACTTAAACATCGTATGGGGGAAAAACCCAAGAAAAAAAACAAGCATTCTACAAACGAGACAGAGTGTCAGCTATAACGTTGAGCTTACCCTCTAGGGGTAAAACAGTAAATGTGTACTGCTGCAGTAAGAGAGCCCAACGAGTTAAATTCGAGCTTGTCGATTTCGACGACTGTAAAAATGAGAGTGGTCGATGGTCTGTCTGTAATACAAAATGTGCACCTATCAAATATCGGGACAACTTTGAAACTGCCCACACAATTGCCAAGCACTCCCTTTCAATCGTGGAGTACCTAGTCTCAGCCGGCAACAGCTTCCGACTCACATACATTACTGGATGTAAGGTACTCTGGTGGTCTTGCATTAAACAAGCTCCAATTCCTACAGAAGATGCGTCTGTCCGCAAAACAAAGGGTTTGCATAAATCTGGCATCAGTAAGATGGGTTTCCTAGAGAACACCCTCTTGATTCTAGATAAGGCTATCTCGCAATCTTGTGTCCACACGACCCTATTAGGCATCCCCTTACTCGTTAGCGAGGTAAGTGTAGCTGCAATGGAAGAGAACTGAGGGATTAGACTTTTCACTTGCTTTTTTGTTTTAGGTGTCTGCAACTGTAAAATCTTTGTAACTGTTACATCTTCCGGTTTCAGGTGCTTATGACCTACAGTATGTCCTAAGAAACTTAACTCTTTAAAACCTATGCAAACTTTACTCGGCCGTGCCGTTAAATTATGCTGCCTTAGACACTGCAATAGGGAAGATAACCCCATCATGTGATCCTCCCATAACTCATGAAACAAACATATATCGTCGATATATGTAATAATATAAACGATGTCCTAACAATCTTCTCATCATTCTCACAAATGTGGTGGGCGCGTTCACTAAGCCAAAGCACATGACATTGAACTGAAACAATCCTTTGGGGGTACTAAATGCTGTAAGAGGTTTCGCAGCCTCCGCAAGGGGTACCTGCCAATAGCCTCTAGACAGATATAGTTTGCTGAAATATGTAGCGTGGGTGAGTTGTGTTAACAGATCTTCCTGATTAGGTATTGGTTCAGCGTCAACGACGGTAATGCTGTTCAATCTCCGAAAGTCAATGCATATACGAAGAGATCCATTCTTCTTGCGAACCACAACCATTGGAAAAGAATATGGTGAATCAGACGGAGAAATGATCCCCAGTCGTTGCATGTCACCAGTTTCTCTCTCGACAGCTGATTTGAAATGCATGGGAATTGGATACGGTTTTACCCTAATAGGCTGATCACATGTCAGAGTGATATCATGAGAAATCAGGTCTGTCCGTCCTGGCAGATCTGTGAGGACATCCTTAAACTCCGCTAATATATCTGTACTTCCGACTTTTGTTCTACTGTTAGGTCATCCCCGATTCGCACCATATTCCATGACTCCGAAGGAACCAGGGGTACGAGGGATAACTGGATATTCCCTTCACCTTATTTCGGACCGAAATTAGGTAATCGACATCTGTCATTTTTTTAACCACCTTGAATGGTCCTTGCCACGTTATGCTCAAGCGATCCTCTTTAGCTGGTAAAAGTAGCCAAACTTCCTCACCTGGAATCAGGGATACTAGTTTGGAGTTCCGATTTGCGTACTTCCGATACCGTGCTAACGACCCCGCCAAACAATCACGTGCCACCAAACAAGATTTTACAATACGTTCTCTGAGGCTCACTACATACTCATAACTCGTAACTGAGGTGCTATTTGCACATTTTCCAGTTAATAAATCCTTCAATATGTGCATCGGCCCCCTTGGGTTTGCCCCATACAGTAAATCGAAAGGGGAAAATCCTGTACTCTCTTGGGGAGCCTCCCTATAGGCAAACAGGACCGCTGGGAATAACCTATTCCATTCTTGTGGAGATTCTGCGGTCACTTTTGCCAGCATGTGTTTTAACGCACCGTTAAAACGCTCGCAAACTCCGTTTGACTGAGGGTGATATGGACTCGGGAATGTTTGGGCAATACCCAACAGCCCAGTGATTTCTGACATCTCCTTCGAAATGAACTGACGGCCCCTATCCGATAATATCCCTTCCGGAAAACCAACCCTGCAAAACAACATCTGCAAAGCCTCTGCGACTGCTTGTGAAGTAATACTCTTCATCGGCACCGCCTCCGGCCACCTGGTGCACAAATCTACCATCGTTAAAATGAAACGATATCCCCTGTCTGAAGTGACCGAGAGGGGGCCTATAATATCAATCGCTACTTTCTGGAAAGGTCGTACTGACAAGTCCGTAACCTGCACTGGAGCTTTGGGAGTTCTGCCTTTATGCCTCATCTGTTGGCATATCTTGCAGGACCTACAATATAGTTTAATGTCCTTTCTAAACAATGGCCAATAGAATTGTGACAGCACCCTCTGGCGCGTTCTACCCACACCCATGTGTCCCGCGAAAGGAGAGTCATGTGCTACCTCTAACACTTTTGCTCTAAAACTACACGGTACCACCACTTGGCGCTGAGTTTGTACTCCCTTAGTGAAACACCTAGTGAGAACATTATTCTTGAGCTCGAACCAATGTCTGGCCAGCTTCGTGCACTTTACATCACCTCTCTCGGCAAAGTTGTAAAATTTATGCAATGATCCGTCTGACCGTTGGTGCTGGATAAAGTCCGACACCTGTGTATCCTGACTTCCAGTGACCAATTCCGATGTCTTAGCTTCATGATGCGTCGCTTCTAATGCGTCATCTGCCTTTGACTGCGCCCTAGTAATCACCGCATTGGCCATAAGCACACGATTGTCCATCCATTTCCTAATGTCCATCTGAGTACATTCCTGCACACCTTGCACGTTACCCACAATCAAATCCGCTATCGGTGCTTCGAGTACGCAGGCCTGTACCCTACCAGATATGAAGGGTGTGTCCACCTCAATAATGGCAAGAGGGTAATACTCAATGTTACCCCCGAAAGTGACACATCTTGCTGTCTTACCTATCAAGCATGAGTCGTCAATGCAGGATCTACGCACTCCTATAGTTGTGCACCCCGTGTCTCTCAACACAGACACTTCCTGCTTTTGCACAAATCCTGGATGCAATTCCAAATGACCATTTTCTTCAAGAGAAGAGAGACAAGGCAGAGTGTGACCACAGATAAGCATAGGCTTACCGTCTGGTTCAAATAATGGTCTACACCCTTCGCAATTCTCATTGTTAAAGGTTTCTAATATGCAAGCCGAATTCGCTCGTTCTGAATTATTAGCACAGACCTTTGCCACGTGTCCTGTTCCATTACAAAGACTACAGTGTAGCTGAGTATTTTGGAGAGTGTCTGACTACTCGGTCTGACTCCTTTTTCTCAAAGGATGTGTTTCTTTGGTAAGGTGAGCTTTTGCGAAATCGTCTTTGTTCCTGCTCGTTTGGCGCATCTATCTGGATCTGATTCCGCAGGTACTTATCCTGTCTGTCTCCAGTATATCTGTATTGATTTCTATCAGATTGATAGTTAAATTTCTTCCTCAATGATCTATGGTCCCGATAATTGTCATACCGTGCAGGAGATCTGTCTCCTCGAAAGTAGGGTCTATCATAATTAAATCTTCTGGGGCCAAATCTATCGACACTCTTCGATCTATGTTGATTGTAAGGTTTTCTAGTAATCTTTCCTATACTCGCTGAGAAAGTCTCAGAGATACTCTCCCTGTGTATGACCTTTCCTGGATGCGCGGTCACGTAATGATGTCCTAATTCTGACATCGTACCGATGTTTTTGGGCTTGCGTTCCTGGAAAAACGCAATAAGCTCAGATGAACACGATGACAATACCTTGTCCCGTAACATAAGGTCAAAAAGCCCATCAAAGTCTTTAGTAATACCTTCCATCTCAAATCATCGATTTAATAGCTGAGTAATTTTCGCAATGAAATCCTCAAAATCCTGATTGACGCTTGGTCTCACGTCTCGGAAACGAGCCCGATACCCTTCCGCCGTTAGACGAAATTTCCTTAACAGCCTCTCCTTGACTATGTCATAATTTGCGCTGTCGGTTAAAGGGATACTGCACACAGTTTCTAACGCAGATCCTGAAAGCAAATTTCCCAGCAGAACAGGCCATTCCTCCTTCTTTATCTTCCAAGCCAAAACTTCTGCTTCAAAACGTTCCAAATACACGTCCATACTGTCCAAATCTTGATTAAAATTGGGTAACCGTAGTCTATAGGGACGTGAGAATTCTTTCCCACCTGAATCCTGCTTCCTGGACTCATTATCTAGCTTCTTCAGATTTATTTCTCTGTCAGCTTCAATTTTCTTCAACTCTTTCTCTGCTTCTATCTTGAATTTGTCAGCTTCTATCTTCTTCATCTCTTTCTCTGCTTCTATCTTCAATTTGTCAGCTTCTATCTTCTTCATCTCTTTCTCTGCTTCTATCTTCAATTTCTGGAATTCTCTCTCCTCACACCGTTCCATTCTATCATTTTCCCGTTTTTCTTTCCATTTTTTCTGCCCATTCTTGTAGAGCAGGGCCTGTTAATGCTAGCTCTTTACCAACCTCAACAAATTCTAAGAGGCTAGCCATCGTAATGTAATGTAATTAAATTAAAATTTCTTAAAGCAGTACTCAGTGTACAAAAAATGCCTTCAGTATTCCCCGCTGGAAAATTATCATATATTGTACTAAAAAAAGAATCAAAATTATATGTAATGCCTAGTCAGAAATACTGACTGTACCACTCAAATAGGTGTATTCAGTATAATGGTGTGAAGTTATTCAACAGCATAATTTGCTGTACCCATGACACCCATAATATTTAAGCAGTGAAACTAAACACCACTGCAATATATAATTAATGGCATAAACATACATGTGATTCTCAACCAAACGAGATAACTACGTCTACACAAGCAAAAATACACAACCTACTCTTATGCTATTGGTACTGGAATTGAAATTGAGATACACTTCACTAAAACAAAACAAACATAAATATAAACAATGATCACAATAATGAAGATGATCACGACGACCTTACTACACGAACGAACACAACAGTATGGTGGAATAAGAAAAAAAAATCCTCAGACAGCAGCAGATGTCTAATTATAAACCGTAGCTGTTAACAAATGAAAACAAGAGTTTGGGAAATTAACATATGTACATGATAGTAAGAAGAATACAAGAGAATACTCCAATTAAACATGACAAAGAGACACTATTATACATATGACACCGTGCAAACAAACCCGAACTGCACCACTAATACACTAAAATGTGCAACGTGAATTATGCAGGGCAGCCACTAGGGTCAGCTCTATGTGCCCGTGCTCCGGCACACAATTCACCCAGCAACAGTCCTAAAGAACAGTTTAGCATAATCTCTTTCCGCAATGCAAAAGAGAAAATCCTTAACCCACACAACAACCAAATGACACTAAAATTATACTTCTACGAAGACACAACAAAAACCTACAATCGACAATGAAGTGACCAAAGGTAGTATGTTGCAACACCACACCAGTTGGATGACGTACTCACCAACCAAATGGAAAAGAGGTCACAGGAGAATGATTACTAATTATATAATATTATAAAGTAGAAAGGTACTAAAAGAAAAATAATTGTCCAATAATATATAATAATAGTAATAATACTTCATTAAAAAAATTAACTATAAATCAATTAAATTGATGATCTCCGAAGGTCTGGGTTCCTGATGATGACGTTGATATCTACAGCACTTTAGTCACTAATGATCCAATGGTCCACACAACGAACGACACGTTACAAAGTTACGTAAAGTTACAAATATTGTCCATTAGGGTAACCCCTGAGTAAGGCACAAAGTCCACACTTGTCACCAGATAGTGCCTTGTCTTCACTGAAATATCACAGGGATGTCAAGCAAAAAGTCAGACCACACGCATCAAAGTTATACCACAACTGTATACTAGCTCGTCGTCAGCACAAGGCGAGGATTTGCCAGCTCCACTCCAATAACATCTCACGAGTTCATGAAAGATACCACCGTTTGCAAAGGTGTAGTGCAGCCTTCTACGTGAGAAAAAGTTCAGTACAGTTTATGATGATGGACTGCAGTGTTTTGTATAAGGCAAAGATCGTAACGTAAATCTAGTACTGTTCAGCTTCTGGCAACCTCCGTAACGACCGTGTGTAAAATATTGATACTGTAATGCACCAGTTCCCGTGTTCGGCATGCACCCAGTTCCACAAGAAGACTCAACCACTTGATTTCTACACGTACGTCGTCTCCTGAGCCAGTAAACACTGTGTAGTGGCAACACTGTCCCACTGTTGGCTTTCAAACGGCGCTGCAGCGGCCTCTAGTCTTGACTAGTCAGACGCTGAAATGAATGCTACCCAGGCTGCCATCAACTTGTTCGCCCAACCTGTACTAGCAGCAACATCTTCGTCCTCTCAGCCCTGCAGACAACAAAATTAATGTCAACGAACCTGCCACAACCTGGTTCACACCGCAGACGTTGGCCGACAACGGCGTCGTTTTCTTAACCAGAAGAGTGCTCAATGTCGCCCTGACATTTTTGTTAGCTCTGACACAGCGTACTGTTCATAATAAATCCCCCACTTCACTGTGTATCGCTAATCCGTGACCCGTGACTCACTATTCAAAAAAAGTACCTGACAACTACGTGACTGAAAAAACAGGCCTACAGTGTATGTGAACTAAAATAGATTTCTGACCTGGCGCTGCATTGACGTGCAAAGATAATCAAACATGAGGACCCAAATACGAGCTCCCCACCTGACACAGGGTATTTTGTATTAAATACACATATGCCTTAGTCCTCAAAAATACTACACACGAGAGAGAGAGAGAGAGAGAGAGAGAGAGAGAGAGAGAGGTGGAGTGGAACACATTTAAGTAATAACGAACACTAGCAATGTTCCCAACTCTGTCTAATGTATTCAAATAATTATCACCACAAAATCACAACAATATATGTAGTTAGCGAAGTGTAACACATTGATGAAAATCTCAGATAACCGAATGCCTTATCTTCTCACAACTAAATATCCTCTTGCATTCGACAATACGAGTCGGCCATCATCACCCCAAAACCTCCTCGCTCGCTTTCCTCTCTCTTCTTCACTGCCCAATCAGAACGCCCCTTGCATTCACCCCTGACCTGCTGACCTCGCAGTTTCGTGTTGTTAAGTTAAGTGTATGAGAACACCTCTCACACCCGACTGACATTATGTACCCGCCCCCAGCGGAGCACCGCCAGTCCACAGCTGTGTTAATCACACTGTGACACTAACTGTCTTCGCTTACACCATTCAAGCAAATAACTAACATTCAAACGAGACAGTATACGGATATGACAGCTACACAAAAGCACGGCTACACTACCTTTAAAAAAAGGTAAATCTTGCCTCGTTTTGGCGAGGCGCGTCCCGTTCACCCTCTCGATGCCTGTTTCACTACGGCAGTATCAGTTACATTTTTGTAATGATTTTTATTGCGTGCTTTCAATTGTCGCACTTTCTGTCTTTCTTTTCTCTTCTATGTATAGCAGATATTATGTATTTTTCTTCGTACACCTTTCCCAGAGATTAGTCCTCATGTTTGCTTGTTATCTATTTCTCCCTTAGCGGCTGAGATAATTCTAGTCTACTTGAACTTGGCCACGCAGATTAACACGAAAATCGCCAGCGCAATCTGCTTAATCACTGATAAAACAAGAGTGCGTCGTTGCTGTGATGGGGCCGTAAAGACGCCCCCTCCATGTTCAAGGCATATTTATCGCCCATATATTTTCGATGTGCGCACAGCATGCTGGGATGTGAAAAGTTTAACGAGATAGAAGATATATTAGTTTAGGCCACAATAAAGCCTAAACTATAATTGTGTGTTATATTTGATAGTCGTGTGTTATATTTAATAGCGGTAGCTTTTATCTGTGTTTTCATGCATAATAGAGCAAATATCGCGAGTGTTATTTAAGTGGCTAAATTAATGCGCGCAGCGCGCAGTAAGTCGAGTGATTAGCCTATTGCCTACATAAAGAATGCGATGGCCAGCAGCGGCCTTTTCCAGTATCAGTCCAGACAAGAGAAAACGAAGATACGAGGCGAGCTGTGTGGGTAGAACAGAGACATGACACGTGAGTTTGATTTAAAAGCAGATTAGCTTATTTCCTAGTGAGATTACCATTATTTCCCTGTAGCTTTAGAATTATATTGCGCGTGTCTGTTTTAATGTTTAAGGAAATAAATAGATTGATGTGTTTCCAGGACCTGATAATTTAGTCTTGAAATATAAATGAGTGAAAATAATATGCGTGGATTGATTTTAATGGTGTAAGTCCAAATCACAGATGTGAGAGTTTAGTAGCAATTATTTCAGTCATCAGACCGGGCAAATTTAGTAGGAGAGTATTTCATACATGGAACTGGACAGAGAAGCGATCTATTACTGTAATTTAGATGATTATTGACTGTTATCAAGATGGCAGCCACGTGGTCATGAAAGGCGGCGCGTCACCATGCGTGTGTATAATGTTACGCAGTTTTATATCGTGTGAATTGACACGTGGGTGAAAGTAGGTTAAATGTAATTTTCCCCAGTAATAGAAGAGAGAATTTTCGTGTTAAATTTCCTTTAGTTGATGTATTTAGTTCCAGTTTTGTTAAAGTTAAGAATAATTATATTTTATTCTTTGATGCGACAGTAATTGAGTGTATTTCACGATTATTGATATTTCTACTGTATATCTTTAGTGGGTTACTTTGAGTGAGGTGAGGATATGTATTTAGATTTCTGGAGAGCGCGAGGCCACTCCTTTGTGGAGACATGTGTTTATCTGGTTGCTCCCGGCAGAGCATGGAAACACCAATGTTGCTGGTGTCCATTACAGGCCCACAATAAGCATTTTGATGCTATTGCTGTGGTTGTTTCGGTGACGGTAACGATGTGTTTCATGTGATGAGTTCCCAATCTCATCAGGGGTCATATACGACACGCTTGTTACCAGGCGTACCAGTCGTCACTTACGACATGTTCAGAATGCAGTAATGAATATTGAGATGGATCAGTTGCGAGGTAGTGGTTTATGCCCATTAAGGAGAGTATTGGTTGTACATATTGTTTAATTCTATTTGATACATATTTTATTATTATTTAATTATGGTTATGTGTAGAATGGTTTGTGAGAGCACGTGGGCTCACTTGGAGATATATATTTCTCTTCTCCGCTCCTGAGGGAGCATGGGGCCACCAGTGTGGTTTGCCTTCGCATGAAGTATTCATATGCTCATGCAGTAGTGGTTTCGGTAGCAATCTGTGTTACATGGTGAGATTGCCAGCCTCATGCACAACACCATACTAGTCTCATTGGACGACATGCATGAGTGTGTGTGTGATAGCTGAGTGTGTGCTCTTGCAGTAGTGGTTTCGGTAGCAACCGATGTTACACGGTGAGATTGCCAGCCTCATGCACAACACCTTACTAGTCGCATTGGACGACACGCATGAGTGTGTGCGTGTGTGATAGTTGAGGGTGTCAGGTGGCGTGGAAGGACTGTTTGGCAGGTGAGAGTATCGTTATTTAACTATGATTTTAACTAGCCCGTGCTTTGTTTGCGTTTCAGGATTAGCAACTGAGCACTAGCTGGGTGTTTGTTTGGTGTTTGGTTTGTTGGTTTATTTGTTTAATGTTTGCTTCGTGTGCTCTTAGTCACTGAATGGGTTGTAAAAATAAATACAGCCCCTGCCGCAAGAATCAGAGTTTTATTGTTGAATCGGGTCGGTTGCGAGTGTGCAAGAGAGTGATCACATATCACAACATCATCATCATCATCTCGCCCACCCTATCACATTGCCAAGACGGTAAGAGACGGATTTTCTGTGTGCTCAAGCAACAGATAAGACGTTACTTTTGGTAAAGTTAACAAAGTGTTACATCTGACACACGTTGGCGTATGAGTTTAACGACATGTTTGTGAGTTCGTACACAGGACAAGCAGATGTTTACAGCCCATTTTCAAAAAAGTAATGTTTGAAATTTTGAACTAGATGAGTCATGCAAAATATTCAAATCAGATTGGCTGATTATTTGCGATCCATAACAAACAGAGCGGGGTAGGACCGTGAATATAACCTGGCGTTTGTTCAGTGTTCCTTCACTGTGAAAATTTACTCTGAGGAATCGCTTGCCAAGAACAACCAGACTTGCCAGAAGAAAATTCAGGATTTCCATTTATCAGACCGGACTTTTATTGGAACACATTGTAAAACAATACAGCCCAGGAAATCCATTTTTATAAGGAACCGGACTCTGAGGAAACTGAACACACAAAGTCAAAGAGGGAGTTTTAGTGTTAAATTAACGACAAGTACACGAGTAAGAGGCCTAACCCAGTGCCTTAGCTTATTCATCTGAGCAGAAACGTCTGTGAGCCAAGATTGGCGTAAGTTGTGATTTTACACTCATTACTGACATGTGAACTAACATATATGTATATATTACCATGTGAATTGTAATGTGTGAAAAGTGCTAGAAATGTCCAAATTATTTGAGGCTGGCAACCTCAGCAAATAGAATGATGATTTCATGAACCACCACTGCAAGGGACTGGTGACTGCTGTTACCTTGGGTTCATAGGTAGTTGTAAATGTTATCGGTAACATATGTTGTTAGGTCGTGCATTGTCATGTATCACATTCAAATGTAAATGCAGTTAGACCAACTTGAAATAAGTACGCCCAGTCCATCGTAAATTATCACGATTTTTAATTGACGATATTTACAACACTGAGTACTTCACACATTGAGACATTTGTATGAAAATGATGCTCCATAATAAATAGATTATCTCCGACAGTAAGCATTGATGAACTATACAGCTGGGCCGTAAGGAGAGGTCGAACTGTCTGCAAATAGTCCGAAACGACATTGTCATGAATGTTAATATGTATTACACAATTAAATACTAACTTCTGTCTGCCGTCTTGCCACACATAACTCAGACACACATTCTTGAAGTAGAGTCAGTACATTTTTTTTTAACGTACGCCCGCTATTACACTAGGCGTGAATCTCCGGTTAGTATATGTAACCTGAGACTGATTTTTACGTGAGTATCCCTTTTTCCCTGTACACTGATAGGTGTCCACTCGCCATTCAGGCAGATATTCGCCGTCTTCGGAGGGTACCCATTAGAGCTCGGTCGGCTCAGGAGCCGCCAGTCCCTGGTCGACGATACTCCTTCAAATGTTTTCGCCAGGGCTCGAATTAATCGAGTCCGAGTCTCAGTCGACGACACTCACTCAAATGTCCTCACCCGGGTGTTACACCCCCGTAATGTAGGTGTATCGTCATGGCCAATGACTTAAATGGCAGCACTGATAACGTATTGGTTTGGTGGATATTGATTATCTGCTAACGTTACTGTTGTGTTGTGGATCTGGTAATGTCTACAGTTGATACCTACATATACGCCACACAGGCAAACACTGTAGAAGTCTACTGGTAAGCGATGCACAGGTTCTCGATACAAATAGACCACGCCCACTCCGGGGCTATTTCTAAATACGTGTTAAGTTCCCTGTCACACTTGTAATATTAAGTGCGTGTGTTGGTTTAGTCGTTTACACCACAGGTACGTACACAAGAGTCATGGATGATTGTAAACGACTGGTGACATTTCATATGGGTTTATTCACGTCACAACACATTGATGAAATACACATAGAATACCGTTCACAGCACAACACAAGATATAAATTACCACATAAGAACTGCGCACTCGGCAGCTACAATGATATCATGATTCATGGCCTAAAGTACTCTTATTAAACTCAGCGCTATAAAGAATCCTCAATAACAATCCTCTCACAGGAGCTATCATGATTCATGGCCTAAAGTACTCTTATTAAACTCAGCGCTATAAAGAATCCTCAATAACAATCCTCTCACAGGAGCTATCATGATTCATGGCCTAAAGTACTCTTATTAAACTCAGCGCTATAAAGAATCCTCAATAACAATCCTCTCACAGGAGCTATCATGATTCATGGCCTAAAGTACTCTTATTAAACTCAGCGCTATAAAGAATCCTCAATAACAATCCTCTCACAAGAGCTATCATGATTCATGGCCTAAAGTACTCTTATTAAACTCAGCGCTATAAAGAATCCTCAATAACAATCCTCTCACAGGAGCTATCATGATTCATGGCCTAAAGTACTCTTATTAAACTCAGCGCTATAAAGAATCCTCAATAACAATCCTCTCACAGGAGCTATCATGATTCATGGCCTAAAGTACTGTACACTGCAGTTATAAACACTTCCACAATAATTAAAACTGCAGTTTCATACTACGCTGTACCCACAGCGAAAAATCCGTCGACATTTTAAATTCAGCACTGTACAGGCATTTCACACTTCCCAAAAACACTGTCTTCCTACCCGGTCAAAACGCCCGGAACACTCTCCCTAGATAACACACTCGTCCCGCTCAAAAGCAGACACGAGACTTCCTCACTGTTCACGCAACACAAACAATTGCGGGCTAGCAGCGAGCTTCTCTCACCCAACTCAAAACAATACAGAATAAATATATCAGCGCTTTTCACGCTGTCTGTAATCTGTCTCTCGAAACTATCACGAGATACTCTCTAAATAATTCGATAGCTAACAAGCAACTAAGTGCTATAACTCAAAATCTATTTCAACTACTAACATACTCCAGTTTACTTCCCCTTACACTAAAACTGTTCGTTACATCTTACCTCACCCCCAGAGAAAAAAATTGATTCTATCAATTTTTTGACAAATACATCCCCAAAAAATTAAAAGGACAATGAATCTCTAACATATGTGTCTAAGAATTACTTTAAGTTAAGTTAAAATAAGACATCTACAAAATATAAGCATTAAGTGAAATGTAAAAATGAAGTATCCAATGTAATCAACTAAGCATACCAAAAATAATGCATTACAAAACCAAGTTAAGTGAATACAGAACAATTAAATAGGAAACAACCGATAGTAAAAGAAAAGACAAGATCAAGCAAACGAAAAATGATCCGTAATAAAGGTAAGTATGAAATCAGAATATGAGGAAAAAACAATAATATTACATTCAAACAATTTGTTATATGTAAAATAATTACAAATATCACAAGTAGCTACACTATATTAAGTTATACCATTAAAGTAACAATACATAGAATGAAAGTATAAGAAGCGAAAGAAGAAGTATACAAGGAGAATGAAGTGAAACGTAAATAAAGCACGAAATGTAAACAAAATATGAAACCATACTGAAAAGACAATAGAAAAGAAGGAATGGAATGAAGAATAATCAACAAAGACAGATAGAAAGCAAAAGGTAAGAATATAGAGAACGTTGGTAAAAATATATACTAATAACAATTTAGATCAACAACGTATTTCAAAATAAATACAAACACGATCGAAAAGCACAAAAGAAAATAACAAAGTATTCCTATACTAATACTACAAAAAAATAGTTTATAACTAAACAAAACATAATCAGTAATTTAAACAAGTTATACAAGTTATACATAATCAACAATAAATTATCGACACCACACAAAAAAGTGATAGCATTGCTATAAGACCAACGCATAATCAAGCGCTAATACAACATAACATCCAAAAAAACAAACAAAAAACTTTCTTTAAAGAACTAACATTACTCTACATATCAAACATAGCACATAGTCAAACGCTAAGCACACACAAAACCAAAAATAAAAAATTACAATGTCTGGGAAAAAAAAATTTTCCCAAAAATACAGTACAAAAATATTTCGTAATGCTAAGTTACATAAAAATAGTATTTTAATTTAAATTAATTCAAATCTATAATTAACAAATTAACAAAAAACTAGCTTTAGCAAAATGAGAGACATATAACAATTCCTGCATCTAAGCAAACACTACACAACACGTGTAAGTTTTTTTTTTTTTTTTTTTTTTTTAAATACGTCACAGAGAAACACATAGAAAAACACACTATTACCAAAATACAAGTTTGCAAATACATGAAAACAACGTAATGTATGTTAAGCAAGTGCTTAAATCAGATCTCTAGATTTTCCAATCCAATAACAATATCAGCAACCGCTGTTAATTTTCTCTATACAGTTCAATTTAAACTTTTAAATATTTTCGGCTGACAATGACGTTCAGCTTAGCTACAGTGTTATATAGTTAATAATTTATATCTATCTCCATCTGATATATTAAAAATAACTATTGTAACATTCCAACTAATGAGTATGTGCATAGGGCTGGCAAACTCATCATGTACAAAACTATTCTACCCAACACATCTGTAAAACAAAACCAAAAAAAAAAAACTGCAAGTTCTACACCAGAGTATAAAAAATAGGCATAAGTTTGTAACCAGTAAGGTTAAATATAAATCTGCTCATTGCATTCATGAATAGTAAACAACACGTCACTACCATATAACACACTACCTATTATCCAAAACACAATAGTATAAAAAAAAAAGAGCATCGGAAGGAACTAATTTATAATTAAACCGGCCATACATAAAAAAAAAAACAATAGACATCAAATGATGCGTAAAGATGATGATCATAATATAACAACCTATAATGATCTATGCAATAGAATACATTAACATCTACTGTCCTAATAAACAAACAAAACAAAAATCTCCATAGGTCTTGCCGACATCTCATAAACACTAGGGGTAAAACGTCAAATCATGGTTAGCACGCTGATATGTTCTGCTTGAGAAAACACTCGCTCGGGCACAATGTTGACCTATCTTCTTGCCGCTACCGTAAACAGCCGTTAACGTAAACAGGAGCGCTGACCCATATCAAGAAGTCGCCTCTGTTCAAAAAATACAAATGAAAATTCCATTTTAATGAATGGTGAAATTTACTACGAACAACGGAGAGGTTAAACAAACAATTACCCCGCACTGTGGTCCGTGTGGAAATCTGGTCACCCCACGATGTCATCGACTCTTCGTTTCAGTTCACAACAACGTGCTGCTCTTTCAAAATCAGAAACATAACAAGCAGTATGTTGCTGTCATTTTCGACGGAGTCATCTGTCAAGTTATTTGCTTATGTTTGTATCATAAGTATAATTGTGTCTTTACCTGCGATGTCAGGTTGATTAGGGGTTGTCTTCCCTTGTTTATTCATTCATTGTGTTTGACCTTTAGGGTCAGAGGTTGTCAGTTCGGGCGTAGGCCTATGGGAAGGTTTTTTAAGCGGGAGTGAGATATACTTCCGGGAAGCCGGGAGGTCCTGTTTTTCTGAAGGGACCAAGAGTCCATTGTTTTTCGGGGAGAATCTTCGAAGTAACTGCTATGGCAGTTTTCCCCAGTGAATCTCTGTGCGTCGGGATGACGACAGAATTCCTTGTGTAGTTCTGAGGATTCATTTACCAGGTAATACCGACCTTTATGCATTATTACGCTTTTCGGTGGCAGAACATGTAAAGGATTACCTAGGGTGAACAGCAGCTCACTGATCCGCCATTTCAGAACTTATATATATTTGTGCTCGAGGTAGCCATCCAAGACTGTTAGTCTTATATTGTCCAGAAATCCAGTGACGAAGATATATTGTGGGAGCCGCAGATTGGCGGAACTTCGATCTACAATAAGTATTACTGCAGGGTTGATGATAACCTATTTAACAGAAGTACACGGCCGACGTCAGGACGAGGCCTGTGCTTCCGGCTATTATACTACAGCCTGATATGTGCAATTGGCAGGGAGTGCCAAGTTGCACCTGTGTGTCAAGGTAACTAAGGCATCTGACGCGTTTAGTCAGAGACGCCAAGGGCGACGCTACGAACTGTCATTATTGAAGAACTTTGCTATTGACCATGCACGTCTATTCTGATGTTTACCTTTTTGAATGCCAAATGTATACCTATCGATGTCAGGTCAGCATGACCTTGTTACACTGACTGTTCCTGTTGATCTTATGTGTGTTCCCGTCAATAAATGTCTTGAAACATGCCTGTCAAAGCATGCTGCTTGAGAGTATGGGTTGCAAAATACAGAGCCTAAACATCAACACATCAGCATACGCTCGCACTAGTAAACTGTCCTTGTGACATCATTATCATTGCTACTCATTATCATTGCTTAATAACAATGCTTCTAGGCTCATGTCGAGCAAAATTAGCATAATTGCTCTTATTATTCGTCGTTTGATCAAAATATTTATCATCATTTCCTCTTTGTTTGAGACTATTATTATGTCTATAATCCCAGTCAGACTTGTTATGATTAACGTTTCTACTCCGCACAAAAAATCTGTCAGAAAAATTATTGCACAATTGAAAACCTTTCTTGTATTTGTCTGTACCATTATTTTCAAAATTCTCAGAATTAAACTGCTGAGATACATTAACTTGTCTCTTATCTCTCTGAGAAGGAAAATTATTATCATATGAATTTCCTTGGTACTTTCTAACCTTAGAAACATCTCTCCTACAAAAACTCTTTCCATTCTTTTCTTTGACAATATGCTTGTTTACAGTATCATCTGCAGATCTATAAGTATCTTTATCGTTACGACTATAATGGGTTTCATCCTTGGAACCACTACTTATAACTTTATCCCTTGTTATCATCTTCTGAGAACCTCCAAAATCAGTTACTCGTTTACTCTTTGGGCTTTTAGCTTGAAATCTATCAGGACTGACTGTTACCTTATCATTCTCTCTATTACACTTCCGCCAAGATTCGTTGTTATTGGAAGAAGAATCAAAAGATCTTCGAAAGTTATATTTTCCCCGAAAAGATATTTGTCTATCACATTTAACCTTTCTATCCGCAAAGATTGTATAGGGCTGGATCTTTGCTTTTTTTTTCTGTTGGTAAACAACTTTCTGTCTAGCATTGTCCACATTTACAGAAGACCATATTCCGCTGTTTAAAATAACATCGAGTAGACCCTGTACCCTCTTTGTACTTTCTGCAATTTCAACACTTTTTTGTGAAATTTCTTCACTTAATTTCCTATTTAATTTGTCAAATATCAAGACTTTACTTCTCTCCTCTGTTAACAATCTCTCAATCTTAATCATCTCCTCTCTCTCAGTCGTTAACTCTTCTAATTTGTCTTTCTCATCCTTTTCTTTATTTGCTCTAGTTTGACATGTTTCATTACCTAATTTCTCACATTTCTTATCCTGAACTTTTAATTTATCATGTATATCTTTCTTTTCTTTCAGTTGGCAACTGATAATATCATTATCCTCCAACACCTCATGAAGCATATTTATGTAAGTCTCTTCACGAACATTGCTCTCAATCTTTAATATGTCATACATTTCTTTTTTTCTCTTGAACTTCCTGTCTGAGATTACCAACTTCGTCATCTTTGTCTTTCACCCGAATTTCCAACTCTTTGTTCTTGTTCAATGCTGCATCTAACGCCGCATGTACTTTAGTAAGTTCCGTGTTTGACTTATCTAACTCATTTTCGAGTTTAGAGACTGTTTCGTGTAGTTTACTCACTTCAGTAGTAACTTTTAAACAATTGTCCCTTTCCCGTAGGGCACTCTGTTTATTGACTTTTATTTGTTTCTCACTTCCTAATTCCTTTTTCTGCTCATCAGGAATACCGTTGTGGATTATCTTGAATATATTTTGCATTATCTGTCCGTGTTCAAGTTCAATATACTGTTGTAAAAACACTCGAAGGTGCTGTAGCAAATCAATCAAATCCTTAGCCATTATTGAATTACAAAGAAGCTTAAAGTTATGTTCAGCAAATAACTTTAGGGATACTGACACATTAACCAACAAATCGTCCATGATCCATACTCCAAGTCTTGGACCTCTCAATCCCTTTTCATCTCTACCTATTAACAATGCACTCTCCAACATAGGCCTTATATCTGCAGGATTCTTATCAAAATCCATGGTGATTCAATCACTCAGTCAACTGTATGTCTATATCAGTATAATTATTAATGTCGCAAGTTTATGTTTCAAGAAGTTCTGACAATTACCCTTCCATTTCACACAGTTCAGTATGTATACCAAAAATATTATTCATAACTTTGTATCATCAATTCCTCTTCCATCTGAGGGAAGTCAACATATATCATACAACCATCAATACTTAGCATCAATACTAAATCCTAATAATATGTCTATATAGAATTAGACAACAAAAACAACAGATTTCAACAGTATAGGAGATGCAAAGCACAGGAAGGCTCGTTGACATAGTTAAGGCGACACAGTTCACACCACAAACATAACTACTTATCTTGAATGAAAATTCTTCTGTTCCTTTCCGTTAACACCCTGGATATCACAAAGTTCAATGGTAAAACAATCGACAACAGAAAGGCATTGGAACTTGACACCTTGATTCCGCTCAGGTCCTCGATTCAGCACGCTACGTGCTAACACACCGCACAGGAAAGCAGGAAATGGGTCACCGTCTGTCAATTTCGTTGAAAGAAGGTACACCACTCGTTCATACTGTCAGATGATTACTTGTACTGGTATACAGACGCCACTGTATATCATGACATCTCATAATCTTGAGTAATAAATTCCTTGACTTGCGAGTTGCGACTTGCGACTTGAGTTAACAGTTCCCAGTTTAACTGATACTGAATAAGTTTTCCTTGGGCCTGGATACAGCTCTCAAATGTGATGTCTGTCTTTCATATACTAACGCCACTCAGGCTACACGCTAACACTTGTGAATTAATATCACGCGAATTTCGCGGGTGTCTGATCCTATAAAACTAGCACACCACTGTTACACCCCCGTAATGTAGGTGTATCGTCATGGCCAATGACTTAAATGGCAGCACTGATAACGTATTGGTTTGGTGGATATTGATTATCTGCTAACGTTACTGTTGTGTTGTGGATCTGGTAATGTCTACAGTTGATACCTACATATACGCCACACAGGCAAACACTGTAGAAGTCTACTGGTAAGCGATGCACAGGTTCTCGATACAAATAGACCACGCCCACTCCGGGGCTATTTCTAAATACGTGTTAAGTTCCCTGTCACACTTGTAATATTAAGTGCGTGTGTTGGTTTAGTCGTTTACACCACAGGTACGTACAAAAGAGTCATGGATGGTTGTAAACGACTGGTGACATTTCATATGGGTTTATTCACGTCACAACACATTGATGAAATACACATAGAATACCGTTCACAGCACAACACAAGATATAAATTACCACATAAGAACTGCGCACTCGGCAGCTACAATGATATCATGATTCATGGCCTAAAGTACTCTTATTAAACTCAGCGCTATAAAGAATCCTCAAAAACAATCCTCTCACAGGAGCTATCATGATTCATGGCCTAAAGTACTCTTATTAAACTCAGCGCTATAAAGAATCCTCAATAACAATCCTCTCACAGGAGCTATCATGATTCATGGCCTAAAGTACTCTTATTAAACTCAGCGCTATAAAGAATCCTCAATAACAATCCTCTCACAGGAGCTATCATGATTCATGGCCTAAAGTACTCTTATTAAACTCAGCGCTATAAAGAATCCTCAATAACAATCCTCTCACAGGAGCTATCATGATTCATGGCCTAAAGTACTCTTATTAAACTCAGCGCTATAAAGAATCCTCAATAACAATCCTCTCACAGGAGCTATCATGATTCATGGCCTAAAGTACTCTTATTAAACTCAGCGCTATAAAGAATCCTCAATAACAATCCTCTCACAGGAGCTATCATGATTCATGGCCTAAAGTACTGTACACTGCAGTTATAAACACTTCCACAATAATTAAAACTGCAGTTTCATACTACGCTGTACCCACAGCGAAAAATCCGTCGACATTTTAAATTCAGCACTGTACAGGCATTTCACACTTCCCAAAAAACACTGTCTTCCTACCCGGTCAAAACGCCCGGAACACTCTCCCTAGATAACACACTCGTCCCGCTCAAAAGCAGACACGAGACTTCCTCACTGTTCACACAACACAAACAATTGCGGGCTAGCAGCGAGCTTCTCTCACCCAACTCAAAACAATACAGAATAACTATATCAGCGCTTTTCACGCTGTCTGTAATCTGTCTCTCGAAACTATCACGAGATACTCTCTAAATAATTCGATAGCTAACAAGCAACTAAGTGCTATAACTCAAAATCTATTTCAACTACTAACATACTCCAGTTTACTTCCCCTTACACTAAAACTGTTCGTTACACCGGGCTTGAACGTCGATCACCCGATCGCCAGCGCAATGTGGTAGCCATTACAAAAGCGCGGCTCCCTGAGTCAGTACATAATCTGACATTAAAATAGTAGAACATCGAACCCCAGTATGGAGCTCCTAAAACACACACTGTCCACTAGGACGAACACCTCGAAAGAAAAACCCCCGAACGTTAACCGTTCGTTTTCAGCCGCAGAAAATGCCTACGTCATACACTAATTTAAATATAGGTCACATTTTAACAAATGGTTCGCTTTCAACGCTGATGCTCTTTCGTGTACCTCTCAGTTGCGCACAGCGATGCCTTAACAAGCCTGCGTGCAAAATGAGTGGTAACATCTGCTTTATTGCTAGTTTCTTAAAGAGAACTAGGCGCATAAATAGTCCCAGGTTCCATATGCAGCAGGGAGGGAAAGATGAAAGAAATGATGTACATTCTAAGTATAATATCTACATTTTCAATGAGTGTAAATGTAAAGGAAAACATATTCACTTTAAAATTAATGGAAGTTTCAAACTTTTCAATCAGTGTAAATATAAATGAAAACATATTCAATGTATATTGTGAACACTTTTCAAACAGTGGAAATGTAAATGTAAACATATTCTATCTGCATTATTAACCTTTTCATTTAAATGTAAAATCAATATATATAACTGTTTAATTTAAATGTAAAGAAAGATTTCTCTCGAGAGCTTAAGTTTAATACTCATCGAGAGTAATTCTGAGTTAAACTAGCAACAACCCGCCAAAATTGGCAGGTTTTTAATTATAGTGTGTTGTTTCTGTTCCATGTATTACATTGCTGCTTCTTCTATAGCCTCGCTTGCTCACCGTGAATGACGCGATCCTCTCTTCCTTTTAGCCATCTTATCATTTTGATCCATAATAATACGTCTGCAATACTTTAAATTAAAATTTTGTCTTCAAGAAACAATCAGAAACTTACATTTTAAGGTTATTTTTTAAGAAAAATGATGAGTTAAATCCGTTTCCCGGATGAAACTGTGCAGAAGAGTATCTTGATTGTCTGTTGATTTAATGCACACCGTACACACTTTTCTATTTTCGCGAGAGTACATATAAGGGGAAACAATACAATTTTTGTCTAACTTTCAACCACAGTTGCACCCCCTTAGCTGTGGTTGAAAGTTAATGCACTTCCTCGAAAATAGAAAAAAGTGCGCAAATGACGGTGTGCAAAATGTGACTGACCGACCCACCGACCAAGTACTTACTGCGGGATTTTTTGGTATTTGATGGGATGGTGAAATAGAAATAGGGGGCACATAACTATGTGTCGGAAAACGCAATACTTAGGAGAGCGTTTCGCTTCTATTCTTTCATCATAGTTATTGGTCGTGGTACCAGCTGACGGGTACTATCTCTTGAACAATAAAGGAACAATGGCCTGCGCTTTAAGACGAAGGACCAACTTGGGCGTTACTCCTTGACGTACTAGGAACGTGCGGCACCTTTAACATTGACCAGAAACGAGCGTAAACAGTTATACAGTCCACCAACAACCAACCCAGCAGGAGGAGGAACTACCATTGGCAGCGAAGTGCAAAATATCCGCTGCCAAAAGTGACCTTTTTTATTCAGTTAAATCTCATCACAACAGTGATGACAACCTTTTCATAAAATATTATTCAATTCTTTAAACTTGTTAAAACCTGAAGTGATTATTAAATTTTGTTATTTGTAATTATACAAATTTAACTTCGATTTAATCCTTTTAAATGGGCTGCATGTTTGTCTCAGTCAATTTACTACACACACTCTAATCAGGGCTAAACCAGCATAATAAGAATTCCACTGAGAAAATCAGAGGTGGGGGCTTAACGAGCTAAAATTAATCTTTGCTTAATTCTTCACAAAAGTTGTCGGCAGATTCTAGAATTAACGTGCTCAGCCAAAGCAGCATTGTTTTCGCTCATCTGAATATCTTGTGAAGACTCTGCTAAGTATCCTTACCCTTCCTATCTACATCTCGGCCAAGAGTAATCTTGTGCGAAGGTAGACACCTTTGAAGGCCCATAGTAAATACTCTTGAGTTTTGGCCACTGTTGGACCACTACTGCAAAGAAGGCGAGGCAATACCATCACACGGTTAAATTAGGGTGGATGCCCAAATAAAACAGACCATTAGGTCAGATAGCATTGATTCTAGTGCTTCTTGTGATGATGATTTTCTTACTGCTGCAATTATGCATAGCGCCTGATGCTTTATTTTGTTCAATCTTTTTCTTGTTGCTGGGAGCCGCTGAGACATACGTTATGCCTGAATAATCCATTTTCTTGTTGCTGGGAGCCGCTGAGACATACGTTATGCCTGAATAGTCCATTTTCTTGTTGCTGGGAGCCGCTGAGGCATACGTTATGCCTGAATAGTCCATTTTCTTGTTGCTGGGAGCCGCTGAGACATACGTTATGCCTGAATAGTCCATTTTCCCCGTGACAAATGACATGTAGATCAGGAGTTCTCAACTTTTTTGTTTCTTCATGGCCCTCTTCTGAACCTCATTTACATCCTATGATGTGTTAGGTCTAGGGTAAATAATGAAAAATGTAACTTCAGAACAAACAGTAATGAGTTACTCAAGTCCTCAGGTACAATAAATCGTCTCTTCCTTTTAGCCATCTTATCATTTTGATCCATAATAATACGTCTGCAATACTTTAAATTAAAATTTTGTCTTCAAGAAACAATCAGAAACTTACATTTTAAGGTTATTTTTAAGAAAAATGATGAGTTAAATCCGTTTCCCGGATGAAACTGTGCAGAAGCTCTAATGGGCACCTCCGAAAACGGCGAGTATCTGCCTGAATGGTGAAGGACACTTGTCTCTGTACAAGAAAATAGGATACTCACGTAAAAATCAATGTCAGGTTAGACATAAATAATAACCTGAGATTTCGCCTCGAGTATTAGCAGGCGTACGAGAAAAAAGAAAAAAAAAAAAAGAAAAAAGGTATTTATATTTACACAATAGAATATGTAACACACACTATTAAATTATTACAATGTCTCTTTCCTCTTAGGAATGACAGTTTAGATTCTAATGTCACTTAAAGTGAATTTCACTGTTACTTTGACTTATGATACTGTCTTTACACATGTATTGTTCTTATAAACAATGGTATCTCATCATTTGAGTTAGATGTTGTGGTAGTAGTAGTGGTGGTAATGGTAGTAATAATGGTAGTACTAGCCCATATATTATGAGTCAGTCTTTTTATAGATGACCTCTGGGTTGACTTCACCGTGCTGTCAATCTGGTTTCGACAGTTTCTGGCGGTCTCATGCTAAAGGGTTTCCAGACCTGATCTGTTGTATACTCTTGGTGATTTGAATGCTTCTCTGGCTATCACTTGTATACCCAACAGTCTTCGGCCGTTCTGACATTAATGTGTGATTTAACCTGAAACAACATAATGTCTCTAGGCTAGTATTTGGCTAGGAGAAACTTTATCTAGCACAGATGTTAGGCCATTAAGTCATCAGATGTCATTTGTTATAGTCAGACTAGACAGATCAATTCAGTGATATAGTAATAAGCATATTTTATCATATATGTATATATATATATATCTGTATATATATATATGTATATATATATATATATATATATATATATATATATATATGTATATATATATCTGTATATATATATGTATATATATATACATATATATATATATATATATATATATATATATATATATATCTGTATATATATATATATATATATATATATATATATATATATATATATATATATATATATATATATATATATATATATATATATATATATATATATATATATATATATATATATATATATATATTGCCTAGAGTCTTGTCTTATTTGTCGATTAGTCTTGAATTCTTTCCAACTGATGTTCATGAGTTTTCTAAGACATTTGTTCTCGAATGTATTCAGCTTGTTCTCCAATGATTTTGTTATTTTCCAACTCTCACAGCCGTATGTTAACACTGAGATAACATTTGAATTAAACAGACGAAGCTTGGTATGTATATTCAATGATCGTAATTTCCAAATGTTAGATAATCTATTGAAGGCGCTAGCTGCCAAAGCAATTCTAGTATGAATTTCTCTTGTTGTGTCACCATCCTGAGTCATTTTACTGCCTAAATAATTGAAACTTTCAACTTTCTGTAGTTTTCCCCCGTTCAAGATGATATCAAAGGTCTCGTTAGAAAAGTTCATAACTTTAGTTTTAGAGGCATTTATTTGGAGACCTATTTTAACCGAGAGACGACACAAATTATTTATTGCTTCTTGGGATTGTCTTGGTGTTGAACTTAAGAATGCTACATCATCTGCGAAATCCAGGTCCGCCAGGAATTTTCCATTTGTCCATTTTATACCCAATTGTTCATTGTGGGTATAGTTTCTCATAACCCAATCAATAGCTATTCCAAAAAGTAGTGGTGACATAATACAGCCTTGTTTCACCCCTGTTTCTACTGTAAACCATTCTGTATTCCCTTTATTTGTTCTAGCACAACATCTTGCATTGTCATATAGCGCTTTGATTATATTCACATATTTTGTTGGAAAACCATAGATTGTAAGTATCTTCCACAATGATGGGCGGTGTAGACTATCAAAGGCTTTTTGAAAATCGACGAAGGTGATAATAAGTGGCGATTGCCTTTCCACTGATTCTTCTATAATTGTTCTTAGTGTGAACATTTGATCAATACATGATCGTTTCGGCCTGAAACCCGCTTGTTCTTCTCTGATCTTTTCGTCAGCATGCAATTTAAGTCTTTCTAACATCATGCAACATAATAATTTTCCAGGTACTGATAATAGAGATATACCACGCCAGTTATTACAGTCTGATAGATCACCTTTCTTCGGTAACTTTACAATAATACTGTCTTTCCATTCATTTGAGTTAATTCATCCTATTCTTTTCAGATTCACTATAGGTATTGCTCCATCCAGTAATCAAGACAGGCTTTGTAAGTCTAATGATACTATTCTGAATTCCAATTCATCTTCTGGTTAATTTAAAAAAAAATGTACAGCAAAAATGGCGTCTTCTCTCCAAAAATCACACAAAATGATTATATACACTATAATTGAATCTGCAACAAAATAATATTATTTACATATTGTTAAAGATACGTAAGTGGGGTAGGAGGAAACTGTTAATGTAATCGCTGATGAATGGCAATCAGCATAGGTCGGGCTTACGAATGGCCGACAGGTGTGTGAATATGTAGATGTCAACATACGCGAATGTTAAAGGGTTCTGGCATACCTGGACAAACTGGAACCTCACACCACAGCAAAACATAGGAATCAGGGAATGTCGGAACGAGTTGTAACGTTATACAGTTTATTACGACAGACTCACGTAGACATCATGGGACGACATTTCATAACAAATCACTGAGTATCAACGGTTCACAGCATAATCATACAGCATCAGGTACAAAATATCCGTCACATCGGTTGCATAAACCACAGGCCTCCGCACAGTACACTGTTACAATAAATATCCCTCAGGAACAAACTTCCAACATCTTAAATATCTAGTAAGTAAATCCAATGGGGAAAAAATAGGCTGCATAACAAAGCAGCTTACAGTATCTCTTATTTCATAATAGACCATGGTAAACATCCATTAGGAACAAAGGTCTGTATGAATATCTTCATCAATAATAATACTCGCGGGCGGTATACTCCATGGCCTCGAAAAGATATCTTCAATAATCACATAATTCTTCCCTTTACAAAAGAGACACCATGGAACGCACTAGCGAGATGGGACCGCCATCTCGAAGCCCTGCCAGCAACACACTGTCACGAGATTTTCGTCTCTCAGTACAACTCAGTAAAAATTACACAATTGCCCGGACCAACCGCGCGAGACTACAGTTCAGCTCAACCGTCTCTCCCCAAACTAACATTAAGAATATTCGACAACTTGCTTTATCATATTTAAAAAAAAAAAAGACTGACAAAATATGACTTAACAGAGTACACCAACCTCGGGGAAAAAATATCATCATCATTTTTTTTTGTGTGACAATACATCGAACAAAAATGTGAGGTCGGTGACATACAAGTAATTACATTATGTTAAGTCATATAATTAACCTAACAATAAAGGGATGGAAGTGTGAGTAGAGTATGAAGAAAAAGTATGCAAATAGAATGAAATGCAAACGTAGATGAAGTATGGAAGCATAAACAAGATAAGAACCAACAAGTGGATGGCAAACGAAGAGATGAAATAAAATGAAGAATGACCAGGAAAGAAAGAAAGGAAAGATATGTATGTAATGAAAGAAGGTACAGATACATCATGATAACAATTGAAATTAAACAATACATTGCATGTAAATAAATACAATTATGACAAACAGCATAGAACACAAAGACAATGTCTATATATACGAAAAACACAAAAGAAAGTGATACTAAATACAGCATAATAGGCAATTTCAACAAGTTAATAAACTTATTAAGTACTAATAATGAATTATTATGGACATCACAAAAAAAATTAATAATAACACCGTTATAAATCGTTACCACTGACGCACAACTAAGCGCTGGGTAAAGAAAAAACATTACAATGTCAGGGAAAAAAAATATCTTTTCTCTTGTCTTCATTTTTTTTTACAAAAAATGTACAATACCGAAATGTATCGTAATGATAAGTTAAGTAACAATAGTATCATCATTACAATCGTCACCTGCTCAACGTCTATCAAAACACAGTAGTATAAGAATAATATGGGAATGAAATGGTGCATTATCAGTGTGACGAGTAGGGTGTATGTAGGTGGATGTGGACGATTAGACAGACAACACTGATACACCGCTCGTATAGCTCATTGTCCAAGAAATAACTCCAACAGCCTGTATCAATCTCCCCTAATGTACTAGATTCACAAATAAATCACAATGGACGCAGGGCCATTACAAATAATGTAGACCTCATCAATTCCGAGTATTCTCTAAGCACTCTACTCCCCGAAATCACTACACACAGCAACTAGGATTCTTCATAAACAACTACTGCAACATCCACCCTTCTCTGCTCTACACTCTATGCTGTCTCCTGTCTACTCTCTACTCTACTCGCTCAACTCTCTACTGACTCAACACACGTCTAAAACAACACACTACTCTCGCTGACTGCCCCTTTCATGCGTATTCACTAAAACCCGTGAAACCCTTTCACGCTTCACTGATCTTCATTCACGCATAACAAAAGCTAACAGCTTATCTCAAGCAATGCTCACAACCCTATAGCTAAATTATTACCATGCACGCATTCCCAGCTCACAACAACTCACATGACTAATAAACTCCCGCTGGAGCATGGGAACATTCACACATACAAAATAGCCTCAAAACACTCCGTGACAATCAGAACACAGTTATATAATAATAACATGGCAATGAAATAGTGCATAACGATGAACCAACATACTATGTTAAAGAAGTTATACCATATCCTAATTGATAAGGAAGGTAGCTACAGCTGATAAGGGATACTGGTTCAGAGCTGGTTCATTATTTATTGAATCGCGAATGCGTGCTTCGTTCGTTTATATTCTTTAATTGAGGGTCACCGTTATGTGGACTCATTATGTGTTGAATGTCCAAGAGGACATTGGTTCCTTTCGGAGCTCATTATTATATTATACATCTTCTCATCGGAAGAGTTCTTCACCACCATAATAATCAACATTGTCAATTCAACAGACAGCCGTAACGTATCAATGTGGATAAGTCTTCAACTTGGAGTCCATGATTTATTAAACAGTTCACACACGAAGACATTTCACGTAGGTATACATTCACATACAGTTCATTAGAATTTACTTGCATATATATTTATCTCCGTCCGTGTCATAATGAATTCATGTCGGCAGAACATCATGGCTATATACATGTGCTGCTGGGATTCAGACAGCCAGAAGTGAGCACATGAGTCTTGACGAAAAAAAAATCAAATTACTTATTAACCATCCTTCCGTAACGCAGGTTAATCACTAACCTTCTGAATTCGCTTGTATATATTATTATCTGGACTGACCCTGAATCCTGGTATCACTTACATAAATATGGCTATTATGTAACGGTCAAGCTGGTTCTACGTCTGTCTATAAGACCCTCTTATGATGGTGTCTCGCATAACGTCAGTCCACTTCTACCTTCACTTGGTTCCAGAGATAGTACTTTCTGCTGGTATCACCAATAAGCCAATCTTGGCTACAGACTTATTGCTCAGATGAATAAAAGAGATGAATCGTTCTCTTACACGCATCTGGGATGTCTTTAATGTTACAATGGATTCCCTCTCTGACTCCGTGTGTTTGTTCAGTTTCATAGTCCCGGCGTTCCTTATTAAAATGTAGAGATTTCCTGTGCTTTATAAGTCTTATTTGGTTCTCCAATAAAAGGTCCGGTTAACAAAAGGAATTATGAATCTACTAGTCTTCACTCTGGCGAGGTCTGATGTTGTCTTGGCGAACGTGAAATTCACAGTTAAATAAAACTGCGAATGGTCAGACTATATTCCCTTTCTTCCCACGCCTTCGTTTGTTATGAAGTTAAATAAGCGCTCCAATCATCTTCAAACAGATCGGGTGTGGTACTTTCAAAATATTTCCGACATGGAAAAATTTTGCAAAGGTCACGTCTCCCATATATGGTAATATGCTGTCCGATGCCCATCAAACACTCTCACAAACACATTTGTAGACTCATATTGTCTCAAATGTAATAAATCCATGATTACTTTTAAACAAGTGACAGGAAGCGATTATGTCCTACTTGTCTGCCCACATGTTTCACACAGACAGTAATCTCGTTATCTGTTGTATGAGTACGCAAAACTCAGTGTTTAAGCTTTTATCAAAGCCGTTCCGCGTCCTCGAGGCTGTGATGTATCATATCAGCCGCTCCTTGCAAATGTTTTAGCAAAGGGACAGGACACGCACAGACGTAATGACTAATCCCTGAGAAGGGTGTACGAAAGAAAATACAAAATATCTGCTACTTAGCAAAAAAATAACGAGGAAAGAAAGAGAGAAAAAGAAAAGTGCGATAATTGACAGCACATAATAAAAATCAGTACCACAAATGTACCAATACTGCCGGAGATAAACAAAGATCGATAGGGGCCGCCTCGTTTTGTCACAGCAAGTGATCGATAATGAATAAGCTGGATAGTTAGATTCCTGAAAAATGTTTGAGTCAATGCTCCTAAGGGAGAATACTGTACAGGGTGACCCTAAAGTCCTTGTGCAACTTTAAACTTTAAAAACTTTAGATGTACACGTGATAGAATTGCACTGTAAACGGCATTTAAAAACATAGTTTATCAATTTTTAACACAATACAGGCCACATTTTTAGGCTTCAACATAACTGCCATATTTCGTGACATATCATTCAGTCTGATTTTCCAACACACAGTTAACCTTTTCTTTTACTGTCGTCAATTTCAATCAGTTACATGATATCTTTAAAACAAAACCCCCAAAACCCTCAAAATTGATAACACTAACATTTAAACAATACATGTTGTTGAGAGGTTATATTTCGTGCTTATTCCTGCCTTTTGCTTTTGCACGACTGTTTGTTTGTATCCAATATGGATAGGAATGTAATGTCCAGGGTTCTCTCTTTACGTGCCAGGCGAATAAACATTAATTTACTTTCATGCACACATCTCTTTCTCCAACGAAAGTAATAACAACTGAGTGACGGTTTGTACTTTAATATACATGACGAAACTTCGCAATAGACCCATTGATGTGGTCAGGCAATATAACACAATCTAAATTAATAATAATAATCGTAGTCACTCCTTTGCATGAACAATCCTGAAATATGATATGCAGTTATTTACTTCCATCTACAGTATAATATACCCATGAATATATATATTAGGGTTATACACACATACCCATTATTCACATCTCAACCGTAAAACGGCTGGACACTGAATGCCCACTTCGCTGCTAACTAACTCTCGTTTTCACCTGCGTCGTTAGCAATACTTTCCCAGCCAGTCTCATCACGTGACATAGAGTGGCTATTGGGTGAAGAAGCGAAGTGCCAAACTCGGCAATAAACTAATGCATTTTCTACTCCCAACATTGCCCCCCTGTTCCCGAGCGGAAACCAAGGGTTTTCGCTTGAGAACAGTGGATAGTTAGACCAAGAACTATTAATCTATTAGGAAAGAAAAATCATACTGCTCAGAATAATATATATGAAATATTACTTGTAGTACCAAATGACATGAAAACATATATTTAAACAGTTTAGACAATATGGAATCCAATCTTTCAAAAAAATGCAATTAAAGTCGTTACATGAATGTTTCAATAGTATATCAACTAAAAAACAAAACAAGATCAGACAATGTCAACATCTGGCACCAACAATTTCACTTTCCAGTTACATTCCTTGACAATAGGTCTGCCAGAAAGTTTTCTGATCCCTTGATTGGAATAATTGTATATCTATATTCTTGGATAAGCAAAAACCATCTGTGTAATCTACTGTTTGTCGTAGTTTTTTGATTTAGGGATGTTAGTGGACGGTGATCCGTCTGGAGGTAGAAGTGTACGCCAAGTAAATAACGTGATAACTTGCTTATACACCAAATGATGGACACGAGTTCTCTTTCACTGGTGGAATACCGAGTTTCTGCTGGTAGCAACTTCCTGCTTACATACAAGCATAGATGTGGAGTATCATTGAACCATTGCAACAGGCAACCACCAATGCCAGTCTGAGAAGCATCAGTCCTCAGAAGAAATGGCATAGTGATATTAGGTAACACCAAAATAGGTGCCTTGGAAAATACAGTTTTAATTTTGTTCAAAGCTCCACTGCAAGTGTCGGACCAAACAATTTTATTAGGAGCTCCCTTTTTAGTCAAAGATGACAGGACATAAGAAATAGATGAAAAGTTCGGAATGAACTTGTGATAGAAGTTAATGAGTCCTAACATGCTCCTAACCTGTTTCTTTGTCCGCGGGATATCTAATTCTAATATGCGTTTGACAGTGTGCTCATCAGGGTACAACATGTGGTTACCAACACGGTGACCAAGATATGAAATTTCTCGAGAACCAATCTGAACCTTTGAAGGTCTAACTGTCAAACCATGCTTTCTGAGTAGCATTAATAAAGATTTTAATCCTGTGATATGTTCTTGCCAAGAACTATGGAATAAACTGTATGTGATGACATCAGACCTATCTCCTAAGAGTCTCCGCATCATGCGCACAAAAGTCGCAGGAGCATTGACAAGGCCAAAACACATATAATTCTATTGGAATAAACCATATGGAGTCATAAATGTGGTTAGTGGTTTGGCTTTATCAGTTAAAGGGATCTGCCAATATCCCTTGAATAGATCTAGTTTGCTAAAGTAAGTAGCCTGCGATAGTTGTGATAAGAGATCCTCCAAAACAGGCATAGGCTCAGCATCTGTGAGAGTGACACTGTTAAGACGTCTAAAATCAATGCAGATGCGAAGAGATTTGTCCTTCTTTCTAACTAGAACCATAGGAAAAGAATAGGATGATTCAGAAGGAGAAATGATGCCCATGCGTAGCATATCCTTAAGTTCACTATCCACCTGAGATCTGTAGTGTAAGGGTTTAGTATACGGTCTGCGTTTGATAGGGTGATCATCACTCAATGTAATATCATGAGAGATAACATCAGTGCGACCTGGAAGTTCAGTCAGCACATCAGAGAAAGATTCTAAAACAGCAAGAGCCTGTTCTTGATAACTAGAATCTAAATCACCTGATACAGTTACATCTCTCCAAGATTCGGAAGATGTTAAAGGCAGCAGAGGAAAATTAAAAGAAATATCGCTCGCTGTAGAATCATCAGATTCCACAACAGCTGATAAAGTCAGTCAAACCGGTTCATCAGAAATACTGTCCAAGATAGGTTCTAACTCTGCAGGGCGCTCCACATACAATTTTAACATATTAATGTGAAATGTTTTAATTTCGCCCCTTATGTCAATGGCATAATCTACATCAGTTTTCTTCTCAACCACCTTAAAAGGGCCCTGCCAAGAAATTAGCAGTTTATTTTCCTTGGTCGGAAGAAGTAGCCATACTTGTTCTCCTGGTAAGAACGAACGTAATTTTCTAGATTGGTTGCAGCGCACTCTCGACCTGTGTGAAGCATTATGTATCATACTGGATGCATAAGTACATGCATCCACAAGGCGTTGTCTGTGATCAATGACCAGTTCATGGCTGGTGTGGACAGTATTATCCTCCACTGATCCCAACAACAAATCCTTGAGTATGAGCATAGGACCTCTAGGGTTGGCACCATATACCAGCTCAAATTGCGAAAAGCCAGTGCTCTCATGGGGCACTTCTCTGTAAGCAAATAAGACCGCTGGTAACATTCGGTCCCAGTAACGAGGACATGTCTCAGTGACTTTGCCTAACAACTGCTTCAACGAGCCATTGAAACGCTCGCAAAAACCATTGCTTTCCGGGTGGTATGGGCTTGTGAATGAATGCTTAATTGCTAACATGTTCTCAATATCTTTCATAATTTGAGACATAAATTGAGTACCACGATATGACAAAATTTCATCAGGAAATCCTATGCGACAAAAAATAACAAATAGAGCATCAGCAACAGCTGCTGAGGTGATAGTCTTCAATGGTATGGCCTCCGGCCAACGTGTACATAAGTCTATACACGTTAGAATATATCGATATCCTCTATCTGACATGACTGACAAAGAACCAACTATGTCATCCGCAAGCTTGGTGAAAGGCCGTAATGGCACATCAGTGACTTGTAAGGGTGCAGCGCGGTGCTTGCCCCTACGTGCTACCTTTTGACAAGTTGTACATGACCTGAAGTATAGCTTTACGTCTTTGTTAACACAGGGCCAATACAAATTTAAGGTGACACGAAACAGAGTACGCTTAATCCCCATATGACCAGCTAAAAGCGAGTCATGGGCAGTATTCAATACAATAGGTCTAAAACTCTTTGGAATAACTACCTGTCTCCTGACTAAAACATAGTTGTCAAAGCATCTAGTCAGTACTGAGTTTTTAAATTCAAACCAATAACGAGAAGTTTTTGTCTTCTTCACATGTTTGCTCTCTGCTAGAGCAAACAATGGTTGCAAAGCAACATCTTCGCGCTGTTTGGTCGCGAACGACTGGGGGGAAACATTATGAACATTCTGAAGAGATGCCCTCTCACTAAATGGTATAGCTTGCTCTGCCTTGGATTCAGCGGCATGCTGGGCCCTAGTGACCACAGCGTTAGCCAACATTGGGTGAGATTCAACCCATTCATGTATCTCCTCTGGAGAGCAATCCTTAATACCTGGTATATTACCAAGAATAATGTCTGATACTGGTTGGTCAAGGACACATGTCCTTACCTTACCTGTAAAGAAGGGTGTGGCAATATCTATTTCTGCCACTGGGTAACACTCTATACTCCCTCCAAATGTTATGCACTTCACTGTTTTACCAGTAAAGGCAGATTCATCAATTAATGATCTACATACTCCAACAGTGGTATAGCCAGAATCACGAAGGACACTTACATGCCTGTTATACAGGAAACCCGTATATAACGTGAGGCGTCCCACGTTCTCACATGATGACATAGCGGGTAGAGCATGCCCGCAAATCAATCTGGGCTGTGCACCAGGTTGGAATAAAGATTTGCACCCATAGCAATTTTCATCATTAAGTGAGCTAACAATACATGCATTGGCATGGTCGGCTCCCTTCTCATCATTCATTTTTAATAGTTACACATGCATTACCTTATCATGATTGCTATTGTCATTATGCCCACAGTGTTTGTTAGTACTGTTTCCATAATATTTCTTATAATGTCTATTCCTAGCACATGACCAACATCTGCCATTATTCCTATTACCACTGTAAGGTGCATTGTCTTGTGCGGGTCTATGATCCATCCGTTTGTGATACATTTCCTCACCATGGCTAGAATTGTGCCACCACTGACCTTGGTTTGAATAACCATAGTCTCGTCTCTGTGAGAAGTTAGATGGTGACCTCTGCCTTGGGAAGTTATATTTTCCCAGGTAGTTGGATCTATAGCTTTGCCTTACTCTGCTGTCTACACTCTGTGATCGAGGTCTATGACCACCATCTCTAAAGTCATGACGAGCCAAACATACTGGGAATGCATCCTTTATAGTTGGTTTGTGAACCTCTTTATCTGGGTGAGCTGTCATATATTGTCTCCCAAGTATCTCCATTGCCTCAAGGTCTTTCGGTTTTATTTCTTGAAAAAATGAGGCAAGATCGGTGCTACATGCCGACAACACCTTGTCATGTAACATTAGATCAAGTAAGCCAGTTAAGGTCTTATCAATTCCGGACAATTCTATCTATCTTTTAAAATATGATTTTATTAATGAGATAAATACTCAAAAGTCAGCTTTCCTGCTAGGCAGACAGGAATGAAATTTATCACGGAATCCTGCTTCCGTAAGCTGAAATTTACGTAGCAATGTCTCCTTGACAACATCGTAGTTTTCTCTACTACTGCTGTCCAGAGCAAAATATGCCTGCAGAGCGTCCGCTGTTAAAAAATCGCATAACGTAGCACTCCATTGACTCCTGGGGATCTTTAACGCACTGACCTTTAGTTCAAAGCGTTGTAAGAAACTATCTATGTAGTCACTTTGCTGGTTGAAATTTGGCAGTCGTATTCGGTTTGTGGTCACATGTGCAGTAGATGTCTTTGGAGCGTCCAACTCCACTTTTCTTACGGCGACTGCAACATCTACATCTTTCTGAATACGCAATTTCTCTATCTCCATGTCTATCTTTAATTTTTCTTGTTCAGCATCAATCTTTAATTTTTCAAGTGCAAGAGCTTGTGCATGATCTTTTTCTTTCTCTCCCATCTTTATTCGCTCCAGTTTCTCCTTTTGTTCTAGTTCTAACTTGTCCTTCTCTAAATGTTGTGCCTTTTTCTTCTCATCATGTTCTAACTGAAGACGTTTTAATTCACGTTCATTCTGCTTTTCTATTCTTGCATTATAGCTGTCGAATTGTGCGGTAGCAAACGTCTCTAGTTCTGCTCCTGATTTATTAAATTTAATCCCTATTTCTATAAAGTCCTGAAACGAAGACATGGTTTCCTACCAGAAACTACTTTCTGTTCAAAATATAGTGATATTTATGACGATGAACAATACAAAATTAAATACATATGTAAGTCCTACAAAACCACCAAGGACATAATTAAAATGTGTTAAATTATGGTGATATTGTTAATGAACACTGCAGTACTCAATCCATGTTATAATAAAAGGAAAAAAAATATGCAAAATTATGCCATGCATATCAATGGGTCCAGACAAATGTACAATGAAAAAAATGAAGGCGATGGTGTCAATGATAATGATGATGATGATGGTATATTTTCAAATACAACACACAAAAACAAATCAAAATTAACTAAAATAAGACAACAAAAACAATATTCTATATTAAAATGTAAACAAATAATAACTATTAGACACTACAAATAATTCACAACTAAAACGAAACAACCGTCACATTAACAACTAAAGAGAAGAAGGAATAGAAAGCACTATTACAACAACTGACAATGTGACACATATATACGAAACAATAACAAAACGTGATACCTAACGCAACATCTAAACAAAAATTAAATGTTCGCAATGCAAAAAAGGACTATCAGTATGAATGCGTCAAAGCGCTAAAATTCCCTAAATGCAAACCTCACATAAACCTATAGAAAATCACCTTTCATCATACCCCTGAAGATGAATGAAAAAAAAATGATACCTAAAAAAACAAATTGGCAACACTGAACATATAGAATAGAAAAAAAAATAGCGAAGATTGAGCACGCTATAAAAGCACAGGATGCTGTAAACTTGGTTATCACAATCCAGTAGCTTTTAAACTATAACTAAACCTATCTTAAAGTGCAGACAAAACTAAACTATTTTGGTCTGAACACGGCGTAACGCTGTTAACACTGTCTCGCGTGAATCAGGAACACTGAGCCAAAATAGACACTATAAAGTTCTGTAAACTTGAGTGATAATATGTCGTATGGTCGAACTGTTTTATTTATTTCTTAATAATAAGGTCCATAAAGTTTCTTTTATAGATTTCTAAATGTTAGTAAAACGTATTGGTCCCTGAAAGCCTTCAATGTTTTTGGAAAAACAAGGTACTCTGTTTGTCTTTAAAATATTCCATAAACAGAAATCAATACGAGCGCGTTTCTTGACCCACATTCCTGGTCATGATCACAGGTCACGGGGCATGGCTAATTTGCCGCTGTGCGTCCAAAAAGTTTCGTTTGCACGGGAAGTTCATTTGCCCGGTTGCTGGTTTCACCGCAGTGTTTGCAAAAAGGTTCGTTTGCACGAAGGTTCATTTACACGAACAAAAAGTCATTGTTATACAGCACAGTTCTTCAAAATAGCTTAAAACACGTTGCCTTAAAAGTGCATCTGAACTCCAATCTCATATTCAATCATGCTATAGTTCAATTGATGCAAATGCATTATAGATAAATTTGGTGCACATAATTAATTCAGGCATAAAAATTCGCGAGGCACACTGGCTTGGTTCCCCATCTGTTGAGAGGTTATATTTCGTGCTTATTCCTGCCTTTTGCTTTTGCACGACTGTTTGTTTGTATCCAATATGGATAGGAATGTAATGTCCAGGGTTCTCTCTTTACGTGCCAGGCGAATAAACATTAATTTACTTCCGTGCACACATCTCTTTCTCCAACGAAAGTAATAACAACTGAGTGACGGTTTGTACTTTAATATACATGACGAAACTTCGCAATAGACCCATTGATGTGGTCAGGCAATATAACACAATCTAAATTAATAATAATAATCGTAGTCGCTCCTTTGCATGAACAATCCTGAAATATGATATGCAGTTATATACTTCCATCTACAGTATAATATACCCATGAATATATATATATTAGGGTTATACACACATACTCATTATACACATCTCAACCGTAAAACGGCTGGACACTGAATGCCCACTTCGCTGCTAACTAACTCTCGTTTTCACCTGCGTCGTAAGCAATACTTTCCCAGCCAGTCTCATCACGTGACATAGAGTGGCTATTGGGTGAAGAAGCGAAGTGCCAAACTCGGCAATAAACTAATGCATTTTCTACTCCCAACACATGTATTATGCTGTTTATAGCATGCTTCTGCCATGTGTACATCCAAAGTTATTAGAAATAAGTTTGCACAAGGACTTTAGGGATACCCTGTACACATGTCCATGGCAGGACATTTTCTGTCGTTGAAAGCACGTTCGCTTGACAAGAATGGGAAATGCTTAATCGGTGTGTGCGTGTGGTTTTAAAAATATATACTGCTCAAAAAAAGTTAAAGGCCACTTTCCATTTTTAGGTCATTTCAACTATGCTGTTTTTTAAAAAACCTGAACACTCAGTCAAAAAAGTTTTGCTGCATTTTATTGCATGCTTAAACAATGTTTGTTAATCTGACAATAAATCAAATCTGCGTTACGTGTGCGTACCTCCAAGGTCAATCAAATGTACGTGGTGGAAAGGGAAATAATGCATGTTTGAAAATGCTTTCTATGGCAAAGCCTGTTGATAACATTGCTGAAATTTGCTTTTCATGTGCAAGTCGTGACTATAGTGAACTCATTTCACCCACTTTTCGGAAGGAACGGGCAATGGGTATGTTTGTAACATTTACCATTTTAGCCATGGCTCAGCTAAGACGCTTGACCAATGTTGACAGATGGAGAGCGATGGCATGGCTGCAGGATGATGTAGGGCTGCGAGAAGTTGCTAGGAGATTAGGAGTTGCCCACTCTGTCATACAAACTCTGCGTGATCGTTATAATGCAACCGGCAGTGTCGCAGAACAACGCAGGTCAGGACGTCCAAGGTCTACCACAAGACGGCAAGATACGCTGAGCCATGGCTAAAATGGTAAATGTTACAAACATACCCATTGCCCGTTCCTTCCGAAAAGTGGGTGACATTTGTTCACTATAGTCACGACTTGCATGTGAAAAGCAAATTTCAGCAATGTTATCAACAGGCTTCGCCATAGGAAGCATTTTCAAACATGCATTATTTCCCTTTCCACCACGTGCATTTGATTGACCTTGGAGGTACACACTCGTAACACAGATTTGATTTATTGTCAGATTAACAAACATTGTTTAAGCATGCAACAAAATGCAGCAAAACTTTTTTGACTGAGTGTTCAGGTTTAAAAAAAAAACAGCTTAGTTGAAATGACCTAAAAATTGAAAGTGGCCTTTAACTTTTTTTGAGCAGTATATTTTTGTCGATCCTTTTTATGAACATTAACGCAACAAATATTACACCACCTTCACAATGTGACCAAAGCGAGATTAACAGGTGAAGCTCGAGCGGTACTTGTTCTTGGAACCCCCCCCCTCCCCCCTCCCCCCCTTCCCCAGCCCAGTTATCAGTTCCCGGAGTGCTGAGAGCTTCATGCCCGACATTCAGCTGTCTGTTCTTAAATTCTCATTTAAATGAAATTGAATGTATCCTCTGGATTTCAATGTTTATTCATCTAGTTTTGTATTTGTGTGTGTGTGTGTGTGTGCGCGCGCGCGTGCGCGTGCGCGTGCGCGTGTGCGTGTGCGTGTGTGTGTGATACCAGAAAAAAACCACGCTAGTTAGGTAAGATGTGGTTTAAAAGTGGCGCAAAAGTTCCTAGTGCCGGAGTTCCCAACCTTTTCAGGGCCTCACATCCCCTTGCCTCTTGGTAAACCTTCCCGTACCTCCCATTCAGTTTGAGAGGAAATACGTTCTAGAGTTTAACATTCATATGAACATAAGGAAAAAAAATAATAAACTGTTAAATAAATTTGTCATTTAAAAAAAAAAAACAACTTTAATCGTGCATACGGATTTTTTTTAGTATTTAAATAAAGTTATTAAACGTTTGTCGGAACACAGACAAATACACTTGTATTTTCATTCTGTTTCGAAACCTATGCTCGCAGATTCAGCCTCCAGATTATTTCTGGGATTGGATTTGAGTGAGAACAGGACTCGGCGTTCTGCTTCCAGTCCGTAACATTTGTCCACAGTCCCTTACCCTATTGAAAAGCTTCTTGTGCTCCCCCCTCCCCCGGGGTTTACGTGTAGCCCAGGTTGAGAATCCCTGTCCTAAAGTACAGCTGGGCGTGTTTTAAGCACATTCTCTTAGTTTTCAAGGCAAACCTTCGTGCTCTATATAAAATCTAATAACAGGTTTTCTTAACGTCTCCATTGACAAATAAACTTCCCTGTAGCTTCTTCGGGTTTTCTTCTCATTTGTAGCCTAACGGAGGCTCGGGAGAGAAGTGACACTAACAAAGTAGGTCACTACGCATTCTGTTACATCATCATCATCATATCTCCACAACGAAGGTTGGCTGTAATGGATCTCCAACGTCTTCTGTCTCTTGTCTTGGTGGTGCACTCTGATAGACTCTTTCCTGTCCATCTCTTGATGTTGTCTTCCCACTTATAGCGCTGTCTTCCCCGTGCACGTTTGCCTTCAACTCTCCCTTCTGTTATGGTCTTCTGCAAGGTGTTATGCCTTTTTATGTGGCCAAAGTATTTTAGCTGCCGAACTTTGATCTCCCTCATTAGTTCTCTTTTCATACCTAGATTTTCTAGGACCTCCTTATTTGTTTTCATCTCTTTCCATGAGATACGCCACATTCTTCTATATATCCACATTTCAAGAGCCTCAATTCTGTTACAAGAACACCACTTATCACGCAAGGAGTGAGAGTACAAGGTCATCAAGAGTCTGCACGGATCCGCTTTTTTTCTTTTAAAATGCTTTCTCTACGTTGTGGTACAGGGCGAGGGTTTGCAGAGGAACCTCCAATCAAAGAATGGGGAACGGGCTTAGCAAGTGCTAAACACTCGCAATATTTGACTCGTACAGAATGAATACAGTATTTGTCAGCACTTTCTCTATTGTTTCTTCTAGTTCAGAATATCGACTCCACTCTTTTTGAAACCTACCGCCAGAAGCTTCAAAAAAAAAAAAAAAAAAAAGGTTTTCCCAAACTGATATACTTTACAGATAGTGAGTATCAAGAACCCTGGCACAAGTTTGTAGTTAGCGGGAACTTTTTGCTTGCAGTTCGAACTATCCTGCACTACTCAGTGTTGCAGCTCTGAATATTATGTGTGGCTACAGGACGCTCGAAAAGCAACTTGATTGACGCTAAAAAATTGCTAGATATGTTAAAGTCGTAAGAATCGCACATACTGCAAAAGGACACAAGCTTAAAAAAAGCCATTACAGTGTTTTATTTATGCATTTTCTCTCTCTTTATACATATATATCACTCAAAGATAACAGGAGTTTCAGAGCTTAATGAATCGCTTCAGTAAAGCATGCAAGGACTTTGGCCTCACAATAAGTCTAAAGAAAACGAATGTGCTGAGTCAGGATGTGGATGCTGCACCAGTTATCACTATCGATAACTATGAATTGGCAGTGGTGCACCACTTCACATACCTAGGGTCTACCATCAATGACAAACTCTCACTGGACACAGAAATCGACAGCCGCATTGGCAAAGCTGCAGCTACCTTTGCCCGCCTCACATCGCGTGTTTGGGGAAACTCCAAACTCATAACGAAGACCAAAGCTGCGGTATATAACGCCTGCGTCACCAGCACACTCCTTTATGGCAGCGAGACCTGGACGACCTATGCTAAGCAAGAAAGAAGGCTCAATACCTTCCATTTGCTGTGTCTACGCCGCATCCTCGGCATCTCGTGGAAAGATAAAGTGACAAATGTCGAGGTGTTGTCACGTGCTGGCCTTCAAATTATGTATACACCGCTTAGACAGCGCAGACTTCGCTGGCTTGGCCATGTTCGCCGCATGGAAGATGGTCGCATCCCAAAAGATATCTTCTACGGACAATTAGCAGATGGCAAGAGAACAGTTGGGCGACCACAGCTGATGTTCAAAGATGCGTGCAAGAGAGGTATGAGGGCACTGGACATGGATCCAGCAACATGGGAGGATGAAGCTGCCGATCGCACTAAGTGGCGATGCTATTTACGGCGCCACCTCAGATTGAGCGAAAAGAGGCTCACATAACAAGCAGAGGAGAGGAGAAAACGTCGAAAATAAGCAGCTGAGGGCTGCCACCTCAGGGGCACATTCCCATAGTCAGTTATGACAGAAGGGGCTATTATATATATATATATATATATATATATATATATATATATATATAATATATATATATATATATATATATATATATATATATATATATATATATATATATATATATATATATATATATATATATATATATATATAAATGGGCTGATTTGTCGTTGCCCTAAAGACGCCACTAGGCCTGATGGGAAACAACGGCAGAGAAAACCTGTCTGCTGTTGCCCTAAGACGCCACTAGGCGTAATGGCCACTGACTGCTTTGATGGTTGGTGGCTAAGGACGGAAGAAGAAGAAGAAGAATCAATACCCTTTAGATCCCCAAGGAACATAGGCCTTCAACAAACACATGCCAAGTCCTTATGTCACGTGCCATCCGCTCAAGGTTTTTCCATGTTTTCCTCATCATTTTCACTTCTGTATCTAGCTCTCTTTTCCATGTGTTTTTTGGTCTACCTCTGCTTCTCTTGCCCTGTGGATTCCAGAACAAGGACTGCCTTGTAATGCTATCAACAGGTTTCCTCAATGTGTGTCCTATCCATCGCCAGCGTCTTCTTCTCAACTCTTGTTCCACCGGCACTTGTCTAGCTCTTGTCATCAGTTCCACATTTGTGACTTTGTCATACCATTTCAATCCTTCTATTCTTCGCAAGCACCTGTTTATAAAAGTCTGTAGCCTTTTGGTTGTTGTTTTTGTTTTTCTCCATGTTTCACAGCCTTAAAATAGGATATTGACTTGATAATTGAGTTGAAATTCTTATTTTCGTGCTGGATTTGATTCATCTTGATCTCCATATGTTTCCCAATGCAATGAAAGCTCCTCTTGCTTTTTGTATTCGTATTCATTGACTGTCCCTCCAACTTTGTCAATAATGCTGCCATGATATGTGTACGATTCTACATATTTTAGAGGTGTTTCTTCAAGTTCGACCTTGTTATCATTTCTTGCATTTATTCTCATTATCTTTTTCGTATGTATTATCAGACCCACTTGTTGTGACCTCTCATCAAGTAATTTTATTTTGTCTTGCATCTGATTATGGTTATGGGACAGAAGAACTATTTTGTCATAATAAATATTAATAGTTATTTAAAGTACATCAATGTATAATAATACACTTTTGTAGAGAGGCATTTAGCATTACAGACTGAGAGCAAGTGGCGTAACTACAATGTGAGGAGTTCCAGGTCACAAATTAAAAGGAAGTAATATAATGGCTTGAACAACGATACTCAATATACGGTAAATCTGCATCAGAATGAATACCGCTTACTTAATAATTAATATTAGTAAAACTCATATAAGACTGCTAGTTATATCGATACTGCACATTACGATACATGCTCGCGAAACACTGTAAAATGACAATCACTCCACGAGTTTATTCTCTGAGCAACGACTTTTAGGAGATTAACGGAGACATAATTTATTGTGTTTTTAGTTTCTTTTTAATAATTTCCCAAATTTCGTTAACAAAAGCCAACATGATATTATAAAATCCATGTCTGTCGCCGGTAACTGACAGTAAAAATGAGTAGCACAGTCGCACGAATTCACAAAATATAAGAATAATAATATGCAAACTGGCAACACTGCATTCATGACCCTGTTGACATGTATGATTCAAGTGCTAAGAGTAAAGCAAATGCCGATAGCCGTGTCTTAAATGGACTCGAAGTCTCGACTAGAACGAAGTTTATATTTAAAGACGGATGTCTATCTTTGATCAGTTGTGATCGTGACAGGTAGGTGGTCATCATCATTATTTTATTGTTAGCTTTTAATGGAGCCACCCTTGCAGCTGCGCCCCCTTTCCAGGAAACCTGCACAAAAGCATTCTTGTAGGCAGTTAGACTAGGGTTCCCATAATGTTTTGTTTAAAAACCGGGACATTTCCAAATTTTTACCTAAAAAAGCCGGGACATTTTGTAAAAAAACGGGACATGTTGACAATTAAGGTAAAGCACAAATAAATCTATTATATATTATATGTTGCACTTAATTGTTATAGTAATGGGAGACCTAAATGCGAAAGTTGGTACACACAATACATATAATGAAAGAACAATGGGGAAATGCGGCAGCGGAATAGCAAACGAAAATGGGGATAAGCTAATAAGTTTCTGTAGCATTAACAACCTGGTCATTGGAGGAACACTTTTCCCACATAAGGAAATTCACAAGTTAACACGGGAATCACCAAATGGTCGGGACAGAAACCAGATAGACCACATCATGGTTAACGATAGATGGAGACATGCATTACAAGATGTGAAGGTAAGAAGAGGTGCAGATGTGGGAAGCGATCACCATTTAGTAGTAGCAAAACTGAAAGTGAAACTAAGAAGGGCTGGACCAACTGTAACTACACAGAAAAGGTTTGACATCAGCAAATTGAAGGACCCCCTTACCAGAAAAGCTTTTGCGGCCGACATTAAGAAACGATATCAATTTGCCAAAAGCCAGGAAAAGACATTGACTGATGATATAGACCAGAATTTCAACACCATTTCAACAATATATAAGGAAAGTAGCAAATCATGCTTAGGATTCCAGGAAAGGAAGAAGCAAGACTGGATAACACCAGAAACACTAAACACCATAAAGATGAGAAAGGAAATGAAAAGAAAGAAAACAGAAGCAAAGTCCCCCAGGTTAAAGCAACTATATAGCGAACAGTACAGTCAACTGGACAGGGAAGTTAAACGCCAGACCCGAGCCAACAAAAGGAATTTCCTAGACGATCTTGCAAAACAGGCAGAAGAGGCAGCACTGAGAAATGAACAAAGCACAGTATACAAAATAACTAAATTCATCAGCGGAAAACAAGGCGCAAACAATATTACATTAGTAAGAGATAAGCAAGGAAATCTCATCAAGACAGCAGAGGGACAGGAAACAAGATGGGCAGAGCACTTCAGAGAAACTCTGAACAAGGAAATACCAGAGACACAATTGAATGTTCCTGAGGCTGAAAACGATCTAGATGTAAATACAGACATTCCACGAAAAGAAGAAATCATCACAGCAATCAAAGGGTTAAAGAACGGTAAAGCTCCAGGCCATGGTAACTTAAATGCAGAGCTATTTAAGACAGACCCTGAGCTAGCAGCAGAACTATTAGAACCACTATTTGCACAAGTGTGGAACAAAGGAATAATTGTCAAATTGCCCAAGAAGGGAGATCTTTCAGACTGCAATAATTGGAGAGGAATCACTCTTCTCTCAGTTCCCAGCAAAATACTAGGCAGGATAATTATACAGAGAATTTCAAAGGCAGTAGACTACAAACTGAGGAAAGAACAAGCAGGATTTAGAAAGAACAGAAGATATGTAGACCATATATTCACTCTCAGGAACATTATAGAGCAGTGCTCAGAATGGCAAAGACAGCTTTACATAAATTTTGTTGATTTTGAAAAGGCTTTTGACAGCATACATAGGGACAGTTTATGGAAAATACTGAGGGCTTATGGAATTCCAAGCTGCATAGTGTCAATCATAAAAAGCCTCTATGCCAACTTTACGTGTAGTGTTGGGCAGAGCAACCTAACCTTCGAGGTGAAGACAGGAGTACGACAGGGATGCCCCTTATCAACCACTCTATTTTTAACAGTCATAGACTGGGTGATGCGCCAGACAACAGAGAGCAGTCCAAGAGGAATAAGATGGACTACATTTTCTACATTGGAAGATCTGGAATATGCAGATGACATTGCACTGCTGGCACATTCACATCAACACATCCAGGAAAAAACGGATAGACTTAATAAATTTAGCCAGCAGGTGGGCTTGAACATCAATTTAAAGAAGTCTGAGGTCATGACGCTCAATGTGAGCAACCCTGAGCCCATATCAGTAAGGAATCAGCAACTGGTACAGACAGATACCTTCACATACCCAGGAAGCATAGTAACACCAGACGGTGGGGCAGGCAAAGACATCAACATCAGAATGAATAAGGCAAGAACAGCCTTCTTTAGCCTAAATAACATCTGGAAGTCCTCCCAATACAGCACAAGCACAAAATTAAGATTATACCAGAGTTGCGTGCTTTCTGTGCTTCTCTATGGTGCGGAATGCTGGAGAGTCACAGAGAAGGAAATGTCAAAATTGTCCTCTTTTCACACAACATGCCTAAGAAAAATTCACCGAATCTTTTGGCCGAATACCATCACCAACCAAGATCTGCTTACTCGTAGCAAGCAAGAGGACATGCACACCATCATAGCTGGCAGACGCTGGAGCTGGGTTGGTCATGTCCTCAGAAGAGACCCCGATGCCATCACAAGAACAGCTATGCTTTGGACCCCTGAAGGAAAGCGAAAGAGAGGCCGACCAAATACAACTTGGCGGAGGACTGTGGAGGCTGAGATGCAAAGAATGAACCAGAGTTGGGGCACTGTACGAAGGATGGCCACCGACCGAGCAAAGTGGAATCAATTTGTTGTTGCCCTACAAGACGCCACTATGCGTGATGGCCACTGACTGCTTTGACGGTCGGTGGTTAAGGATCGAAGAAGAAGAAGAAAGAAGTGTTAATCCTAACCCTAATACTAAACCTAACTTCTACGAAGTGTTAATCCTAACCCTAATACTTAACTTTTTCTACTTTGTAATCGTCTGTCCAATTACCGTCAAGTTTATATTTGAAATCAAACAGGTTTATGGGCCTGTTCAAGAAGTTTTTTTTCTTCTGATATTTGGACATAGAACTCAGCACAAGAGAAATCCTTAAAATGGGTCTTTATAATGGTTAAAGCTTTCACTGTCTCAATTTTAAGTCTGTTTTTTTCGTCTGTCCAAAGCGCATTTATTAATGAAAAAACACGTTCAACAGCTGCATTGGATCCTGGCAGTGCCAAACAAAAACTAACTAGTCATTTCAGGTTCTCAGCATTTATATCCTGCTTTGTAAAATGAGTGAACATCTCACACAATTTTTCACTGACACTTTGATCCTTCAGTTCACTCCACACATCAAATTTGCTTTCACAATATTTTTTCACACATGCAAACTCATCAAATAAGTCCTCTTTATTCACAGTAAAATTTGGTGACACTGTCTTCATGAATATGTAGCTTTCTTGGATGTTCTTCCAAGTCACAGACTCCTTTCCCTTCAAATTGATCCAATCCATAGACTGAAGAGACGTAAGAAATGGTGTACACCACTCCTGAATATATTCAATGCAGGTGTCATAGAAATCTACTGCATAGCTTTGAAACTTTTCAACTGTTATGTGTCCTTCTTTTTCCAATTCTTGCAACTGATTTCTCACAGTAGTGGTAAGAAACTTTTCTGCCTTTGTAGTTTAATTTTTCCACCAGTTTGTTTACTTCATCCTTCACTTCAATTACTGTTGTCTCTTGCTTTTCAACACATTTGATGGTATCAGAAAAGGTTTTTAACTGGCTGGCAATAAAATGCAGGAGTGTAATTGAAAGTGGATTTTCAAAGAAATTTTTGAGACTGGTAGGACATTTGTGAATGGAAAGGAAATATGACTTCAATGCAGGGAAAAGGTCAATAACTCTCTGGACTGCAGGCAAGAGAGAGAGCCATCTTGTCTTGCTGTTACCCAAAACAGTTTTATATTCTGTATTGGTGAATTCGCAAAATGATTTGAGTTCCTCAACTCGTACACAGTAAATGTGGAAATGCTGGTAAATCTTGTTAATTATTAACTGACGATCAATAGGTAAGCAATCCGCAGCAGTCTGCACAGCATTATGTATCACATGTGCAGGACAACCAATACCAATTAAATTGTTCACAGTGTTTTCTTGCATTTTGAAGTACAGACTATTCTGTCTCTTTCTCTTCTTTCCACCAAAGTTTGTATTTGTATTATCTGCTGATATAGCAATAACCTTTTTAAGGAGATCTGACTTCTGTAACACTTCCAACACAAGGAAATAACAGTTCTGAAGTTTCACCGCCTAAATTAACTAACTCCAACACCTTCACCTTCACACTTTTTGCTGCATGATAATATCTCACGACCAGAGGCACTAACTTCTTGTCCAAGTGGTTTGATGAGTCGATTAATACTGATATGAAACGAGCTTCTTTTAGCTCTTCATCAATCTGCTTTGTCGCAAATGGCGCAGTAACATTGGTGATTATTGCCTTGCACTTTGTTTGCGAACATCTGAATTTATCGTTGAAAAGTTTTTTCACGATGGCTGTTGTGCAGTCCATGGACTTAAAGCTGTGGTTATGCACCGCCGTGTGATAAGCGAAGGTTGCTTCCTGTGCTGCCAATGATAACTGTTTTTCCATTTCCTTTTCACTCTGGGTTTTCGCATTTAAGAAATGACTTATACTGCTGTTGGAAGCCTTACTTTCAACAGCACCTTTATGTTTTTTTGTTTTCACGTGGTTGACTACGTCTGACTGACCACCATGTGAAATGCAAAATTTAGAGCTGCATAAAGTACATTCCACATTTTCATCTACACCTTTAATGAAGGGAAATTCTCTTGTAATGTTATCATTTATACTGCACTTACGTTTCGGCATTATGCGGATGAAAAACAATAAAAATACTGTATAATAATGCTAATACGCATTAAATCATTTGGTAGATGCTCACTGAACACTGTTTTGGTCGACTTTCGAATTTTTGTTCGAGATTCAAACCGAGGGTCCACTGTAACCGGAAATTGATAAAGTAACACTACTAAAACACGGAATAAAATCCGTTACCCAAAGATTTTATTTTCAGGAAGGACCCTTAAAAAGTTGGACATTTAAAATAAATTCGGGACATTTTATAAAAAAACGGGACGAGTGGGAACCTAGGTTCGACAGCAGCAGTAGGTTGTTTCGCATGACGAAGTTGCAGGCCCCATGCACAACCTGACATTAACTAACTATTGCGACATGCTTGAGGGAGCTGTAATCTTGCTATTACTTTTGTCTCCTCAGAGATCCCTGGGAGTTTGAGAAACATCTCAAATAGATGGAAATCAAAGGGAGATAAGAAAAAAAAACTATCGTAACGACTTATTCTCTCACCCCAATGTGTTACTGGGGCCCGAAAGGGGAGCAAAGAATATGAACACTGTACCTTACCATGCATGTCGTAAAAAGCGACTAAGGAGGGTTGAGCATGGGGCTGGTTACCCCATTCCGTAACAACTTTTTACCACAAAAACTTCAACAAACATGGACAAGTCAAATATTTGCACTCTATGTGAACAAGGGATAACTGCACATGTAGCAGCAGAATTTAAAAATTACAGGATTGATATCCTGGGTCTCTGCGAGACATGGTGGAAGGGCATAGAGAGGAGGAGATTGATCACAGGAGAAATGGTGTTGTCCTCAGGACATGAGGAAAGAGCCCACCACAGTAAAGGGGTGGCTCTAATGCTGTCTAGGGAAGCACAGAAGGCACTTATAGAATGGGAAGCAATGGGACCCTGAATTATAACAGCAAGATTTAAATCAGCCACAAAGAAAGTAAATATAAACATCATCCAATGTTATGCACCAACAAATGATAAAGAAGAATCTGAAAAAGAAGACTTTTACACCAGACTACAAAATTTCTTGGACAAAAAGAAAAGAAAGGACATCACAATTTTGATGGGGGACCTAAATGCGAAAATAGGTACAGACAACACCGGCTTTGAAGAAATCATGGGAAAGCATGGATTAGGTATGATGAACGAGAATGGGGAACTATTAGCTACTTCTGTGCTTCAAATCAACTAGCTATAGGAGGAAGCATATTTCCTTATAAAAGAATACATAAAGCGACATGGATATCACCAGACCACAGAACTGAGAATCAGATTGATCACATATGCATAAGTAAGTTTAGGTCATCATTGCATGATGTAAAAGTATGTAGAGGAGCAGATGTGGTATCAGACCACCATCTTCTGTTGGCTAAAACAAAATTAAAACTCAAGAAATTTACAACAGTTTATAGCTATAGACAACAGTACAATGTGGGATATCCAAGAAATCAGGAAATAAGAGAAACATTTTCTATCAAAGTATCCAACAGATACCAAATACTCCAACAGCTGGAAGATGAAACAGATATGGAAGACCACTGGCAACAAGTAAAAAATATAGGGAACGAGACATGAAGAAGTACTGAGAAAAAAAGAACATCTGCACAAAGCATGGATAACAACAGAAACCATTAGCAAGATAGAAGACACGAAAAACAAGAAAGCAGATTTAAACGGAATCAAAACCAGAAGCTCCAAAGCCAAGGCTCATGAAGTGTACATAGAAGCAAACAACGAAGTAAGAAGAAACATCAAAAGAGACAAGAGGAAGTATATTGAAGAGTTGGCAAGTGAAGCAGAGGAAGCTGCAGCCAAAGGAAATATGAGGGACCTGTACAACAACACAAAGAAGCTAACAGGGAAATATAAGCAATCAAATGGCCTCATAAAAGATAAGAATGGAAAATTGTTAGTAATATACAAGAACAAATGAAGAGATGGACAGAACATTTTGAGGAACTTCTCAATAGACCAGCTCCAACTAATCCCCCAGACATCCAGCCAGCAGAAGAGGAGCTACAAATCAGCTGTGAATGACCAAGTAGAGAAGAAATAAAGAAAGCCATACAGCTTCTAAAAGATAGAAAAGCAACTGGTCCAGATGGCATTCCAGCAGAGGCCATCAAAACAGATATTGATACCTCTACAGAGATATTATACAAACTACTTGGCAAAGTCTGGGAGAGAGAGGAAATACCAGCAGAATGGAAGGAAGGTTATCTGGTCAGTTGTCTAAGAAGGGAAATTTACAAGAGTGCACAAATTATAGAGGAATAATGTTACTATCAGTGCCAGGAAAAGTATTAAACAGAATCTTACTTGAGAGATTAAAAGAGTCCATAGATAAACAACTGAGAGATAAGCAAGCAGGTTTTCGACAAAACAGATCCTGTACAGACCAGATAGCCACATTGAGAATAATAGTTGAACAAAGTCTGGAATGGAATTCACCGCTTTACATCGGATTCGTGGACTACGAAAAGGCATTTGACAGTGTAGACAGAGAATCACTTTGGAAACTGATGAGGCATTATGGAGTTCCCATGAAGATCATTAACGTAATAAGGAAGATGTATGAAGACATGACATGCAGAGTTCTTCATGAAGGACAACTTACAAAACCGTTTAGGATAAGAATGGGAGTGATTCAGGGATGCCTCTTGTCTCCACTTCTTTTCTTACTAGCAATAGATTGGGTTATGAAAACATCGACATCACACAACAGAAATGGAATCCAGTGGAATCTGACTAACCTCTACACCTTACGGTAGAAGGGGAACGACTAAGTAAGGAAGGAATCTGACTAAACAGCTTGATGATCTGGATTTTGCAGATGACTTGGCTCTTCTGTCCCATAACCATAATCAGATGCAAGAGAAAATGAAAATTCTCGATGAGAGGTCACAACAAGCGGACCTGAAAATACACAGGGAAAAGACAAAGATTATGAGAATAAATGCAAGAAATGATAACAAGATTGAAATTGAAGAAACACCACTAAAGGATGTAGAATCATACACATATCTTGGTAGTAATATAGACAAAGTTGGAGGGACAGACAATGATATCAAAATAAGAATACAAAAAGCAAGAGGAGCTTTCATTGCATTGGGAAACATATGGAGAACAAGAGAAATAAAGTCCAACACGATAATAAGAATCTTCAACTCAAATGTCAAGTCAGTCCTATTGTATGGCTCTGAGACATGAAGAGCGACAAAAACAACAACTAAAAACGGTGCTTGTGTAGAATAGAAGGACTGAAATGGTATGACAAAGTCACAAATGTGGAATTGATGACAAGAACCAGACAAGTGCCAGTGGAACAAGATCAGAGAAGAAGACGCTGGTGATAGGTAGGACACACATTGATGAAACCTGTTGATAGCATTACAAGGCAGTCCTTGTTCTGGAATCCACAGGGAAAGAGAGGCAGAGGTAGACCAAAAAACACGTGGAGAAGAGAGCAGGATCATTCATAACCCTCCACTCCCAAAGGAGCATAGGCCTTCAACAAACACATGCCAAGTCCTCCTGTCACGTGCCATCCTCTCAAGTTCACTCCATGCTCTCCTCACCACCTTCACCTCTGTCTCCAGCTCCCCCCTCCATGCGCCCCCTGGTCCACCTCTGCCTCTCCCGCCCTGGGGACCCCAGAACAAGGACTGCCCTGCAATGCTATCAACAGGTTTCCTCAGCATATGTCCCATCCATCGCCATCCTCTCATCTCCCGCTCCACCGGCACTTGTTCAGCCCTTGTCACCAGTTCCACGCCGGTAACCCTATCATACCATTTTAGTCCCTCTATTCCACGCAAGCACCCATCCATGAAAGTCTGTAGTCCCTTGGCCGCCGTCCCTGCTGCCCTCCATGCCCCAGAGCCACACAATAGGATTGACCTCACACCCAAGCCGAAGACTCTTATTTTCGTGTTGGAACCGACCTCCCGACCTCCATACATTTCCCAACACAACGAAAGCCTCTCTTGCCCCTGTATTCCTAATTTGATATCACCGTCTGACCCTCCAACCCCGTCCATACCGCTGCCAAGATATGTGTATGACCCCACATCCTGCACTGGTGCCCCCTCAAGTCCAACCCTGCCATCACCACCTGCATCCATTCTCATTATCCCTGTTCTCTCCCTGTGCATCCTCAGACCCAACTGCTGTGACCTCCCACCGAGTGCTCTCAACCTGTCCCGCATCTGATCACTGCCATGGGACAGAAGAGCCAAGCCATCAGCAAAATCCAGATCATCCAACTGCTCAGTCAGAGTCCACCGGACTCCACCTCCGTTGTGTGCCGTCGATGTTCTCATAACCCAGTCTATTGCTAGCAAGAAAAGAAATGCAGACAAGAGGCATCCCCGTCGCACTCCCGCCCCCATCCCAAACAGCTCTGCAAGCTGTCCCCCATGAAGAACCCTGCATGTCATGTCCTCATATGCATTCTTTATTAAATTAATGATCCCCAGGGGAACTCCACAATGCCTCATCAATCTCCAAAGTGACCCCCTGTCCACACTGTCAAATGCCCCCTCGCAGTCCACAAATCCGACGTACAGTGGTGAACTCCATTCCAGACCCTGTTCAACCGCCATTCTCAAAGTGGTCATCCGGTCTGCACAGGATCTGCCCCATCGAAAACCCGTCCGTTCATCTCCCAGCCCATGGACTCCTCCAATCTCTCGAGGACAATCCTGTTTAACACCCTTCCCGGCACCAACAGCAACACCATTCCTCTACAATTTGTGCACTCCTGCAAATCTCCCCTCCTAGGCAACTCAACCAGACATCCCCCCCTCCACTCCGCCGGCATCCCCTCCCCCTCCCAGACTCCACCAAGTAATTCATATAACATCTCTGCAGTATTGTCGACATCTGCCCCGACGGAACGCCACCAGGCCCAGACGCCCCCCCCCATCCCCCAGAAGCTCCACGGCTTTCTCTACCTCTTCCCCCGCCGGTCCCCCACCGTTAACCTGCAGCTCCTCCACTGGCTGGACGCCAGGGGGGTCCTGTGGAGCTGGCCCACTGAGAAGGTCCCCAAAACACTCTGTCCACCTCTCCATCTGCCCCTGTACACTGATGAGCAGCCTTCCACTCCCGTCTCTCATGAGGCAACCCGCTTGCCTGCACCTCCCTGTCAGCCTCCCTGCGCTGCCATACAGTTCTCTCACACTTCCCCTGGCCGCAGCATCCCCCCCCCCCCCCGCGCCAACTCCTCAATACACCTCCTCCCGTTTCTTTTGACACCTCCTTCCACCTCTCTGTTCGCCTCTGTGTACACCTCCCGAGCCTTGGCCCTGGAACCTCTGGCCCTGCTTATGTCCAAATCTGCCCTCCTGTTCTCTCCGTCTTCTATCCCACTGATGGTCTCTGTTGCCATCCATGCCCCCTGTTGCCGTTCCCCCGTCCCCAGCACCTCCCCACATGTCCCATTCCATACCGTCTCGATTTGCCGCCAATAGTCCCCTGCACTCCCCACATCCTCCAGCCGTTGGAGCACCCGGAATGTGCAGGCTAGGTTTTTGTTTGTTCTCCCCCCCCCCCCCCCCAAAAAAAAAAAAAACCACTCCTAGACCTTACCGGAGTTTGAACCCCTGTCTCCAGACTTCAGAGACCTGTATCATAACCGCTCAGTCAGCTGCTGCTGAAAAGAGATGACAGGACCCAATAATTGTTTTTCTGATAATGTAACATATAAACTGTTTTAAAACCAAAATGATTTCTTCTTGTCCTTTTAGTCAATGGAAGCAAACACATTCTTCCAGGTTTCCCTAGATGTTACTGTCTCATGCAGTCTGCTTCAGTTTTGTTCATGTCTTTGTCATGGTGATTGTCGTGGAATATTCTAATCCACATATATAAATTATCAAGTAAATAAAAAGCCTAATAAATACATATAATAAATAAAGGAAGAAGAATGGTAAAGAACAGTGCTGTCACAATGACAGTACTCGAAATCCCCCTTCTTTTCTACTTCGTCGGCAAATTGTAACGTTTCACGTTGATATTAAAGGCCTTCTGCAACATACACGCGTTTCCCAAACACACAATAAAATGTGCTGCCTTTCTAAGAAAAAACCTTGAAATATGCAAGTTGACCTAAATTTTAAATTCCATTCATGTCTTTTTCTACACTATGTTACCAAAAACAAAAGACAGATGGACTAAAGGATAGCGAGAAGGGAGAGGCAGAAAGCCGAACACTAAACACGCGTCGCGCGATACACAAATGCTGCCATCACGCGTGTAAGACTACATGCACTAACTTTTTTTCAGACGGACAGTGATAAATTCACTACCCTTCCCAGAGTTAGGTTTTAAAATCTGAAAAACGCTTATTGGGGAAACCTGACATTCTACTGTTTTATGTCCGAAATCCTGACATTAGTCTGACAGTACAGCAGGACAGGTGGCGGTTCTCACATAAAAAATAAAACAACTACACGACTATCCTAGAAATTGCATATTTTGAACGCAGCCACGTAGCTTTTTTAAATTTGGATATTTGGGTTCCTTAGGGCTTGCTGACAAAGAATATGTAAAACGTTACGCAAATAGTCCAGGAATTAATAAATTATAACCAAAATAAAATAGTGGGGATGCCTGACAACATGGAATCATTTCTGCTCATAAAATTTTTTTATAACGTGTTTGAAAAAACCTTACGTTACAGAAATAGCCTACCATGTAAACTCCAAATTGATTGGAGCGCAACAAATGAAAGACTAACCACGATTGGTCGGGCTATAAATACTATCTTGGTTGTTAGGGAGACGTAGGAAGGTAACATTTTTTCAAACACTTGTCGAAACGTGGCTCGATTGGCCAGACTCGCTGATATACTCACTTAGGAGCGTTAGTTCGAGACCACTAGTGCAAATAATCTTGATAAAGCAACAGTGCGTTGAAGCCAGCTCATATTTGTGTTAAATAAAAGCCTGGAACATAAGCAGATGGGAATTTGTGCCAGTATTTTGTGCCAGAATTCATTGCTAATCAACGTATCTGTGTTTGTTTCCATGAATTGTGGGACCGTGGTCTTGATGGTATTGAGCAGCACCTGGTCAGAGCTTTGCTGAATCCAGAGTCGGACAGCATACTCCTTGGTCCATTTAGCTATCAGTGAGGTGTCTCCAGAGCCGAGGGGAGAGTCGAGCAGAGGAGTCTGTTCCTGCCGCCATCACGCCAGATAAGCTGATGTGGCCAGCTGAGCTCAACATTATGTCCCCTCATCTTGAAATGACTTTGTAAACATAACATTCAGAGGGGAATTTAATTGTCTTAATATCAGGAACTGAGAACATCTCCAATACTAGTCCCAAAAGACAAACTATTGAAGTCATGATGACAAATACCAACAGAGCTTGAACAAAACAAAACCAGTATTACCTCATATTACTACTACACAACTGACACACATAGGATATTTTTAATAATATATGTCACTACCATATTCATATTGATAAAGTCTGTACATATACTTGTAAGTAAAATTGATTGTGATTCCTGGTTCCTTGGTATTTGAATCAGGACACATATACCTTTATGACAACAATGAATACATATTATTATTTGAAAAGTTATCAGTGACTCCTTAAGATATTCTCATAGAGTGTTATATGTATGTGAGTGTCACAGTGTTGTCAAGAGTAGTGGATTAAATTAAATTGTTTATCTGTCTGTTGTTGTGACTTACACTTCATCATACACATACCCTAGACACATAACGTAGTTATCACACTATACCAGAATAATTCTGACTGAGATATACATATATGTGGCAGCAAGTAAGGTTATCTATAATACACTACTCTTATTAGATATAGATACCTTCACAGCTGATCTCAGTCAGTACACTAAGTCCCCTATAAATATTTATAACATCCCACTTCACCACAGTGATTTCTGTTTCACATGATCTTTTCTATGTTTATTTTATGCTCTTTTATCCCAATTTTAGCTGTCTAGCTTGAATAGTGGGATTTGAGTCTAAGCAGGATTATTCCTGTGACATCTGTAATATCTCTTTATTTTATGCTTTTGGGCTTCTCAACTGTACAAGTTCTGGTCACTTGATTGATCACTTGAAGTGAAGACATATGTAATGTGACCAGTAATTTGTTGCGGACGCCCAAAATGTTCAAAATTAAGTTCTGCTGGAAAAGATATTTGTGCATGCATTTTCAAATTCATTAAAAAAAATTCAGCCTGTTTATTTAATTGTAATAATAATATCCCTTGTTTCTAAATACAGTGCTCATTTACTAAATTGAACACTTTTTCTAAGTGTCTCGCCTGCGCAAAACAAACATCAAGGCAGTACAAACTGTTTTTGAACCCAACCATCATATCCCGTTTAAAAAAAAAAAAAGGATAGCTCCAGTATTTTGAATTCGAAACATTAATTTAAAATCAAAATGAGCCGAAGAACTTGGGTGCCTTTATCATAGTGGTAATGCAAATTAAGACTTTATCAAAAGTATTTACTTCAGCTGTGTAGCCACATAAAGAAAGATGTCCACAAGATAATTTAAATGTAAAATCTAAATGCATGAAGTAATACTGTATTCATTATAGTACAAAAGTAGTACCAAGAAATTTTGTTGGTTTTAAATAAATAATGTTTACCTTTTGTCATTCACAAGAAATGTTGGTTTTAAAGAAATAATGTTTACCTTTTGTCATTCAGTAATAAGCATCTGAACCTTTTATATTAAATTGACATTACTTTCATCACCAACCACATTGAAAGTACTTGCAGATTAATCAGACAAGAATTTGAACTTCTCTTAATACTGAGCGACACAAAACATTTAGTAATGGATTTTCCACAAATATTTGTGAAGTATATTTTAATCAAATTTAATCTTTAAATTGCAGATTGTATAGTGGTTAACACAGCCACTTTACAACATTGGAGACAGAATTCAGTTCCCTAGATGAACCCAGCTGTGACAGACCTGGCCAATCAGCAGTTTAATATGACTAAAATAAAACGGTGTAGCCTACATATGCTTATTAATGGAATAATGTGGAAGATGCTTTACCTTACTTTACTAATGAGATAAAACAGTTGTACCCTTGTGTTTGTTGGTACATTGACTGATGCAGCATCTACCAGACTTTCCTGAGAATGGTATTAGGCGTAAATTGTTAGACACACCATCAGAGGGCCTTAAAAGCTGTAAATAAATACAGGAAAGTCACTATTTGATGCAGTCTTACTGGACAGATATGTGTCGTTTGTGTGTTGTACTTAGTTGAGAGGTCAAGTCTTCCTTCTCATTGCAGTAAATTATTCCCAGATATTGACACCGATTGCTGCATAAGGAAAGGATACTGGTTAGTAATCATGGAAATAGTAAAGTGGCTTTAATTCTGCAGCTGGATTTGGTTAAAATTGTGAAGTATATTTAACTCTAAAGTCTGATTGTAATTTTAATAAGACACTGGATTTAACTCCAACATCTGATTTGCATTCAAGGTGATTTAGTCTGATTTAGATTTTCATGGTAAGGCTGATCAAGATGACATAATAAATCACACCTTTAATGTGTTTTGAGAACAAAAACTTCCGTGTAAAGAAATACAATTAACAGAAAGCAATGGGAACAAATGAGATGGACGATTTACCTGCTCCTAATGAGGAAGATGTAATTGAGATTAGTTCAGAGGAAGAGTCAGAAGTCATCTGTGAGAAATTTAATGAGTCCAGAAAAAATGGCACAAAAACAGATCAGCGTCCTTCTTCAGAACCACTAGTATGTGAAAATTGTGCTCAGAGTTTTGGAGATCTAGGGGCTATTGAAGCTCATTTGTTCAACAGCTGTGCTTGTTTCTTTCCTGTGACTGAATGTTACTGGCACAAGAAACTGCATGAGAAACAGTTGTGCAGAATATGTGATAAAGAGATGCCAGATCAGCTAAAGCTGAAAAGGCACAGTTTTGAAAGCACAGAATGCAAACAAGCCTATATTGATCTTTGTACAGGAAAAATTACTTCCTACGGGAAATTAATGTCTGCACGGACATTTGCAAGCTCGGAGGCAAAAGTAGAGTCTACAGATTCCGATTTATGTTTCCAACACAGCAACAGCGCTGCAGCTTATACCACCACAACATCTCTAATGCCAGGGATGAGCAATACAAACTGTTGTACTTCTCTGTTAACAAAGAAAGAAATATATTTCCAGGGTCAAAATATTGAAGCCTCCTCTACAGAAGGATTGAAGAACTCATCTGAAATAGAAGCAAAAAGTTCTACTGTTGTTTCATCCATTTTCACAATGCCACACAACTTGTATAAAAGTATTCAGAAAAAACAATTGCGTTCTAGATTTTCAAAAAGCATAATAACTTGTGAAAGATGTGGTCAGGAGTTCAAATCCCTGAAGCACAAGAATAAACATCTTGTTGCAAGTGAAAGATGCGGTAGACTAAACCGTCTTTTGCAAACAGTACCATGTCTTTGCTGCAGAGTTGATTTTACCAGTGAGGAGGATAAAACACAGCACTTAACACTTTCATCGAAGTGTCAAATGTTTTTGAAAGATAGCTTTCATAATGGAAAATTTATAAACCAAACATCAATGTATGATAATTATAGTTTAAATAAAGATATGTGTCCCTTTTGTTTGTTTACTGCTGATGACGGAAATGTATTTAACCATGTACTGTATGCTCTAAAGTGCAGAAAAAAACTAGAAGAGGCAATATTTCGATATGATACACAGTTTAGCACTTTGTCTGTTTTTGACAATGAACCAGAACAACAACAACAACAAGAGTTTTCTTGTAATATCTGTTGCTATAACTTCAGCAAAGCGAAACATCTGAAAACTCACAAAAGGAAAGTACATTGCAACTCTTCAAAACAAAGTCATCAGCAGAGAGAACAACAACAGAGCTTGCGTAAGTCTGATCACTTGTACTGTTTTTTGTGTAGAAGATTCTTGAAATCTGAAACAGAAATAAAGGATCACCAGTGTCGAGCTACCAGATTGCTGTCCCGCTCTACATACGATAAAGCAGTTTGGAGGGAAGATGAATATGAGTGCAAATTGTGCTGTGAAAAGTTCTTTCATTTGAAAAATGCCCTTGAGAAACATATGTACCATCATGAAAAGAAAACTAGTCCTCTTTTTAATTTTTTACCATGTTGTTCAGTGCAGAATGAAATGCCTCATATGTTTTCCTTTGGTGCTGCTAATGAAGTTGCCAGGAAGTCCAGCAAAGCATGTAATTTTGACAACCAAGACTCTCATGACTTTTCTTCCTTACTATACTTACTTGGTGCGCCTACAGATAATGCAGACTTAGCTGTAGAGCCTACAGATAGTTTAAACTTATTTGAAGAGCCTACTGATAGTTTAAACTTTGTTGAAGAGCCTACAGATAATGTAAACTTAGTTGAAGAGCCTACAGATAGTTTAAACTTTATGGAACCTACCGATAGTTTAAACTTTGTTATGGAGCCTACAGATAGTTTAAACTTAGTTGAAGAGCCTACAGAGAGTTTAAACTTAGCTGTAGAGCCTACAGGTAGTTTAAGTTTAGCTGTAGAGCCTACAAATAGTTCTAGTGCTTTGAAAAGTAGACAGACAAAACCATTAAGAGTGTTAACTGTGCCACTGAGAATGAGACCTATTAAGCATAACGTTTTCCAAAAATCACACAAAGTTTTTAAATGTGAAAATTGTAATACTAATTTTCACAGGCTAGACATATTTAAATCACATGTCTTGATGAAGTCAAAATGTTTAACCTATTATGAAAATCCAAGAAACAAAAGTCCAGTCATTGTGCCTTTTTGCTTTAAATGTAAAGGAAACTTCAGAAATTGCAAAGAATTTATTGGGCATAAATGTATAGGGCTTGTTTCCCTAACATATAAGTGTGCACTTTGTCCAAGGGTGTTTCTTAACATTAAAAATCTAAGAAATCATGAAAACAGTAAGCACAAAAGAAACATGCATTCAGGATATTCAGAAGAGAAACAAGCTTTAGGTGATGTTGAAACATTTTATGATGAAACCATGGCTTACCGTTGTTGTTCATGTCAGCTGACATTTCAGAACTTAAGCCACTTTGTGAAGCACATATCACAGGTACATGAATAAAGTGCTAACTATATAAACTAGCTAAGAAGATGAAAAGAAAGATAGGAATTTTGTGGTATCTGTAGAGATGGTAGATGTACTTTTTCTAAACCAAATCTGTTTCATCTAAAGCATTGCAAGGCTCAGTAGTCATTTATAAATCTTATAATGCAAAATGAACTAGTATGAGCAAATTATGAAATCAAAATTACTGGCATATTGGCAGCAAGTTATATCTAATGCAGTACCAACATAAATGACACATATATTTATGTATCTTTTGTTTTTATCTGATTGTTTATCATTATCATCACCATCATCATCACCATCACCACCATCATCACCACCATCCTTCAACGTAAAGTCTTCCTGTCCCCTGCCATCTGCTCAATGTCTTTCCATGTCATCGTCATCCCCTTCATGTCTTTCTCCAGTTCTCTTCTCAGTGTGTTCTTTGGTCTCTCTATCTCTCTACTTCTCTTACCCTGTGGATTCAAGAACAAAGACTGTCTTGTAATGCTATCAGTGACAGGTTTACTCAGTGCGTGTCCTATCCATCACTATCATCTTCTTCTCATCTCTTATTCCACTAGGCAATTGTTTGCTTATACTTTTCTTTTATTCCGTAATCATTGCTATAAGTTATATAAATTTTATGGATGTTTTACTGTTGCTACTTCTCTATTCCACTTCATATCATCCTTTGTACTGCCATGAATTGAAGCAACTTCCATAAACAAGAGAATAACGTCACATGGGATTCCAGAGAAGTATCACCAAGCTGCTGTAAAAGAGATTACAGTTAAGGACATAAATATTAGTAGACAAGGAGGAAAATTCCTGGAGGCCACGTTGATGATGTTTTATAAAACAGCATCTAGAATACCACATATAGCTAAAAACAGTAATAAAGATGTCCTTAACAATGCTAATGCACAGCCAAAAACAGCAATGAAGATGCTCTGAACGATGCCAGTTCAAAAATGAAGCATATTTCTCATATTAGATGAAAGCAGTTCATTTGGGCATGTAATGAGAAAAGTAAAAACAAGATTCTACTGGGGAAAGAGGAAAGATTGAAGGAAAAAGAGACAGAGGATGACAAAGAGAGAATTTCAGTCTGATAACGTGGTATGGAAAGAAGTCAACAATAAAACTGATAAACAAAACTGGAGATGGGAAGTTCAGTGGACAGACACGATCACGTACATCAGCTAGTTTGGTACTTGAAAAAGAAGACTGCATTCTTCTTTGTTTGCTCACTAAAAGATTCATTTTCCCATATTTCTGTTAATTGTTTTATGTGTGAAGTCTCAATTTTGCATACCTTTTTTTATTTTATGTTTTTTTAAAGTGCTTGCTCCTTTTCTTTGTAGCACGCTCTTTTCAGCCACATACCATATACATAGAACTGTTGGTTATATCAGGATGTGTTTTATTTAGTGTGATACTTTTCTTGATTGTGTATATTCTTTGCTCTGTACTGTATTACTCCTCATGACGGTGTTTTTTACTTTTTAGTTATGGTTCAATTTATTGTGTTCTACCCACAAAAGCCAGCTCCAAACTTCAGAAATGAGGTATGTGAGGAAGGTGGGTGAAGTAACAAAAAGAGACATGGTCTGCAATCAGATGGTACATCAGGTCTTAAAAAACCCAGCCCCTGCGGACCCAAGTGGAACAGTCCCAGTTACGATGGTTTGGCCATGTCTGCAGAATGGAAGAAGACCAGCTACCATGACAAATATGGGAAACTAAGAGCCAGGGATCCAGACCTCCAGGACAACCCAGAATTAACTGGGAGGACAACATTAGACAATCTCTGAAGGACCGAGGACTAGATTGGAACCAGGCCAGGAGGAAGACAGCTGATAGGATAGTATGGCACTCTCTCTGGCAAACCTCTACACCCCAGGGTAGAAGAGGAATGACTAAGTAAGTAAGTTGTTGTGTTGGTCAGAAGCTTGGTTATGTCTATACTGGCTGCATTAAATATTGGTTGGAGGTTTATGTACAGTACATTTTGTACTGTGTTGTATTATTTCTTTATGATGACTTTGCTTTGTGACTACTGTTGGTGTTGTAAGAAAATTAGAAGTTTACTTTTCGAAATTTTTTTTCATTCATCCTGTCTTCTTCTAAATTGTTGCTTTTGTTTTTGTGATATATTTTTTTACCTTAATTTATGGCATTATTATGCTTTATTTGTGGGTGGGTACAAACTGTATGTGCCATATACATGTTAAGTAGTAAACAAAAAGTCTCATCATTTCACATTGTTAAGCAATCAGTTATGCATTTTCAAATGTCGAATTGGTTGTTATGGTTATTTTGAATATGGTTCACACTAATTTGGGCAGCATGACAGAGAAAACTAATTCGAGTAATTAAATCCAAGAGAGCTAAATGGGTGGGCGATGGACTGTCAAGTAAAGAAAAGAATTATGTCCCTTACGCTATGTGTAGGACAACATGATCGTACACACAGTAGTCATTAGTAATGATTACTGTCAGAAGAACCTTTGAATCACGTGACCGTGTCACCGTTTTATAGATAAGAAATTCTTTCAGTATTCAACAATTACACAATCTGAAATAGACCAATGCTGAGATTTTTTTTGTTCCTCCTATTTTGAAGCAAACTGTTTATGATTAGTGTTTTTAGTGTTTCTTGTTTGTTTGTTAGGAACGTAACTTTGTAAAATGTTTGTTTTTGGTAATGTATAAAGGTAAATTTATTCCCCTAGCCGATACTGCCTTAGGGTGGGGTGGTGGAAGGGGGGGGGGGAGGAGGAGGAGTGGGTGAAGCATTAGAGACCACCTATAGAAAGTCTCAGTTTTATGAGGTGGGGCTACCAATTTTCATTAACTCACTGCCTTTGCCTTACCTAACTCAAAACTGAAAAGCAAAATCAGGTATCCATTTTTACAGCTGAGTGCACTGGAGCGTGACATGAACTGGCCTCTTTGCCTCGAGAAGCAAGTCAAAATACATATGATAATACAGTTGACATTCAAAAATCCGGCCATCGATAATCCGGTTCCTTCAGTTTTCCGGAATGGATTTCGGAGCGCATTTTTTAATTTACCTCGTTGGCGCGCCACTGTTTTCTGGAGCCGTTTATGTTTTGATGGGTTCCAAAGGTTGTTATTGCCGGGAGTTGTAGTGAGGATAAGCTCTCACTGCAGATAAAATACTTCTATGGCACGCGCCTCAAACAGCCTCTGACAACCAAGTCCAGCTCCCGGCCTTCACGTGTGGCTCAATTTGAGCCCGGCGGAACTTTCCACTGACGGGAGAAGGGGCAAAGGCGAGCGACTGGCGCCTTAAAACCAGCAGCTTCGGGCAGATAGGGCTCGTGATCCTTGGTTGGTAGCTTATCTAAGAGAAGGAACTCTGAATTCAAACCACCGCTGCCTTGCGGGAAAATCCATTTGTGGAATTGGCGTCGGGAGTAAACCCTGAGGATAAATCCGGAGTCGGAGTCCCTAAGGCAGTCTAATGTCGATTCGACATTATTCTGGCAACTCCTGCGACATGGCTGGTACCAAACTGTATCGGCTACTGCCGTTCCTTTGGATCTACCGGCTATGTGGAGAGGGGGAACATGCTGCATGGGCAACAGCTTGATCTCCATATAACTGTGCCCAAGCTCGCGCCCTGGAGAGGACACTCCAGCTTCACCCTATAGGTGTCGGCAAAACACAGGAAGTAGCAGTTACCGGTTATAAGCATTTTGCCCAATTGGCGTAGGGCATGGCGCCAGGGGCTACTTCCGACAGTGGGAGAGGTTCTAGGATCTCACTGGACAGCTACCGCCCGCTTCAAGCTGGGCAGCCCCCAGTCAATAAGGTGTTGTCCCGCCACTGTCTGCTTTCCCCATTGGGTGCATGGGGATTAGGGTCAAACCCGAACTGTGGACAGAAAATTTTGCACCAAGCAATTATCGAAAAAATAGAAATAAGCAAACTCTCAGATTGGGATGCTGGAACGTCCGGACTATGTTGACTGGACTATCCGAAAACCTACAGGATGTAAATGATGTAAGGAAGACAGCCATAATTAATGATGAGCTTAAACGACTTCAGGTGGATATAGCTGCACTTCAGGAAACGCGCCTGGCGGGCTCTGGAACGGTGAGCGAGAAGGACTACACATTTTATTGGCAAGGGAAAGATCTTAATAAAGCTAGAGAACACGGAGTAGGTTTTGCGGTCAAAAAATCGCTAACTAAAATGGTTGAACCAGGCGAGAATGGATCAGAACACCTGTTAACGCTCCGCCTGCAAACTAGCACAGGTCCCATCACCCTTGTCAGTGTGTATGCTCCTACTCTGTACTCTGCCTCAGAAGCTAAAGATGAGTTCTACGAGAATCTAGCAGCAGTAATCAAAAGTATACCTAGGCAAGAACAGCTTGTTCTCCTTGGTGACTTTAACGCTAGAGTGGGTGCCGATAATGTTTCATGGCCTTCATGTCTGGGCAGGTTTGGTATTGGCAAGATGAATGAAAATGGACAACGGCTCTTAGAGTTGTGCGTCCACCATGACCTCTGTGTGACCAACACCTACTTTCAGACAAAACCCCAGCATAAGGTGTCATGGAGACACCCACGATCCAAGCACTGGCACCAACTTGACCTGATTCTCGTCAGAAGGCCACTCCTCAGGTCTGTGCTCTCCACGCGCTCGTACCATAGTGCAGACTGTGACACAGATCACTCCTTGGTTTGCTGCAAAATCAGAGCACAACCAAGAAAACTCTATCGTGTCAGACATGAAGGGAAACCAGGCATTGATACCAGCAAGATGTCAGACCCTTTCATGATCGCTCAATTCACTGCGACCTTCAGAAAGTGCTCAGTAGCCCTCAGCATGGTGATACTATTACAGAGAACTGGGAGCATCTACGGAACACCATTCAAAGTACTGCACTTGCCACCTTTGGTAAGAAAACAGCAAAGTCAAATGACTGGTTTGACGCTTCATCAGATGTGATGGCACCTGTTATTGAAGCTAAGCGCAGTGCTATGAATGAATATAAACGTTCACCGAGTGCCAGAACCCTACAGATCCTGAGGGCTACGAGAAGCAAAGTTCAACAAACTGCTCGACGCTGTGCAAATGACTATTGGCTCCAGCTCAGTGAGAGCATCCAGATCGCAGCGCAAACAGGCAACATTAGACAAATGTATGACGGTATAAAGAAAGCACTTGGCCCCCCATAAAAGTAAGACGGCACCGCTAAAAACCATCAGCGGAGAGAAGCTAACCGATAAGGGTAAGCAGATGGAGAGGTGGGTCGAGCACTACTCTAAGCTTTACGCTAGAGACAATACCGTTACGCCTGCAGCCCTTGATGCTGTCAATAGTCTGCCAAGTATGGAGGAGCTGGATGCCGAACCAACATTAGAGGAACTCAGTAAGGCCATTGATAGCTTGGCCTCTGGCAAAGCACCAGGCAGTGATGGGATTCCTCCTGATTTAATCAAATGCTGTAAGAGCACGCTATTACATCCCCTGCATAGGATGCTGTGCCAGTGCTGGGAAGAGACAACTATTCCTCAAGACATGCGAGATGCCAAGATTGTAACACTGTATAAAAATAAAGGAGACAGAAGTGATTGCAATAACTTCTTAGTATTGTTGGTAAGGTTTTTGCCAAAGTCATCTTAATGCGACTACACAAGTTAGCTGAGCGCATATATCCAGAGGCACAGTGTGGATTCCGAGCTGGCAGATCAACAACAGACATGATCTTCTCTCTCCGCCAGCTTCAGGAAAAATCAAGAGAGCAGAAAAGACCATTATATATCGCCTTTATAGACCTCACAAAAGCATTCGACCTGGTTAGTAGGGATGGACTCTTTAAAATCCTCCTGAAAATAGGCTGCCCTTCTAAAATGCTGGAAATGATAAAGTCATTCCATGACGACATGAAGGGAACAGTCCAATATGCTGGAAGCACGTCACAGCCCTTTGATATACGAAGTGGCGTTAAACAAGGCTGTGTTCTGGCTCCGACCCTCTTCGGAATCTTCTTTGCCTTACTCTTGAAACATGCATTCAGAGATGCAACTGAAGGAATATGCCTTCACACTAGGTCAGATGGCCGTCTGTTTAATCTTTCAAGGCTGAAGGCAAAAACAAAAATCAGAAGGGTCACTATAAGAGACTTGTTGTTCGCTGATGATGCTGCAGTCGTCACTCAAAGCCAACAGGAGCTTCAGAGCTTGATGAATCGCTTCACTAAAGCATGCAAGGACTTTGGCCTCACAATAAGTCTAAAGAAAACGAATGTGCTGAGTCAGGATGTGAGTGCTGCACCAGTTATCACTATCGATAACTATGAATTGGCAGTGGTGCACCACTTCACATACCTAGGGTCTACCATCAATGACAAACTCTCACTGGATGCAGAAATCGACAGCCGCATTGGCAAAGCTGCAGCTACCTTTGCCCGCCTCACATCGCGTGTTTGGGGAAACTCTAAACTAAAAATGAAGACCAAAGCTGCGGTATATAATGCCTGCGTCACCAGCACACTCCTATATGGCAGCAAGACCTGGACGACCTATGCTAAGCAAGAAAGAAGGCTCAATACCTTCCATTTGCGGTGTCTACGCCGCATCCTCGGCATCTCGTGGAAAGATAAAGTGACAAATGTCGAGGTGTTGTCACGTGCTGGCCTTCAAAGTATGTATACGCTTCTTAGACAGCGCAGACTTCGCTGGCTTGGCCATGTTCGCCGCATGGAAGATGGTCGCATCCCAAAAGATATCTTCTACGGACAATTAGCAGATGGCAAGAGAACAGTTGGGCGACCACAGCTGAGGTTCAAAAATGTGTGCAAGAGAGATATGAGGGCACTGGACATGGATCCAGCAACATGGGAGGATGAAGCTGCCGATCGCAATAAGTGGCGATGCTATTTACGGCACCACCTCAGATTGAGCGAAGAGAGGCTCACACAAGAAGCAGAGGTGAGGAGAAAACGTCGAAAGGAGCACCAGGAAAATAAGCAGCTGAGGGCTGCCACCTCAGGGGCGCATTCCCATAGTCAGTTATGACTGAAGGGGCTATTATTATTATTATTATTATTATTATGTTTTCATGCAGCTGTTTGGGTCTTGCTTGCAAGTGTTAACAGACATTCCTGCTCATTCCTTCTCATTTTATCATTTATTTGCTGCTGTATAGCCCCATTATGGATTCAGCAAATAAAGGACTGTACAGGTAGTCATTTTCTGTTAAATATATACAGCATATATAACAAAAAAAAATCCGGCATTTTCAACAATCCGGCACTCCTCAGGTCCGGAGGTTGCCAGATTTTTGAATGTCAACTGTATTCACTTGCTGTGCAGACACGTGCTGTAAATGTGAATTAGTTAAACTGTTCAATAAAATGAGCATATGTATTCTCTCCCCAACACTGGCTGGTTTTTGTAGAGAGTGCTCTTTTGTTCTCTTGTTATCAAAAGCTCTGGTATGTAGAGTGTCCTCTTTTTTAGAAGCTTGGATATGGTAGTCATTCTTCTTCTTGTTTTCAATTTTTGCCTCTTTATGAAGCATGGAGCTGCTACAGCAACTAGCAACATTACAGGAGGAAGCCTGCATCACAGCATTCATGTGTTCTTGTGGTGGTTTTTGTAGCAACTTGTTTTACATGATGAGGTTACCAGCACCCCCCCCCCCCCCCCCCCCCCCCCCATATACAACCTCATGTTAGTTATCTCTCACGACATGTCCGATGAAGCAGTAGTCCTATTCTTTTTGTCTCCTCAGAGACCCCCGGGAACTTATGGTAGCCCAAGTTATCTTGTATTGCAAATTGGAAAACCCTGGCAACCCTAGGTCAGATTCTTTGTTGTTCATCCATCATTTTCACAGACATCCCCTTGTTCCTCTATTTTCATTTGTTTTACTTGGTTTTGTTTCTTTTGATTTTTCAACCTCCAAATCATCTTGACTAGATGTTCACAGCTGGTGCAGACACCATCGAGTTTTGTTTTCACAGTTCTGTAGTAGCATCACGCCGCAGTCTACCCAAATGTAAATGGGTACCTGACTACGCTTTGATGTAGGAATGCAAAGGTAACGAGGAAGGGAACTGATCATCACACCTGACAAAGCTGACACCTAGCATAACAAACACCTTCTATCTTCCTAAGGCAGTAACTGTTATGTAACTACCATTAGCATTTATTTTATGCAATAACCATTAGTGCATTTGATTGATCTGTATATTTACCTTTATATTATGCAGCAAATCATTATCTCTGGATTATTTTTTTTCTGAATGTTTATGAACCACTGTTAAACTGTTTGCATGATATTTGTGCTTATTAATTTATTTTGTCCATGATAGAGGTCTTGAGCACCACAAATTTTTCTGCCAGCCGAAACATGGGCGTGGAACCAACTTCTTGAGTTGCTAGAATCTAATTAATAAATTAACACTTTTTAAAAATCTGTACTGAAGAAAATATTTCTGTTTCGATCTTCTTCGAGCTGTTGAGGTAAAAGAAATGGAGATAGAATAAAAAAGATACCTAACTAAAGTTACTGGAGGCTGACATAACAAGGATAAAGAAGATATGGAAAGAATTTGAACAGACGATAGAGGGCTTGGTCTGAACTTTTTACAGTCTGTACCTGCAGGAAGCTGAAAGGCAGAAAGAAAGAGAGAGAGAGAGAGAGAAGAATTGTAGATTATTAAAACTTCATTGAGTCCAGAGAACAAATTTTAATTAACACAAAAAAGAAGAAAGAAAAAAATGAAAACAAAGTTCAGAATATGGAAGTGTAATGTGTGCTTGAATCTGCTAAGTGTATTGGAAACATGGATAACTGTATTAATTTAAACGATTTATGAGATTTAAGGTTTTTGTCTAAAATACTGACTGTCCTTGACTTACAGTATATGCGCATTACGATTGCTTCCACTTACAACAACCATCCCAGATGCACTGTACACTCATGTTTCATTATTTATTACAGTACACTACCAGAGCCGGATTATTCATTAGGCTAAGTAGGCTGAAGCCTAGGCCGGATTATTCATTAGGCTAAGTAGGCTGAAGCCTAGGCTGGATTATTTATTAGGCTAAGTAGGCTGAAGCCTAGGCCGGATTATCCATTAGGCTAAGTAGGCTGAAGCATAGGCTGGATTATCCATTAGGCTAAGTAGGGTGAAGCCTAGAGGCCCGGAGCTCTGGGGGGCCCATGCATAAATTAAAATGTTTTTTGAAAATGCATAGATTTATGTACATAAAGAACATGTTTGCACTTTGCAGTCGCATTTATAACGTTCTAAAAAGATAGTAAAAACAAAAATACCTTAAAAGACATAATGCACCCTGGCAAAATCAGTTATTGAAGAAATTGTCGAAAGAAAAACAAACACTTTTTTAGATAAAATGTGTTTACCTTAATAATAATACGAATAAACATTAATGAAAAATAGTTATTAATAAAAGAGGTAAGCAATACTAACAAACTAACGTACCAGTCTGTTAATAATACTAGCATATAACATCACCATGCTAAGGTGTTTTTTTTTTTAAATTTAAAATTATTGCTTATTAGGTAGCAATGGCACACTACTGAATGAAAAAATTGCCTAGAAAAATCACAAACAGCCAATAAAAGCTGGGGTTGATTGCCACGTCCTGTAAAGGATAAGCAACTAACTTTAGGTGAAGGGGGGTCCAAACGCCTAGAAGCCATTCTTGGCTTAATCCGGCCCTGTACAGTACTGTAGACTACAGTACTTTTGTGTTATAATTTGTACATTGTATTATTCCACTATAAACAAAGAGTTACATTAGTTTAAAATGTTAGCAAAACAGAGCTACACATTTTAGCACTGGGACATGTTCATTGTTAACATATCCTTGTGGTTCATATATAGCGATTTCCGACTTACGACAATATCGACTTACATCGGGGTCATTGGAACCAAATTTTAAAATGTTAAAGCTTTTTACGCTGGAATGGTCTTAAAATAGTTTGTGTAGTAGGTCACTTTGATAATTTGTATATGCATGGAGGGTTATCGGGAGTCATCCTTATATGACCAACAGCAAAGCACAATGCTACAGTAGTGAACCTTTGTCTGTGAGGCTAATTACACTCTCATTGACTCTTGAAATCATCTATACACTTCCAAGGGTTCCCCCTGTGGTGAAACATGTTGAGAACCCAGCATTGCACACTAAGCTTGGAGGAGTCACTTGAGCCCCAGACGTAACTCTGAGTAAAAGCTGGGTTGGCTGCATGCAGGAGGGTCTCATTATGGACCCACGATAGGCAGGGGGGCTAAATGGCTCTGCGTAGAACGTGACAATTCCTTGGGAGAGCCCAGAACCAGAGCACAGTATTTTAGATCTGCATATTTGGAGAGCCCCCTTGGATGGCGGAGACTGTACATTATGCCACGCGCTTCTTCCTCCTAGCTTGGGATCAGATGTGCCGACCCTTTAAATGCAAGCCAGGCTGGAGAAACTGGAGCTCATGACTTCAACTCAACATGTTTCGGAATGGCAGAAAAGCCACAGGTAAAGCCTAGATCTACAGTGTAGATAATACCAAAGAGTCTTTAACGTGGTATTGGCTGCAAAAAGAACGAGAAGCTCGGCTGTCCAAGTTGAACAAGAAGATAATGTGTATGTCATTTGATTATGTGATCGTAACTTTGTACTTATACCGTTATTGTTAAAAAAAAAAACATTTGAGGATAAACCATTTTCAAAAGTTATATAAGTGCTTCATCATGATGAATGTGTCTACCATTGGGCTGCAATTGAATCTGTTGCATTATTCTTTCTTATTTCTTGTAAACAGTATAGTGCCTTTGATGTAAGGGTGTTTTTAACCTTTTTTTTTTTTTGAACTCGTACAACAGATGTATGGAAACTTAAAATATGACTTAATTGTACCGAGCCAACACAGTTCTTCACTCGTTTGCCAGTCACTTCGATTACGGAAACAACAGCAAATGGATTGATTTGCCGTTGCCCTAAAGACGCCATTAGGCGTGATGGGAAACAGTGGCAAAGAAAACCTATCTGCTGTTGCCCTAAGACGCCACTAGGCGTAATGGCCACTGACTGCTTTGACGGTCGGTGGCTAAGGACGGAAGAAGAAGAAGAACACAGTTCTTGAAAGATTCTGCATAATCAGTGGGAATTCTCTCTTAGGGCTGTTCATGTTTAGGCCAGGACTGATATATGCTATGTGAACTGTCTTTGTTGGCTTGACATGAGGTGCACAAAGGGGCGGACTGAACTGTCTTTGTTGGCTTGACATGAGGTGCACAAAGGTACGGACTAAATGGTCGGGCAGGGCCGAGGGCCCGCAGCAGCTGGTGACCCACTCTCAGATGGGTGGTTAGTGGCCAGTGACCCTTATTGCCCAGGGGTTCAGATCAGTGTCAGTCCACCCCTGGGTACACACCTTTGATATCGCTACAGTGTCGGTCGGCCTTGATATTTGGCCGCTAGCAGTAGTTAATAAATACTCCAGAATGCCCTAGATGCAGTAAATGTAGAACTTTCTTGCGAAGTATTCAAGGAAAGATGATGTAATTAGATTCACATTCTTAACGTAAAATGTCCTTGTGAATTGACAATTTCAGTGGACGGGGAACAACAATTATTTTAGTGAGTGATCTGTCGACTGACCATTCTTGTATTTAAAAAAAAAAAAAATAATTAATTCACACACATTTTCTCTTAAACCGCTGATGGGTTATAATTAGGATGTATGCAGTCTATCCTTTAAAAAAAATGAATTGATTCAGCGGTAACAGCCTGTCCAATCATTCCCCCACCAAACCTGCAATCTTTTCATGGCGCTTTCCGCCTGGGTTCTAAATCGCGCGCATATTGAAACAACGCACATTTCTTCCCCATATTTGTCATTGCGCGGGGTGTTTTTTATTTTTAACTGTTCCTGCCTCTATTGCTTTTCGGTGACACGTTTATTTTTTTGAATTTTCGCATTTTTATATTAAACAGTTTGGGTAAGTATGAATAAGTTTCTCCATTATATATCTAGCCAATGAAGCCTCATTGATCATCATAGTTGAAGCTTCTATGCTTTCATGCCACTGTTTCCTTGTCTTTGTTTTACTTCTGAAGCAAACTGGAAATAAATAAAATAATCATAGGAAAATTTAGTGCCTTCAGGGCATGCAGCAGAAAGTGTACAACAATCAATTTCCGCCATGTTTTGGCGAGTAGCTTGCTTGTCACGGCTGTTTGTGCCGTAGAAGATGTGTTCCACTAGTGTCATTTGCTTGTTGGCAAAATCCGTCCTAATCATTATACCGGTTAATTAAAAATTATAATTGTATATGTTTTCTGGATATCTATACCTATTGTATTACTAAAAGAAACAAAATAAAATATAACCGAACACGATTTTACATGTCTGTGCTTGCGAGCGTGAACGCTGAACGTGTGGATTTCCATTTAATATCGCATTTGAGATTAGTTGTGTACGTGTTATAAATTATTATTTTTTGCCTTTGAGATCTGGCCATTTACTGACTTGTGGGCTTGCTTTATTTAAGTTTTTCGTAATGTTTCTCTCAACAGAGACGCTGATTTCAGTTTCTGTTATTATATATTTTAACATGTTACTAGCTGTCGTATATTAATTGTTGTGACTATATGCTGATTTATTATATGAATATATTACCTTAGGTAGCTCAATTATTAACACCGGTTCAACAATATAGGTGAGGGTGGCATGGTCTTTATGCCACCAGGTATGTATGGAAGCATATCTGGAGTCATCCTTATATGACCACCAGCTATGCACAATGCTACAGTATACATATGTGGAAGTGAACCTCTGTCTGTGAGGCTGATTACACTCTCATTGACTCTTGAAACCATCAACACACTTTCAGGGATTCCCCCTGTGATGAAACTTGTTGAAAACCCATAATTGCACACTAAGCTTGGAGATGTCATTTGAGCCCCAGACGTAATTCTTTGGCTTTGACCTGGTTGACCTTATGCAGGAGGATCTCGGGGGGGAAGATGAGAAGTGGCTCTGCGCAGGACGTGACCATTCCTTGGGAGAGCCAAAGATCCAGAGCACAGTATGTTAGCTCTGGATATGGTATGTTAGCAACTGATGAGTGGCTCCTGGTCCTTGAAGCAGCAATGCTAAGGCCAGCTAGGAGTCATAGTGCACTGAGACCCACAGTTGAAATTCGGCTACCGGTCTAACCAGCACAATGTGGAGATCAGGTATCAGTGGTGGTTCACGTTAGTAAGGTGTTTACACCTGGTTCTTGAGACTCAATGCTTAAGCCAGGTAAATATGAATCCAATTCCAGATTGAACCTGTAATGCGGCAAGCTCTGTGTATGGTATTTGTCAGACAAATGCTACATGTCCTACTGTCTTGTCTCAGTCTTCAGATGTTATTATTGTTTGCATGTAGTCATATTGTCTGTGTCATCTGTTTACATACAATGTCATAAGGTCGTGAAGAAAAGTATGTCGATCATGATAATTCATCCGTCATACAGACAAAAAGGAGTACCCTATAATACAGAAAGACGAAGCCTTTGTGCTCAGCATTACAAGCCAGCTCTGAAAAAGGCTGACACCTTATTTGCGAGTCATTTCCATTCCTGAGAAGGACTCGCGCTTCACCACAGCTGGATAGAATTGTGGTTATATATCAAGTAGACCAATATTCCTACCGGCACTAGCAAGAATAGCGACAAAGAGTCATGCACAAGATACACGCCAAACAACATTATAAGCATAATAATCCAGTGCACAATATATCAGTTTGCAAACTATAAGTGTAATCTATATACCCCTCAGGCTCACAACTACGTCGCTGAAAAAAGATAGCTGTCTCAAAATAGCAGTTTCTCTTCTTTCTTGTATGATGAGGCATTGAAGCAGTTCAGCTCTCAATGTGGCTGGCTGATTATACTGATGGAATAGATGGAAGAAAATGAATGTATGAATAAGTACCAAGACTGTCCAAGATAGTCTCACTGAAATTTTGGCTCGAGGAAAATCTGCAGAAAATGTAAGTATAAGTTCCGCAGGAAGAAAATATAGTGCGAATCACTGGTAGATCTATTCGTCTGGTCCATGACACCATCAAAAGTCTTATCGCCAACAAGTCCTTACCTTCTAGCGCTTCTCATCTCCGTATTGACAATAGTGGTCTGGGCAAGCCTGTGTTTTATATGCTTCCCAAAATTCATAAACCCTCCAACCCTGGGAGACCCATTGTCTCTGCGTGTGCCTGCCCTACCGAACGTATATCAGACTTCCTCGACGGCATCTTCCAGCCTATTGTAGAGCAGCTTCCTTCCTTCTTAAAGGACACAAACCATGCTCTTACTACTTTTTCCTCTATTCAGCTTTCTCCAGACCGCACCTACCGTTTATTTCTGTTAGATGTTTGCTCACTTTACACTTCCATTCCTCACTCTGATGGTCTCCGAGCTCTCCGGTTTTTCCTAGACCAGCGCACGCACCCCTCTATCGCTACAGAGACTCTCCTGCGCCTTGCAGAACTGGTCCTTCGACTCAATTCCTTTGAGTTCAATGGACAGTTCTTTGACCAAATAAGTGGAGTTGCCATGGGCACCAAGATGGGTCCCAGTTATACCTGCCTCTTCATGGGCTACCTGGAGTATCAGGTGTGGCAGCAGTATCCTGGACCTTTTCCATTGATGTATCATAGATACATCGATGATGGCATAGGTCTCACCGATATGCCAGAGGTTGACCTATCTAGGTTCATTAATTTCATTATCAACTTCCACCCTGCGATCCAATTCACCTCTCACATCTCCACTGTCTCTGTTAATTTCCTTGACATTGTTGTCACTATCCCCCCCCCCCCCGCCCCCCCCCCCCCCCACCTCACCACTTCGGTGTACTACAAACCCACCGATGCACACAGTTACCTCCTTTATACTTCCTCTCATCCTCCGGCTTGTCGGGACTCCTTGCCTTTCTCACAACTTCTCCGCCTCCGTCGGTTATGCCAAGATGATGACAACTTTCTATGCCGAGCACAAGAAATGTTGGACTTCTTCCGTAACAGACAGTATCCAGAAGATGTTCTTACCTCTGCCTTAGAACGTGTTCTCCCTATCTCACGTCTAGAGGCCCTCAAACCCCGCCAAAAAACCTCCTCTGATAGAGTCAAGTTAATAATGACCTATCACCCTCACAGCACTGCTGTCAAAAGGATCCTGTTTCGTCACCTACCTCTCCTCCAAGCTGACCCAGTGGCGCGGGAAGCATTTAGTGAGCCACCCTTGCTGGCATATAGACGGGACAAAAATTTGAGGGACCTCCTAGTCCACAGCCGTTTGAAAACCGTCAACGATGGCCACTTTGGAACCAAACCATGTAACCGTACACGATGTAAGACATGTCAGTATGTAATCGAAACACGTTCAGTCTCGTTCCCTAACGCCAAGTTCACCATCACCCATAGCTTCACATGTGAGTCACGCAACGTCATTTATGCTATTATATGCAAACGTTGCACCATTACGTACATCGGCCAAACGGGCACACGACTGGGCGACCGATTCTGCAGACACCTCTATGACATCTCTCAGTTTAATTCCACACCTGTGGCCATCCACTTCAATGGCCCTGACCACCACGGTGCCACTGACATCCAGGTGACAGCCATCAGATACTGTTCCTCGGACGCCAACAGTCGGTTTCGCCAGGAACAACGCCTCATCCATCTTATGGGTTGCCTCAAACCACACGGTTTGAATACCCAACATTCTTTTGTCTGAGACGCCTTTCTCTATCGAGTCCCAGTTGTATTATGACTTTCTACTTTGATGCGGTCACCCTTTTTTTTTTTTTTTTTTTTTTAATTACCATTTTTTAAATTTAATAATTTTATTTATTTAATTTACTTACTTATTATTATTACTTTTTTTTTTTTTTTTTAAATTCGTTTATTTTATTTTATTAAAAAAATTTTTTTTTTTAAATTATTTTTTTCCTTTATTATTTTTTATTTTATTTATTTCTTTATTTATTTTTTATTTTTATTTATTTATTTATTTATTTGTTTTAAATTTATTAATTATTATTATTTATTTATTTATATTTTATTTTATTTATTTTTTTATTTTATTTATTATTTATTGATTACTTTTTTCTATTTTCTCACTCTTTTCCAGTCCTTGTTTTCATTATTTCTTATTTTTAATGTACTATCAACTTCCTCTTTCCGGTTTAGTGGCAGCCATTTTGCTTCACATGTGACTGGACTTAATATTAAGGGAGTTTTTTTCTCTTATTTTTATAGTTTCATGTTCTCTACTTAATTCTCATTTTCTTTCCCTCCTGTCTCTTGTTTGTCTGTCCCTGACGAAGGCCTTGTGGCCGCAACGTAGGTTTTTCTTGTCTTTCTCCTTGTAAGACGTATTACTATTTGTGTGGGTGTGTGTTTTTTTTTTTTTTTTTTTGTTCAACTGTTTTACCCCGTCTTACGGCAGTTCTCCTAATATACTTATATATTACCCCATAACTGACTGCACTGTCTACCTGTTTGCTCACTTTTCACTTTTATCTCCTCTCTTACTTTCGATCTATTCACCTACTTTCATTGTTTATTATTTTTTATTTATTCTTTATATCTATTAAATAAATTATTTTTATATTTAATTTTATTTATTTTTGCATGTGTGTGGTCTCTCACTCGATTTGCCATTATGCCTTCACTGAAACACTTCATTAATTCACTTCGGTCTTCTATTACCACCTCATTCAGCCTCTTACCACCTGATATATCTCGCACTGCAATTGATTTTGCATTTGCTACATTCAAGAAAACTAGATTCACTTGCCATCTCCACTTTATCCGCACCTGCCTCCGCCTTAAAGTTCTCCCTCATGGCTTCACTTCTCACTTCAACCCCTCTGCTGGTCATATTCACCCTCGTGAACATCGCCTCTTACAGCGCGTCGAGACCACATGTGGGTTCCAGCGTATGCGAGCTGTCACAGCTATCCATTCCCGCCTCCTGGCAGATACCAGTGCTAAGCAGTCTCAGCTTCTACTCCACTTACATAGTCTCACCTCCAGCGACTTTCCTGCCTTCCCCATTATCCGCATTATTATCCATACCCTCAACCGGCAATTGTATGATTTTTTATCCGCCCAGAAAAAGGACAAACTTTCCCGCCTCTGTCCTACCCCTGAGACTGTCCCTGCCTCCTCTACTCCATCTCGTTCCCAGGTTGTTGTTATTTCCCTCTGATCTTGCCCTCTCTGAGGATAGCTTTCAGTTCTCAGCAAGGGCTGGCACGTTGTCCCTCCCCAACCATCCGCTGATCAGGACAATGTCCTCCAAGATGTCCATCGGTTTCATCGCCGGTCTGCGACTTCAGCTCCATTTCCGCAACAGTGATGGTCCTCAGAGATCGCAGGCTGAATCAGATGATACCTTTGCACGCTTTGCTCCTCCCAAGAATAAACATTTTACACCCTCTCCTGGGGCTTCCCACGCTCTGGATTTATATATTCAGAATACCCTCCACGACATTCAGCAACTCCAACCTCAACGCCTGCGTTATTCCAACCTTTCTTCTGATGAGTCTCATGTCCTCTCTAAGCTCCGCCGCAGAAATGACATTGTTATCAAACCGGCTGACAAAGGAGGTGCCATTGTGGTATGGCGCAAGGACCTGTACCTCCAAGAAGGTAATAAGCAGCTCAACAACAGCTCCTTCTACCAGCGCCGTGACAATGATGCGACAGTCCTCAACAATCGTCTGGTCCATGACACCATCAAAAGTCTTATCGCCAACAAGTCCTTACCTTCTAGCGCTTCTCATCTCCGTATTGACAATAGTGGTCTGGGCAAGCCTGTGTTTTATATGCTTCCCAAAATTCATAAACCCTCCAACCCTGGGAGACCCATTGTCTCTGCGTGTGCCTGCCCTACCGAACGTATATCAGACTTCCTCGACGGCATCTTCCAGCCTATTGTAGAGCAGCTTCCTTCTTTCTTAAAGGACACAAACCATGCTCTTACTACTTTTTCCTCTATTCAGCTTTCTCCAGACCGCACCTACCGTTTATTTCTGTTAGATGTTTGCTCACTTTACACTTCCATTCCTCACTCTGATGGTCTCCGAGCTCTCCGGTTTTTCCTAGACCAGCGCACGCACCCCTCTATCGCTACAGAGACTCTCCTGCGCCTTGCAGAACTGGTCCTTCGACTCAATTCCTTTGAGTTCAATGGACAGTTCTTTGACCAAATAAGTGGAGTTGCCATGGGCACCAAGATGGGTCCCAGTTTATGCTGCCTCTTCATGGGCTACCTGGAGTATCAGGTGTGGCAGCAGTATCCTGGACCTTTTCCATTGATGTATCATAGATACATCGATGATGGCATAGGTCTCACCGATATGCCAGAGGTTGACCTATCTAGGTTCATTAATTTCATTAACAACTTCCACCCTGCGATCCAATTCACCTCTCACATCTCCACTGTCTCTGTTAATTTCCTTGACATTGTTGTCACTATCACTCCCCCCCCCCCCCCCCCCCCCCCCCCCCCCCCCCCCCCCTCCACCTCACCACTTCGGTGTACTACAAACCCACCGATGCACACAGTTACCTCCTTTATACTTCATCTCATCCTCCGGTTTGTCGGGACTCCTTGCCTTTCTCACAACTTCTCCGCCTCCGTCGGTTATGCCAAGATGATGACAACTTTCTATGCCGAGCACAAGAAATGTTGGACTTCTTCCGTAACAGACAGTATCCAGAAGATGTTCTTACCTCTGCCTTAGAACGTGTTCTCCCTATCTCACGTCTAGAGGCCCTCAAACCCCGCCAAAAAACCTCCTCTGATAGAGTCAAGTTAATAATGACCTATCACCCTCACAGCACTGCTGTCAAAAGGATCCTGTTTCGCCACCTACCTCTCCTCCAAGCTGACCCAGTGGCGCGGGAAGCATTTAGTGAGCCACCCTTGCTGGCATATAGACGGGACAAAAATTTGAGGGACCTCCTAGTCCACAGCCGTTTGAAAACCGTCAACGATGGCCACTTTGGAACCAAACCATGTAACCGTACACGATGTAAGACATGTCAGTATGTAATCGAAACACGTTCAGTCTCGTTCCCTAACGCCAAGTTCACCATCACCCATGGCTTCACATGTGAGTCACGCAACGTCATTTATGCTATTATATGCAAACGTTGCACCATTACGTACATCGGCCAAACGGGCACACGACTGGGCGATCGATTCTGCAGACACCTCTATGACATCTCTCAGTTTAATTCCACACCTGTGGCCATCCACTTCAATGGCCCTGACCACCACGGTGCCACTGACATCCAGGTGACAGCCATCAGATACCGTTCCTCGGACGCCAACAGTCGGTTTCGCCAGGAACAACGCCTCATCCATCTTATGGGTTGCCTCAAACCACACGGTTTGAATACCCAACATTCTTTTGTCTGAGACGCCTTTCTCTATCGAGTCCCAGTTGTATTATGACTTTCTACTTTGATGCGGTCACCCTTTTTTTTTTTTTTTAATTACCATTTTTTAAATTTAATAATTTTATTTATTTAATTTACTTACTTATTATTATTACTTTTTTTTTTTTTTTAAATTCGTTTATTTTATTTTATTAAAAAAATTTTTTTTTAAATTATTTTTTTCCTTTATTATTTTTTATTTTATTTATTTCTTTATTTATTTTTTATTTTTATCTATTTATTTATTTATTTGTTTTAAATTTATTAATTATTATTATTTATTTATTTATATTTTATTTTATTTATTTATTTATTTTATTTATTATTTATTGATTACTTTTTTCTATTTTCTCACTCTTTTCCAGTCCTTGTTTTCATTATTTCTTATTTTTAATGTACTTTCAACTTCCTCTTTCCGGTTTAGTGGCAGCCATCTTGCTTCACATGTGACTGGACTTAATATTAAGGGAGTTTTTTTCTCTTATTTTTATAGTTTCATGTTCTCTACTTAATTCTCATTTTCTTTCCCTCCTGTCTCTTGTTTGTCTGTCCCTGACGAAGGCCTTGTGGCCGCAACGTAGGTATTTCTTGTCCTTCTCCTTGTAAGACGTATTACTATTTGTGTGGGTGTTTTTTTTTTTTTTTTTTTTGTTCAACTGTAGATCTATTTATAGGGATGCTGGAAAGCAACTGTCTCTTAGCAGGTTGAGAATCCTTGGAGTAGACTAAGAGTTAGTAGTTATCCAGGCCACACTTTTCCCTAAGGCATTTAATTATTAGAAAGAGCCCCCATTAATTAAATACAAATATGACATAATCTTACAGTATTAGACATCACTGTAACACCAAAGAAAAGTCAGTAAACTAATCTTGATTTTAGAAATTTTCAATGAAATTTTACTGATGGAAATAAGATATCATATATCGAATATGTATTCAATCAAATATTTATAGAATTTAAGATAATCAAAAATGCAATAGTGTCTATAAAGGTATTGACACTGTCTCTCAGGAGTTATAGAATTTGACTTGAGTTTGAAAACACAGATTATTTATCTTTTAGCATTAGGACATTGATGAAGTTGTGTTTATAGTGGTTTACAAAACTGTTGATAATTCATCATAGGACATTTCTTAAGTTTGATTGAAGAAGTGATTGATTCTTGATAGTGCCACTTATCTGGATTCCTGGCAGCAATCCTGGTCACTCCCTGATTTCTCCGGGTGAAAGAAAAGGGTTGGGTGTTAAGTGTAGATCTAACTCAGGGGTTGGAAGTTCTCTTTCCCTGATCCAGGTTTTGACGTCATCGATGAAGACGGAAGCTCCTGGTGTAGTCTACCCTAAAAGAACTGGGGAAGATACAACACGACTTCGGTAATCCTCCATTTGGGAGCGATTAATTATTATGTCTTTGTGTCGCCCGTCCGTCAGAATTCGTAGTACAGACCCATATTTGTCTTTTGTACTGCTGCCCTACAGTTTATGCATGTGAGACAAATACCATGTAAGCATACTACACATCATAAGGGTATTTACCGGTATGCTTTAGTCAATAAATCAGATATATGAAAGATATCTTCAACATGTACAGTTAACCACCATCACTAATAGTCCTTCATAACACAGGGTGTCTGCTTAATCTCTACCAAGTTCACCAAAGTATTGCAATAAATCAAATCTCTTGTTACAATCAGTATTCAATATTTCTGGCTCTACTCATTATCAAGAATTGAAATGTACAATCTTACAAAGCCATTCATACTTCTGTATGAATATGATTAGTATTATTAAAATGCATCAGCTGCATTTAATTCTTATCATTATCATAAAAAATGCACCAGCTGGATTTGATTCTCTAACCCAATACATGTTGGAATTGAATTACTCCTTTAAAAAATTAGAGCATTAAAATATCAACTCAGCACACCCAAAAGTTAGCAAATATGTTTTACGTAAATATGCTTTAAATTCCATTCAATTGCAACAGGGGAGATTATCCACCCAATTAGACTGCTATGACACTCAAGGCAGATATGTATCTATTAAATGCACACAAAATTCAGTTTTACTAGTTAGTTATAAAATGCCTTTAAAACATCAAAAGATCAGTTATACTCGTGAATAATAACCATATAAAATGATATTACATACATGTAATGGAATGTAATCAATATAAATACATATCTCACTCACCCACTCGGTTGTACTTTTGCGAAAAAGCGAAGCTTTGTCAAAAGCAAGTCTTACGCCTAAGCACAGGCTGCTTATCATTCGAGTTGAGTTCTTTCGTGACCAAAGTTTTTGGATGCAGTGCTAGACAATTGTTAATTCTCAGACTAAATACTGAGACCAGCGAAAACCCATTTTTACAAAAGACAGATTTATGGGACCACCCACCCATTTTCCATCTTTAAATAATTAGCTCCGGGACACTCTTGTCATCTGAACTCTGTCCCAAGGAAATACGGTACTTTACCGTGGTGTGAAATCTAATTTCAGAGTTCTCTTATTGCGAAGCTGTCCCTGCATCTATTACCGTCCATTAAACACACACACCTGTTCTATTCATACTGGCCAGTGGTCGGAAGAGTGAAATTTAATACACTGAGCAATTATGAGTGTAGGTGGTCTTGAGACAGGTTAGTACGAAGTCGCTATGTGACAGAAGGGGCTGTTACGGTAAGAATAGGAATACAATGTCTACACATTTAAAGAAATAAAATAAAGGAATTGAGAAGAAGAGAAACATAAATCGAGAGAGCGAGAGAAAAAAATCTCGTCTCGTCACACTCAGACTGTCAGCTCGTGATGTGATGTGTGGTCTTTGATTTATGTGCCTTTTACTACATTTAAATATCGCGGACCTCCGAGATGACAACTATATCACAACCCCTTTGCCTATCAATTCGTGATGTCAAAAATAGCAGTTTTTGTATTTTATGCAGAAATCATTCATCATATCTTCATACTGCCGATAAGGAGTACTTCGAACCAAATATCCTTAAATTCAGCATAATCTCAGAATAATTTATTGTGCATAATTATGACTTTATTCTGAGCGTTATTCATTTTGTTATACAACTAATTCTACGATAGTTGCTTGTCTGCGTCTGGTTTCGATCTCTCAAAATCATAATCTCTCCAAAATAACGTTATGTAGCAATATAATACAGTATTCCATAGATTCGACTCAAGTGCTGCCCTATTAAGGTAAATTTTGAGTTCATTCCAAGCGTTCGTCGCCTATATATATGCATGATTCTACAAATGATATTGCCCATATGGAATATTTCTGTCCAACGGGTTTTCCCACTCAATGAAGAGCCGCGCTAAATTCGTTACGTGTTGCTTGGCACCCAGGCGTAAATAACTACGAAAAGTATCGTTTACCGCCTTCATGAAACCATATCGCCGGCTAGCTGTAGAAGATATAGAAACGTTTCTATCTCTTGCTTGCATTCCGATAGACACGTGGCTCAGTTACAACAGCTACCCAAAAAATAAATTAAGTAATGGAGGTGGAGGCGTATACATAAAATTACTAAGTGGACAGAAAATCCATATCTCTGTGGCCACTGGAAAATCATCACCGTCAAGGCAGAGACAGAAGCACTAAAAACAGCAGCAATAACCATCGTGGACAACAAGATTTATGCAAGAATAGGGACTCACAATCTGTGGTTCGCGTACGCCGAGGGTTACAAAGAGCTTGTAAAAGAAGTATAGGAAGTATTTGGTAAACAACTATATTATCCTTTTGGAATATCACTCAAGTCCCATGCCATCAGTTCCATGTCTTCTTCATCCACTTCATGCCTGTCTTCAGTTATTTTCTTCATGTGGTTTTTGTTTCCCCTACCTCATTTACCTTGAGGATTCCAGAGAAAGGACTGCTTAGTACCGTAGTGCTATTAACAGGTTTCCCCAATCCGTGTCCCATCCATCCCCAGCGTCTTCTTGTCATTTCTTGTTCCATTGGCGCTTGGCTGGTTCTTGTCGTCAGCTCCACAGTGGTGATCTTGTCGTACCTCATGATATGCGGGACCATATTTATGCCACGGCACATAGCAACACAGAGAAGTACATTTAAAATTCAAATTTTCTCATTTTAAATGTGATTGCCATTTGCATACAGCGTCTGTCGCACATTTAAATGCCATTTCCCCCTCTTTTCTGACTTCTGTTTTACGTCTGTAACACTAAAAGATTATGAACAACTTCTTCCCAGAGCAACAAGGCCTCACTTACTTACATTATCCGCTCTGTGACGCATCATTTACACCAAATTTTAAACTCTGGTATTACTCATCTGTTTGCAGTTATTTCACGAGAAGCCCGTGCCACTGGATCCGAGACACATTTTGTCATGCTGTCTGTCGATAACGTAAGAGGATTCTCTTGTGTGCATGCAGTGTCCAGCTGAGGCGATCCTTTGAAATCTTATCGCAATGCCCGGTTTAATACGGCTGGTCAATATGTGAACTAGAAGCAATCTTTTCTAATCAATAGAGAGGGGACGTAAAGAATAGGTTCACGGTTTTTTCGACACGCATGATCTTAAAAGACAACTAAGATGATCGAGTGTAAAGCTAACAAACACCGCATGGGAAATAAAATATTGTAACAGAAAGAATTATGCTCAAGGCAGAGTTGGATGAAAAGTGTTTGACGATACCGGCAATCAGAGCGTCAAGGACTGCTGAGAATATTAATCTTGATGATTGTACATACTATTTACTGCTCTCTTTAATCTTATCTTGCTCCCTACGGAGCACGGAACAACCACTGCGATTGGACTCTTGAAGGAAGCATGCACCAGGGAACTTCAATGTGAAAATCTGAGAACGTGAGTATAAGATCTACGATGAAGAGCTTTTCCGACATCGTGGATAAATATCTTGTAAATGCCGAGTTCAATCAGAACCAAGGATATGGATGTGGCATCCTTGGTATCGCGGAAAGACAAAGCAACACGTGTCGAGGCATGTCTACACTGCTTAGGCAGCGCAGACTACGCTGGCTTGGCCATGTCCACCGCGCGCAAGGTGGTCGCATCCCGAAAGATATTTTATATGGCCAACTGGCTGGTGGTAAAAGAACAGTCGAGCGACCGCAGCTGAGGTTCAAAGATATGTGCAAGAGAGACATGAAGGCACTGGACAAATCCAACAACCTCAGAGGATGAAGCTGCTGATCACACCAAGTGACGATGCTCCTAGATTGGGCGAAAAGAAGCTCTCACAACAAGCAGAAGAGAAACGAACACGCCGAAAGGAACACCGAGAAAAAAAACAGCTGAGGGCTATCACCCCAGGGGCGTATTCCCATAGTCAGTTATGACTGAAGGGGGCTACTAATCAGAACCAAGATTTAATTAATGTACACGCCTGTGCCCATAAATCAAGATTAAGTAAAAAGTACACACCTGAATAGAACGTCCTAGTAGCAGATTAGTTAGAGCACATGCCTCTCGGGGTATAAGGACCGGGTTCATAAAGTGTTCCAGTTGTAAAAATTAGTATTTGACTGCTTGTAAGTTAGAGAAGGCACAGGAAGCGAGGAAAGAATCTAATTACCAAATCTCATAAAGATCGAGCATAGGTGAAGTCTCGAACACTTCCCTTCCCTACGACACTATCTGTTATAGGACTGCCTTTACCTTTATCTTTTAGACACGTATAGCATCTGAATGAAGAATAACCAAAGTGCACATTTATATTCTTGAATGAAATTCAGACTGAATAAACCATAAACCTTATTCTATCTTTGGTCCTTGGCCGCTGACTGACAAAGTAATCAGTGACTATCATGCCTGATGGTGTCTTGAAGGGCAGCAACAATCTGTCCACACATCTACGTCGGCAGCCATCCTTCGTGTGGTGTCCCAGCTCTGGTTAATGCTTTGCATCTCTGCCTGCGCAGTTTTCCGCCAGGTAGCTCTTGACCGGCCTCTGTTTCCCTTTCCTTCTGGAGTCCATAGCATGGCAGTTCTGGTGATAGTGTCATGGTCTCTTCTGATTATGTGGCTAACCCAATTCTAGCGTCTACCCACTATGATGGTGAGCATGTCTTCTTGGTGGCTACACCATCAATAGCTTCGCATAAAAGAGTAAATTACAAGAGTATAAAATTCTTCACGCAATATACATTTTAAATAATTAATTCCAGGAAATGGATTTGCAACACTTATGTTTCTAGGAACTGAATTCAATTTTAAAAGTTTTACAGTTTAAACAATACTCTACATGGCACTGTTTTCTGTCTCTGGCCTTCATAGTACACCCTGACAGTCTGTTATCTGTCTCTGGCCCAGACGTACACTCTGACAAGCTGTTTTGTCTCTGACATTGATACTACACTCTGACAGGATGTTTTTGGTCTCTATCCTTGATGTACACTCTGACCGGCTGTTTTTCTCTCCATTTGTTAATGTTTCCTTCACTTTTGCCCGTGTGCCTTAACCTTTCCTTCAGTTATGTAAAGTGCTCTTTACTTGTCCAAAGTACATTTTTGCCTAATTCTGATGTTTTTCATTACAGCTTCTACATATATTCTCATATTGTGACGCCTTACACATTCTAACATAGTTTCTTAACATAACAGCTATTCTGCCTGAAACCAAAAACACAAACAAAAATACAAGGGCGAGAAAAAATAATGTTCATAACACCGAAGCGCTTGTTATCTTCTAAGGATCGAGGGGTAGCGAAGTAGACAGAGAATAAACAGTACACGCGTTAAGACACAGTAATCAAATAACTCAGGACGTTTAAAATGTCTGTTGAATTGTTAATATCGTTTTAGAAAGAAAGGATCAATAAACGATCATGATGTCTAATGGGTTTCTATTTTTCCCCATCGTCTTGCTGCTATAAATAACCCGTTGATTTATGTTATACACATACGCAGAAAGAAACTCTATAAACATTAAAAACATCTTAAAACACAGTGACATGTTAAACTTGGATTCTAGGGAAAATCCTGCCTCAGAGATGTTGATGTTTATCAATAATGTAATTTAAGATCTCTCTTATTTATGTGTAGAGCAGTATGAATGTAGTCTGTCTCTGCCCGACTGTCCGTTAATCCGTCGGTCTGCCATAGTTCTCTATCCCCCTGTCGGTCTGTCTGTCCATCCATAGATTTGTGTATCAACTTATCCATTTAATCATCTTTCCATGAAACTATACTTTCATCTATCCATGCTGTCACGAGAGGGTTGATTATTATTGAAATTATAAGATATCCTGGACACACAGTTGTATCAGGTGATACCAGGATAGTGCCAGATAAGAGTCTGGTCTTATTAGTAATACCCCCTTCTCTGAAAAGAGTAAGGGTGTATAGATATCAAAGGTAGGATCAAGCTGTATAAGTCCCTAGAGAAGATGGTAATATATTACTCTAAGTTCCTGCGGGCCCCTCTCCAGATCCTCCTCTGATTATAGTATTAGCTCTGCTAGGGGTATTAACTAATTTATCTACCAACAAGAACTGGAACTTAACTTAAATAACTTAAGTAAGTATGCTGGTAAATATTTACAATTTATCTTTACAGGTTTTTCTTTTCTGCTTGAAAAGCTCTCAATGAAATGAAATTCAATTACAACCGTAAATAAATAAAACCTTAAAAAAATTTTTCCAACGAATTAAAAGGTCTCTAAATGTGTAGAAGGTTCTTGCTTGGTTGGACTCCTTCTGGTTGTATAAGATTTATCTCTTAAAACTCATCTACTCTCACAGTTAATGAATGATTGTCTACACTGACTTTAATTATGCCCAAACAGGTGTCATCATTAACTAGTATTGTCTATAATTGTGGTGTGACTCGGACACTCTACAGTTGCCTTGTTTTGCAACTCATCTGTTAGAATGAATCTGGTTCCACTCTTGTCCTGGAAGGAAAATTTAGTTAAACTTCCTCCAGGCAATAAGTACTTGATGACTGGCCCTCTGAACTCAAAAGGCGCTTGCACCAATAGTTCCTTCAGTAGTGGCTAACTCTTTTATGAGTAGTTGGGTTGACAGGATATAACCTGAAACATATTAAATGTAACCCCTATATTGTCCATCACTATCCCACTATCACAAAGGTTGGGGATGATAGACAGTTTCAGACAGTGTGCTAGCAGTTGCACAGGACATATTATAACAGTAACAACCAAATCCAGTTCACTGTGACTACAATTTTCCTCTAAATCCTTAGTTAGAGCCATTTGTCAATGATCCGCCTCCATACAATGATTAGGTCTTGTATAAAATACTAAGTAATAGCTTAAACAATCCCGTAAAACAATCGCTTTCATCCTTCCTTACGTTCCTGGTGTGTGGTCCCTTCCATCAAGAAATAATTCTTTAAATGCTTTTCTAAATCTACAGACACACGTTTGCCACCATTCTCAATTATTTGAATATATATCTTGGCCTTGCCTTTACACAATGGTTTACCATCACAAATCAGGAAAACTAAGATTTCATTTATCTACGTTATTCCGGGAGCAATTTTATTCATCTAAGGCTTAAAATACGCTCTGTCTTATTCTTTAACTCCCTATATAATTGTCTTTTACTTTCCTAAGTGCATTTTATTATATGCGTACTCTAAACTGCAAAATTATGGACTAACCTGAGGTCTCGATGCATTCAACCACAGATTTCTCCCTCCCTATAATACTATTCGTGGAAATCTCTGCACAGACGTGTAGAGCAACATTCCCAGTATTGCATTAGTGACCTCTTCCAGGTGGTACTTCTTTCATAATGCTGTAATTAAATGTCCTCTTCCACTTGGTTGCACAAATTTGGACTGGCCATTTTGACTGCCTAATGCTTTAGTAAACACTGCATGAAGGTACCTTCTGATTGGTCCGTGTATCATGCAGTTCTCACAAAGTATGGCGCGCGGTTTGAGTCAGAGTTACTCAGAATGACGTGTTGTGAATCAGACCACTTCACGACACATGCATTAATCGCTTTGCTGCTAGAATTTACACGAATCATCATATTACCAAATACATGAATAGGAGACTCTGCTTCTATTGTTTTATCTAAATGTCCTCTGTAACATTAACATCAGTAACAACATCAATAACAACTCAGTAACAACATCAATAACAACAACACATGCAGATACTGCCACTATAAAAAAAGTAAAGACAGTTCCATAGCAGATACTGCCATAGAGGAGTGAAGTGTTAGAGACTAACTAGCTTTCGTGAGGTAGAGTGACCATATTCCTTCCTCGCTGCCTTTTCTTCCCTAAATCAAGAGTAGAGTCAGGTACCCATTTACAATTGGGTAGGCTAGAGCGTAAAGCCGCCGTATTTCAAACCCGCTACCTGTGCCGTGAGAGGCTAGCGTTCTAACCACTCTTCCAATCGGACGCTCACTAATTTAAATAGGAAACTCTTTGTCAGAGCATTACAACGGGAAGGGGGCGTGGGGGAAAGGAGAGCTAATCTGATCATCAGGAATAGTCAACCCCATCAGACGAGCATTTAAACCTTTTTCTTCTGCTTAGCGCTCTAGGGTGGCGGGCGCACTTGGGTCTTGACTCCCAAATGTCATCCCCCTGTTGCTTTTTTGCACTGCCTGCACTGTGATTTGAACCACTGCACGTGTGTGCAGTACTAAACTAGCTCTTCAGTATTGGTTTTATCTAACACCACCACCATTACTACTACCATATAATGTTACTTCTACTACTAATATTGCTGCTACTCCTCCTCCTCCTCATCCGACTACTACTACTAATACGACAACCACCACAACTACCGCCACCTCCACTACTACTACTACCACCATCATCATCATCAACACGACTACTACAACTACTACTACTATTACAGCTAATACTACTACTACTACAACAACCACCATCACAATCACTACCAACTAATTCTTCTCCCTCTTCTTCTTGGTATTCTCATCTTTATCCAAAATGAAAAAAACACCTTATTATATCCCGTTTTAATGTTCACAATTCAAACTGTCATATAAAGTACATACACAGCACCATCAGTTTATTCACGCTAAACTAATATGGTGATCATTTTGGAACGTCTCACGTTTTAGAAAATAAAAACCCCAATATATCAGGCATCTTCTGGAAAGCGAGGGAAGAAATCTCCTATCAGTTTCCACCAGAATCAATGTACATAGCTCTGTCCAAACAAACGTGGCTAATAACAAGTGTCCAGAAGAGACACGATCTTTAAAGTAGAAAGGTATTGAAAGCATGATACGACAGATTCTGGAAAACATTCAATAATCACTCGAGAAGATAATTAAATGTCATTATTTTCATTAACAATCTGGCACGGGAATGCTTGGAAGCGTTATGACATGTTTATTTAAAGGTAAAAGGTAGTCCCATAACAGATACTGCAGTAGAGGAGTTATAGACACTTCACTATACTAGGTCCGGCATCTAGTGGAGTGGTGAACAATTCCTTTCTGCCTTCGTTTATTCAACAGAACGTATTTATTTTTGTGATAAAGTTTTCCTACCTTTTTCGTCTTTTGCCTTTTTTCATCATCATTCTTATTTTATTTCTCTACCGTTTTTGCTCTTTCATCAGTTTTAAAGTAATCTTTCTTAATCAAGGCGTTTACTTAAGTATAACTTTAATCATTTTTAAAGTAATCTTTCATAATCAAGGCGTTTACTTAAGTATAACTTTAATCACGCTTTGATATTTCAAAACCTTGTTTTATCTGTTGGAACACACCTTGCCCGTTAGGCAAGTTACTGTTTGTCGCGGTAGACGGCCACCTTGGCAATAAAAAGAATTCGTTTGAGGGCTTAATCCCCTATTTAAAAAAAGCAAGTGTCACCACATAAGACACAATGGTAGGCAAAGAATTGCGTGTTGCCAGATGGTAGACTGTTTGAAAGCGGCTAAGAAGCTTTGATTTATTTACGGGCAGAGATTAAAGGGAGCCGAAATACGACAAAGAAACAAAACATAGTGCGTCAGGCATGAACCGCAAAAGGAAGGCTACTCTGTTGCAATGGAGTATATACACTCTCTTATCAGGCGACCAACCACAAGCCACTATTTGTCTCGTCACGAACACCCGGCAAGAAGGCAAAGAGTTGGTTACGAGAGCCCACCCACTTTTGGTGATTGAGAGGCACTGAAATCGCACGACGAATTAGTGGAGGAAGAAGCAGTCCCAGTCACAGTCCCATAATTATCACACATTGGCAATCCGAAAATATAACGAAACGTTCGCCAGAAGTCAGTACGGTTTTACCAACACACGCAGAGCATTAGTGGAAGAGTTTCACAGAGCATAGTCTGTTCACAGCCTGTTCCATAATTTTTGTTCCTATGTGGATTTACATTTCATACTTGTGGAATTTAATTTGATATAGTGTTCTTAAGGAATTTTCGAAGTGAAAAGGAGGCTAGTAAATATTAGAAAAAATATTAAGAACTTTTCTTTTTCATTATTTAAGATTGAATTTTGCACTTGTCTTCATAGCAAAATGTGCAAAAGACGATTTTTTTTCATTACGTCTTTTTGTTAAAGTTTAACCGAAAGATTTTTCCTTTTGGACTAATAACATAAAGAAATAATTCATAGTTATATACTTCATCTTCATCTAGGATTACATCATCACAGCAGACTGTCATGAACACACACTTTCATGCTCACTATATTTAACAAAAGTGATCAGTTATGACGAAGCAATAGTGGGGAATAAGATAAAAAGAAAGTCAACTATTGATATTAGATGAAAACGTATTTAGCCAATTTGTGTCCTCAGTTCTGTAGAAGTCTGAGTCTAGACATTACGTGTTTGGCGTCTAAATCAGAAAGAAGCTAGCAGAGCGTACGTCCGTGTTGCAGACTTTCTTCTTTTCTTATGTGGGTGTTGCGTACTTTTTGTGTACCTTAACTGTAGCAAAAGTGGACATAGTCTGGCTGCAGTTAAGTTGGTACGCACCAGCGTATGTATTAAGAAGATAATTGTATATTTAATTTTTCGCGCACGATAGCGCACAATATTTGGAATTTTTTAAAATTAGCGCGCTTGTTGCCAAACAAGGGAGATGACGTAGAAGCTTGGACAAGCAAGCTGTGATCCATATTCAGACCTGTCGTCTGTGGATTTTGTAACCCTTGTGTTGGGTGAATATATTTCTTACTCGACCCGGCCTTCTGTTCAGAAGTATTGCCGATGTTGGTCGAATACGTAAGTGTTTCGTCAATAAAATAAATCGAAGCTTTAATTGTATTTTATAACCTTTCTTCAAGCGACGTTAGTATCTAGTCAAAACAGTCCACCAGTCTGTTTCGAAATGGATTAATGATTGCAGCTATATCATTGAAAGCCAGCCGAGATATATATATCATTAAATGAATGGTAGTTCCGGCGACACAATTGTCAAGATAACTTTATCGTACAGCCGTCATGCGAGTAACGGCTTATTGGAAAGGTCAATCAGCGGACTCAACCAAAATATGTATTTTGTTTATGTACAATGACAACTGTCATTAAGGATATGTTCAAATGTTCCAATAGATGATTTACGAGGCCAACTAAATAGGACATAGATTGTAATATACACCTTAGATGCACAGAAGCATAATGAGGATGTCCGTCCTTGGAAAAAGAGGTCAACCGTTATTTGTATGCCCTTATGATTTAAATGCCTCATGATTTGATTTATATGATGAATGCACATATCACACTATAAGTTGATGAAAGAACTTTGTCTGGAATTGTTTAATAGGATGATTCAAATGAAAATTACTTTACCTGCATCATATTATTATGAACTGTCAAAATGTCTCGTCTCGTCCAAAGTCGTCAGTGAACAAACGTTGTATTAACTTTGAACCGGAGTTGCAGTATATTTCAGTTGGCACTAGCCTTGATTTGACGTGCCACTGTTACGATTACATTTTGACATGATCACCCTATTGTTGCGCACATATTCTTTTGTGTGACGCACAGATTACTGTTGATAGGCATACAAGTGTAATGTATGACTATTTGTCTGATGAAAAGTATTTATTTGAGAATCAATGATTCTCAGTCTAAGGGACAGAACCCTGATTGTTCGATGTTGTATTCGGTTCTATGGGTTATCTGTTCTTGTGTCTCAATCTGGCGTATGAATTCTAGATTTACGTCATTGTTCGTCTGGTATGGCCAGAAACAGATTGGTCTTGCTTAAAATGATTATGGCCCGAATTTATATTTATTCCTTGACTATTTAAGGTGATTCGGTCTTATATCTTTGTATCTTTGTATTTCTATGTCGGACTATTTTGTGAGCTGAACTCTGGGGTAAAAGGCTTTTCTGGGCATGCGCCGGTTTGGTGTGTGATCAGAGAAGGCCGTCATGTCGTCGCTGCTATGGGCTGGTTGATTAGAAAGTTTTGTAGATTGATCTCTGTGAATTATTCTAGGAAGGAGATTGTTTCTCTGTATGATCGTATTATCAGAGATTCTCTCAATGTCCATTATTAACGCCTAGGAATGGCGTGCGTTATTCGCTTGTGTGTGTTTTCCTGAAGCCAGGTAAAACCAAACATTTTTTGCTGAACTGTTTTGCTAAACCTAGATCGGAGACGTATTATCGTACATCTAGGATTGTTGACTACAGATGAAGATGACGTGTTATCTAGCAGCACTAGATCACTTGATGTATCCAGCCTTATTGATAGCAGATATGTATAGAATCCCAATGAGGACATTTACGTATGTATAATGAAGTAATTCTGCTTCATAATTTCTCATCCTGGGTGAGTGAAGCTCACGGAGGAGAGCCATTTTGGATTCCCGCCATTGTAAGCGGATCATTGTCAGAGAACAGAAAAGGTCTTATTATCTGATGATGGTACAGAGATCTACATATTATGAAAACCCACTACTATGGTTTAACATTGTTGCTATAAACATTTGATGAATGTACGGCTTAAGAAACTTAGCCAAGAGAAGGTTCTGTCAGTGAACCATTGTTGATGTTTATGTATCCACTTTACTGACGTGATTAGTCAGTTGGAGCATGAGACGATAGACAACCAGAATATTGAGTGCTTGTCTACTATCGTTCCATTATATTTGCCACTGCATGAATGTACACCTGATATTGTCACTCATTTTCAAGTATACGATGATTTTTGTGCCAACCTTTTCAAGTGACTGTACTCGTGATGTCGAAGTGTACGTCCATTATTAAATGTATGAAACGACGCCAGTAGTCTGCCCTTTATTGACTTCTGCTTATGATTGAGTGAGTGACTTGTCAACTCAACAGAACTATACACACACATTCGCGTTATATTACATCTACATCCACTCGACTTATCACCTATGTTCATTTATATTCGCGTAACTAGTTCAGCACGAAATAGATAGAAGTCTTGCCATACACCTTCACATCTACAAATAGTGGCCAAAAGACTTCTACAGTGGACTAATATTGTAATTTCGTACTTGAGTATCATGCAATGTTATTTATTCACTTCTGTATTTCACGAAGTATCGTCTTGTGCTACAACGGTGGATTCATTCTATATTTTCAGATATTTGAGTATTTCTTTCAATTTCTTATTGATTTGAGTTGTATTATTCTTACCAATACGTTGAAGGTCAACGGTCAATTTTACATAACTTTTGAACGACTTCATTGAATAAGTCTCGTTTGGACGACTTACACATAGTTTAATAATTCTCTATATTTACAACATGAGTTATCGACAGTAACATCTTTTCCACATTAGAGGAAACTTGACACATCACAGCATATAGTTCATCAGACATTGTGCGTCTGTTATTTTACCGTCATAATTATCGTCCATTATCTTTAGCCAAATACTTGGCACAATTATCATAGTTACGCAGCATTAATACAGTTCTGCTAACTGTTCCATTATTTAGGAGCACTGCCTAATATTCACGTCAAAACTCTGTCTACATAATAAACTCAGTTTGGCATCACTAGCCAGGCTATAACAGCCATTATCTATTAACTCCGCGTTCGTATTTCTCGAATATCGCGTAAAAGAATTATTGCGTTTAAATCCTAACGCCTTACATAATTCTGGACTCACTGGTCCTTGAACACATTATTATTTCATTAGCTTTAAAAGCAACTACATTGACGGTTATACACATTAGTTAGTGGTTCTACTACACAATTCAAAAACACTGTCATATGCCCGAAGGCTACACAAAGACTCTTCTGGTACTAGGCATAACGCGTCATCCAACGTTTTACGTGTACCCTATTATTCTATTTAGTGGAGGTGTTGCAGGGTGCGACCATCCGAACCAAGTTAAAACCAAAATTTTCCAGAATGCTCGCAAACCATGCAACAATCCTCAACAGTCCGGATAGCAGAATAATAAGATAGGACATCCTACACTTCCTAAATTACAAGGAAAATCTCCACGCCCTCGTTTGTATACGTCGGTAGAGCAGCATTTAATTATCTTTTTATCACGTGCTCACAAACTGATTCACAATATATACTTACTTACTTACTTATTCGTTCCTCTTCTACCGTGAGGTGTTGAGGTTTGTAAGAGAGAGCGCCATATTATTCTATCGGCTGTCTTCCTCCTGGCTTGGTTCAACTCTAGTCCTCGGTCCTTCAAAGATTGTCTAATGGTGTCCTCACAGCGGACTTTGGGTCGTCCTGGAGGTCTGGATCCCTGGCTCTTAGTTTCCCATGCTTGTCGTGGTAGCCGATCTTCTCCCATTCTGCAGACATGGCCAAACCATCTAAGTTGGGACTGTTCTACTTGGGTCTGAAGGGTTTGGGATTTTAGGCCTTGACGTATCGTCTGGTTGCGGACCATGTCTCTTCTTGTTACTTCAAACACCTTCCTCAGATACCTCATTTCTGAGGTTTGGATCTGGATTTTGTGGGTTGAAGTCATTGCCCATGACTCGCATCCATACGTCAAGACTTGGACATAGTTGGAGCGGTATACAGCCATCTTCGTCTTCTTACCAACTTCTCGTTTGCAGAGGAATCCTCAATTTATGGCTTGAAAAAGTCTCCCAGCTGCTGCTCTTCGGGTAGCCAACTTTTCTTGATGCCTCCCTTCCGGTCTATGACAGCTCCACAGTATTTAGAATGGTCGACCTGCTCCATGACATGTTCTCCCAGCTTAATCTGATGTCTTTTTTCCTCTCGTGATATCACCATGGTTTTTGTTTTCGAGCTGCTTATGATCATTCCTCTCTTCTCCAGCTCTTCCTTCCAGACTTGCAGGTTGGATTGAAGATGTTTGTTACTGGCGTGGATTTGTGTAGTGTTGACTGGCCTGTCGGGCTTACTGTCTATTGTCGACGTATAATTTGGTTACGCGAATAATGTGATGTGGGCCGTTTAACTCTGGCATATGGTGGTATAGTTAAAATCGGAAAACGTTGGTTAATGGGTCAAAACAGTAGGACCAAAACTGGCGATGAACAAATGCTGGACCCATTGTTTAAGGTACATGACGATACAGTTTATTGACGAGTAAGCACACTGACATCATGGGTAGATATAGTGGCATCAACATACGTCGGTCATAGACAGTAAGCCCGACAGGCCAGTAAACACAACACAAATCCACGTCAGTAGCAATTGGTGGCCAGTGTGGGAATCGAACTCACGACATTCGCGTTATCAGCATGAGCAGCTTGACCCATCTGGTCAAGCTGAAGCTCTACCGTAACGCTGTATGAGATAGAGTACCTGAGGCGGGATACTAAAAAACGAGCCGTTTTTTGGCTACATTTATATATATATTGTGGAACAATTCTTGGTGAGGTACTTCAGGAAAGGTTTCTTCATCTTTCAAATAATTTTAGCAATATCAACTGCATGTCTTCCCTATACTTAGGGCAAGTACATGAAAAAATCACGTTTATCATAGACGGCTAATATCAGGATCTGCCTCAAGCATCATAGCTGGATGGCAACATATCGCCTCAACAAACGCGTCATCCCGTTCAAACATCGTGCACGGTGGCACGCAAATAATAATAAATACAATGAACTTAGATGCACTCAAAAGTACGTCTATAAAATACTAGACTCACATGTGAGGATCTCAAACATTCAACTCCCCCGCGAATATAACTTAACAATGTTCTTCTGACTTAGCAATCAGGGATCATCATCAGCAAATGCCAGCTCTGAAATACAGACCTGTCTCATCTTCCAGTGCCCCACTGAATACTTTCCTGTCCTCTCCTTACATGCTTTGATGACATCGTCCATGAGGAGTAGGAAAAGATAGGTGACAAGATATCACCTTGTCTTACACAAGTGGTGGTCCTGAATTCTTCTGATTTATGGTTTGCCGTCCTCACATAATTTCTGCAAGACTTGTAGAAGCTCTGTATAGCATGAATCAGAGGTGATGGAATGTTCTTCCTTGCCAAACAGTCCCAGAGTTTGTTCCAGGGGACCTTGTCAAATGCCTTTTCAAGATCTAAGAAGCAAAGATGGATCTCACTCTTATACTCAAGAGGCTTTTCTCTCAACTGTCTGAATGTGAAGATTAGGTCTTGCGTACTTCGATTTGCTTGGAAGCCACACTGGACCTCATCCATTTGTGGCTCAGCTAGGCGTCTGAGTCTCTGCTCCAGGATTCTAGAGTAGATTTTACCAGGGTCACCGAGATGGGAAATGCCTATATGGTTTCCACATTGTCGGATGTCACCTTTTTAAAAAATCGGTTTTATTATGGTAATCTCCCAATCATTTAGTATGATCTTGTTGCACCAAGCTGCCCGTAGGACCCTTAGAAGTAATAGGTCGCCTGCTGCTCCCATGTACTTAATCATTTCTGGTGTTATACCATCATGTCCTGCAGCTTTGCCCATCTTGATTTTCTCCAGTGCTGCCTTCAGTTCTTCCATCTTTATGTCATCTTCATACCCATTGGTTTCCTCTTCTGTGCCAGTAGTTATCATTTCTGATGTTTGACCTTGCTCACCATCCAGGAGTTCTGAAAAATATTCTTTCCATCTTTCCATTGCTTCTTTTGGGGCAGTAAGCAATTTGCCTTGCTTGTCCTTTATAAATTTAAGAGGGCACTGTTTTTCCTTCCTCATATTCTTTAGGGTCTTATAGAACTATTTCTGGTTTTTTGCACATCGTTTTCTAGCTTTTCTCCAAATTCTTCCCAGGACTTCTGTTTTGCTGCTAGCACCTTGTTCTTTGCTTCTGTTCTGAGTATCATGTATTCTCTATATATCTCTGTTTTTCCTGCTGTGTTTTTAGCTCTTGTTTTCATGCCTTTTTCTTCTTTTTTTATTTTCTCTTTAACCTCATCTGTCCACCAAGGTGTCCTCTTTCTCTTGTCCCCAAGTCGAACCTCACCACATGCTTCTGCTGCAGCTGTCTTTATGATGTCCTTGAATTTCAGCCAGTGTGTTTCCAGGTCTTCAGGTTGTTGTTCTGTGTTTCTCACTGCTGTAGCAATAAGCCCCTGATATCTGGTCTTCACTTCTGGCTGTCTCAGCTTGTATGTCTTAATGCTCGTTTCTCCTGTTCGTTTAGTAAGCTTCTTGCATGATGTCAGGCAGTTCCTAGGCCGAGTAGCTCTTTCAATTGTCCTTTTAATTGTTAACAAGTAGTGGTCACTTCCAATCTCTGGCCCCCTCCAAGCTCTAGCATCCCGGACATACTTGAATGAGCTCCTCCTAACTATTGCATAGTCGATCACTGACTTGTCATTCTTTGTTGGTTCACACCTAGTGTATACATGTATGCGCTTATGGGGGAACTTTGTGTTTGTAATGATAAGATTCTGCTCTGTGCATAATCTAAGGAGTCGCACAATATATATCGAGTTCAAAAGCGTATCGCCTGAGTCAACTTAGAGCACGCACACGTTAGTTCATATGATATGATATGATAAGATATATATATATATATATATATATATATATATATATATATATATATATATATATATATATATATATATAATAATAATAATAATAACCCCTTCAGTCATAACTGACTATGGGAATGCGCCCCTGAAGTGATAGCCCTCAGTTGCTTATTGTCCTTGTGCTCCTTTCGACGTTTTCTCATCTCTTCTGCTTGTTGTGTGAGCCTCTTTTCGCCCACTCTGAGGTGGCGCCGTAAATAGCATCGCCACTTAGTGCGATCGGCAGCTTCAACCTCCCATGTTGCTGGGTCCATGTCCAGTGCCCTCATATCTCTCTTGCACACATCTTTGAACCTCAGCTGTGGTCGCCCAACTGTTCTCTTGCCATCTGCTAATTGTCCGTAGAAGATATCCTTCGGGATGCGACCATCTTCCATGCGGCGGACACGGCCAAGCCAGCGTAGTCTGCGCTGTCTAAGCAGTGTATACATGCTTTGAAGGCCAGCACGTGACATTACCTCGACATTTGTCACTTTATCTTTCCACGAGATGCCGAGGATGTGGCGTAGACACCGTAAATGGAAGGTATTGAGCCTTCTTTCTTGTTTAGCATAAGTTGTCCAGGTCTCGCTGCTATATAGGAGTGGGCTGGTTGTGATAAGAGGTTTTGATGGTATTAAAATTAAAGGTTAACAAGGTGAGGTCAAGCTATGTAAGCACCCTGAATCAGAAAGATGATGAAGTATTTCTCAGGGATCCCTTTCCGCTACCTCTTGAGATCTCACCCTGAGTATTATTTATTTCTGTAGTGTTATGTATATGGCAAGTGTCTAGGGTATGTATGTATTTAATGTGAGGAATGAACAATTACAAACAGAATTTTAATTCAACAAAATGGAAATAAGTAAGACTGGTGGGTACGTTTTGGTATATGTATAGGGGTATCAGTATACAATTTATTGTCCTGAACCTCAATCTTTTGGAACAGGACTATTTAAAATCATAAAATATTTATTTACAGGTTTTAAATAAATAAGATGGAACTCTGCCCATGAAGTGTAACACAAAAAGGAACGTGTCACTAGAATGAGTACCCCACTGTCTGATGTTCACTGCTTGATAGTACAATAGTCAATATTGGAGGGTTTGTTGTTTTAATCATCCCTCAGGAAAGTCTTTTTGTTGTGGTGGTTAAAATTGAGTAGAACTGTCATGTGCCAATATTGTGGCACTTATCTGTAAGCCTGTCTGATGCTGTAGGCTCCAGACTCTGTATATGTCAATCAAATGGTGCTGCTTCTGGATGAAGAACTGGCATGTATCTCAAGGTATATGATGAGCCTTTACTGCCACAAATTCTGTCTTCTCCAGGTTTGCCTTCAACACTTTGGTTACAGGTAATACAACCCTCAAGTAAAGAACTAATAACACATGCACAAAGTTGACTAGCAGTAAATGGGTTTTCTAACTGCTTTAGTGTCCTGACGGCAAAAAGCTTGGTCACAAGGCTTTTCCCACTGATCTCAACTTGGCAGTGAACGTTAGTTTTTCAAATGGCGGTTCAAACTACAATGACCTGATTTTTCAAGTAGTTGTAAATTTTATTACTTTACCCTTCTGACCAATTAGAAAACGCGTCAAAATTTTGACTATTTTTTGGACTATAAACTTTGAGCAATCGTAAGTGGGTTCGTTCGTCTGTTTATCTTTGTTTATTATATATCTCCGTTATTTATGGACCGATTTCCAATATTAAAAGTGATAATTACCCGGTCAACTGACCTCTAAAGTTCTATTTAATTTTCCTTTTGTTATTCCTTAACAGTTTCATCTGGGTAATTTTTTTGTAATTAATGGTAGTTCTACCTGATCAAAAATATCACTAAAATAAATTTGTCTACGTCAAGATAATTTTATTAAGTGGGAATCTTTCTAATTCCCTGTAGTTATTGAGAAATACATTATTTAATTTTGGACAAAAACACAAAATCGGCATTTTGCCCACTACAACCAAGATTTTTTGGTCTCTACCAAAAACGAGGTAACAATTTGATTGGTTGTTAATTTTGACTGCGTCCTTCGACAAATATTAGGGTGGGTGTGTGTGTGTATGGGGATAATAACTTTTAACTTGTGATAGTAAAAAAATTCAAATTCTCTAGTTAAATTTTTAGCGGCAAATGGACTTTGCCCCTCAGACAAATTTCAAGTATAGTTATTTATAGACTAAAAATGCGTTAACTAGGTTATGAAGCGGGAAATTATTTGAGCGTGGGGTACACAAATCCATTTCACTACAGATCTCCCTTGTTAAAAAGCGTGAACCACTAGTGCAGCTTTATTATCTGTGTTACCATCACTATCAAATTAACTCAACTAGGCTTTAGATTGATCCTGGTTTCCTGCAGGTGGGTGCCTACTCAAGAAATCAGCCCCAACGTTCTGCAATCCAGGAATGTACTCAATGGTAAACGAGTAAGGTTGTATGAGAAGCGACCACCTTAACAATCGTGCATTACCATGTTTTGCCTGAGCAAGAAAGACCAGGGGCTGATGGTCGCTCCGGACCACGAAATGCCTACCATACAAATAAATCTGGAATTTCTTTATTGCCCAGACTAAAACCAAACATTCTTTTTCTATAGTTGAGTAGTTTTGTTCCGCTTTGTTCAATTTGCGGCTGGCATAAGCAACGGGGTTCAATTCTCCGTCTGGTGATGAGGACCGTTGTAACAAAGTGGCTCTCAATCCCACATTACTAGCGTCCGTTCTCACCACACATTACTGGCTCAAATCAGGTAACTTTAATATGGGCTTACTGGTGACAACATGTTTAATGCATCTACATGTTCCTCAGATGTTTCCGTGGCGATGAGGATGTCATCCATGAAATTAGTAATAAATGGATTTTTCAGGGGATCCAATAGTTTTCGCATCATTCTGGAAAACACACTCGGAGCATTCTTCAATCCGAAAGGCAACATGTTAAACTCATAGTGCCCTTCCGAGGTGCTAAAGGCCAGATAAGGTCGAATCTCAGGCTTCACTGGAATCTGATAATATCCCTTACTGAAATCTACCTTGGAAAAATATTTTTGCCTTATTCAATCTGGCAAACAATTGGTTTGTGTCAGGTAATGGATCCACCTGACCTTCTGTGACAGCATTCAGTTTCCTGTAATTTATACACAGTCTATGTTCCCCAGAGGGTTTCCTCAACAATACCACACTGGAGCTATAAGGAGATTCACTATGAGAAATAATCCCTTCTTGCAACAAATATTCTATCTCCCCTTTTAAAGCTTGCTCTTTAGCGAATGGGATAGTATAGGCTCTCATACAGATGGGTGTTGGGTCTAGCAGTTTCATATCATACTCCAACAAGTTAGTGTGCTCCGGTTTGTCCGTTAACACGTCTGTATGATTCTCCAGAACCTTCTGAATCTTCTCCCTCTGCCCTTTTGTCAGGTGATTACTGATTTTTACCTGTGTAGGAGTTTCACATGGTTTCAGGGGGTATTCGTAAGATGTGAGAGGTTCGTTTTTCATTTCAGTGACTATGGCCAAGGTCATTAAATGTGGGCCTTCCGAAACCCTTCTATCATGGTATTTCTTAAGGAGGTTCACATGATAGACTTTTTCCTTTCCCTTCTTGTCTATCTTGTAATTAGTTCTAGATACCTTTTCTAGAACTGTGTATGGACCTTGCCATCCAATCTGAAGTTTGTTGTTGCTGCCGGGTAATAGAAGAAGCACCTTCTCCCCCACAGCAAGCTCCCTATCCTTCGCTTTCCTATTATAATATGCAGCATGTTTCTTCCTGGCTTGTCTTAGGTTATCGTTTGCTAGTTTCCAGCCAGTTTTCAGTCGAGTGGTCAGCTCGTTCACATACTGATATGATGAGGTTACAGTCTCTTCTGCCTTCTCATCTGTCCACGTCCTCAATAAGGCTTCTATTGGACCTTTTATGGGCCGGCCAAATAACAACGTTGCCGGTGCCATTCCTGTTGAATTATGTGGGACTTCCCGATAAGCAAATAAGGACGCGGGTAAGTATTGATCCCATGTGTCAAGTTTTTCATGTGCCAGCTTTCGCAGGATGGAAATAAGTGTCCTGTTGAACCTTTCCACCTGTCCGTTCCCTTGGGCATGATACGGACTACAGTGAAAGTGCCTGGCTTGGAAGATCCTGAAAAATTCTTCCGTTAGTTTTCCCCTGAACTGTGATCCATTATCAGTCAGTATCTGGTGAGGAAATCCTAACCGTGTGAATATTGTAAGTAACGCCTCTGCCACATGTCTGGAATCGATTGATGACATGGCTACTGCCTCTCCCCACATAGAACAAGTGTCCACCAGAGTAAGAATATAACTGTTTCTCCTCTTGGTTCGTGTGAGAGGTCCCACAATATCCACTGCAACTCTCTCAAAAGGGGTTCCCATGATTGGCTTCTCCCCTAGAGTTGCAGGTGCAGTCCAATGTTTTGGAGCTACCCTTTGGCATTCTGGGCAGGATTTGACATATCTTTTTATATCTTCTGTTATCCCTGGCCAGAAGTAATGACAAGCTATACGCTGTCCTGTGGCGCTGATCCCCGTGTGACCACTGAAGGGGATAGCATGTCCTAACTGCAGCACTTTTTCCCTATATGAAGTTGGAAGTACCAGCTGTCCATGACCATTGGATCCAGTACCAGCCTTCCTATACATTAACTTGTTCTTCATATAAAAGTCTCCTTTGTTTGGAGGGGTATGGCTTTTTGGGAGTTTCCTGAAACACGGCTTTAAAGACTTATCCTCAGCCTGTGCCTTCCTCATCTCCTCTGGATGAGTATTTATTGGGTTATCTTCCTCCTTCCTTGACTGTGACCTGATCTGTACTGCTGCCATAATCACTGGTCTTTTGGGATTTCCCAAAAACACATATCTACACCCCGATATTAGAGGGTAGATTGGTTCGTTTATCACTGCTGCTCTAATCCCTCCTTCCACATAGCGAGTTTTTACATTTATCCTTGCAATGGGAAGTGTCATGGTTGCTACTTTCTTAGTTGCCCCTTGTATCTCCACTGTTTCTGTGGTATATTGATCTGGGTGCACTAGGTGAGAACTTACGACTGAGTAAAAATCCAATCCAGTATCATAAAGGCACTTAATAGTGGCCCCATTGCATACTACTTCTTCACATACAGGGGGATGATGAGGTTTCTGCTGTCCAGTAGGTAGTTCCTTCGTTCCCTTGTTTCCTGTTTTAAGGCATGCAGCGAAATATGGAGGGGTTTTCTTCATACAGTCTTTTGTATTATGGTTATTTAACCTACACAATTTACACCATTTTCCTTCTGGTCTGTAGGGTTTCCTTTCATTTACTTGAGGGTTTCTGTCTCTAGGATCATATCTTGGCCTATCAAAATTAGGTTTAAATTTATGAGCTTGATCTTTACTATCAAACCTATTCTGGTTTTGTGGGGTTTTATTACTCTCTGCTTGTTTCTTTTGTGCTCCAGCTACTTCTGACTTGGCGGCCTGATATCTCTCAGCAACATTGCGAATCTCCCCCAACCTCTCTGCACCTTGTTCCGTGAGAAATTTTTTCAGGTCTGGAGCCATGGACTCTCTTAATTGCTCCATCATAATCATTTCCTTCAGATCTTGGGTTTTCCATAGAGCAGTCCACTTCTCCAAATACGTCTCTAGTTGGGCAGAGAATTGGTTGTAGGTCTCCCCAGAAAGCAGCTTAGCATTCCTAAATCTGTTCCTGTAAAATTCACTATTTTTTTAGTATCTTACTAGTAGGGTTTGTTTGGGAATATCATAATCGTCTTGGTCTTCTCTGCTTAGCTTGGAGAAGACTTCATAAGATGTTCCCCTAAGTCCTTGGGATAATTTTAAACTCCACTTCTCCTTCTGCAACCCATAGTTAGTAGCTAGTCTCTCATATCTACTGAGATAGGACTCGATCTCATCGTCTTTCTCTACAAAAGGATCTAAATGAAAATTCATGGCTGAATTGGAGGCCCCCTGACTTGTAGTAGTATCAGAGGTAGATGGGCTGCTTCCATTTTCTGGAATATGTCCTTGCAGTTCCAGTTCTTTTAATCTTAACTCATGCTCTCTTTGCAAACGTTTTTCCTTTTTTTCAGCCTCCATCTGCAATCTTTTTTCTCTGCCTCTCTCTCTGCAATCTTTTTTCCTCCGCCTCTCTCAGCAATCTTTTTTCCTCTGCCTCTCTCTGCAATCTTTTTTCCTCCGCCTCTCTCAGCAATCTTTTTTCCTCTGCCTCCATCTGCCTAGCCTCCCTTTCAGCCTCTAACTGTAACCTTTTAACCTCAGCCTCCCTATCAGCCTCTAATTTCCTAGCCTCTTTATCTTCCTCTAATTGTAACCTTTTCTCTTCTTTATCTGCTTCTAATTTCCTTTCTGCTTCTAACTTCCTATCTTCCCTATCCCGTTCTATAAATTTATCACATTCAGAAGTAACATACTGAATCATACGTTCCCCACTCATGCCAAGTTCTTTTGCCGTCTGCACAGTAGCAGATCTGAATTTGGCCAAGTCTGCCATTTTCTTATACAAGTTATCAATACTTATGTAATAATATAACAATTTCTATCTTAATTAAACAATGGCAATGACAGCTCATTCAATTCACCACAACTTTATTTATTATATTTTATAAAATTTATTACCTACACAATGGGCCCCAGGGTATGGTGGAACAAAAATCCCGGACAGGACACCAATATGTGATAAGAGGTTTTGATGGTATTAAAATTAAAGGTTAACAAGGTGAGGTCAAGCTATGTAAGCACCCTGAATCAGAAAGATGATGAAGTATTTCTCAGGGATCCCTATCTGCTACCTCTTGAGATCTCACCCTGGGTATTATTTATTTCTGTAGTGTTATGTATATGGCAAGTGTCTAGGGTATGTATGTATTTAATGTGAGGAATGAACAATTACAAACAGAATTTTAATTCAACAAAATGGAAATAAGTAAGACTGGTGGGTACGTTTTGGTATATGTATAGGGGTATCAATATACAATTTATTGTCCTGAACCTCAATCTTTTGGAACAGGACTATTTAAAATCAAAAAAATATTTATTTACAGGTTTTAAATAAATAAGATGGAACTCTGCCCATGAAGTGTAACACAAAAAGGAACGTGTCACTAGAATGGGTATCCCACTGTCTGATGTTCACTGCTTGATAATACAATAGTCAATATTGGAGGGTTTGTTGTTTTAATCATCCCCCAGGAAAGTCTTTTTGTTGTGGTGGTTAAAACTGAGTAGAACTGTCATGTGCCAATGTTGTGGCACTTATCTGTAAGCCTGTCTGATGCTGTAGGCTCCAGACTCTGTATATGTCAATCAAATGGTGCTGCTTCTGGATAAAGAACTGGCATGTATCTCAAGGTATATGATGAGCCTTTACTGCCACAAATTCTGTCTTCTCCAGGTTTGTCTTCAACACTTTGGTTACAGGTAATACAACCCTCAAGTAAAGAATTAATAACACATGCACAAAGTTGACTAGCAGTAAATGGGTTTTCTAACTGCTTTAGTGTCCTAACGGCAAAAAGCTTGGTCACAAGGCTTTTTCCACTGATCTCAACTTGGCAGTGAACGTTAGTTTTTCAAATGGCGGTTCAAACTACAATGACCTGATTTTTCAAGTAGTTGTAAATTTTATTACCCTACCCTTCTGACCAATCAGAAAACGTGTCAAATTTTTGACTATTTTTTGGACTATAAACTTTGAGCAATCGTAAATGGGTTCGTTCGTCTGTTTATCTTTGTTTATTATATATCTCCGTTATTTATGGACCGATTTCTAATATTAAAAGTGATAATTACCCGGTCAACTGACCTCTATCGTTCTATTTAATTTTCCTTTTGTTATTCCTTAACAGTTTCATCTGGGTAATTTTTTTGTAATTAATGGTAGTTCTACCTGATCAAAAATATCATTAAAATAAATTTGTCTACGTCAAGATAATTTTATTAAGTGGGAATCTTTAGGTATATATATATTAATCAATATCAGCGCTATAATTCAAGATATCCCTTTCTTTCTAATTCCCTGTAGTTATTGAGAAATAAATTATTTAATTTTGGACAAAAAAACAAAATCGGCATTTTCCCCACTACAACCAAGATTTTTTGGTCTCTACCAAAAACGAGGTAACAATTTGATTGGTTGTTAATTTTGACTACGTCCTTCGACAAATATTAGGGTGGGTGTGTGTATGGGGGTAGTAACTTTTAACTTGTGATAGTAAAAAAATTCAAATTCTCTAGTTAAATTTTTAGCGGCAAATGAACTTTGCCCCTCAGACAAATTTCAAATATAGTTATTTATAGACTGTAAAAATGCGTTAACTAGGTTATGAAGCGGGAAATTATTTGAGCGTGGGGTACACAGATCCATTTCACTACACTGGTGACGCAGGCGTTATATACCGCAGCTTTGGTCTTCGTTGTAAGTTTGGAGTTTCCCCAAACACGCGATGTAAGGCGGGAAAAGGTAGCTGCAGCTTTGCCAATGCGGCTGTCAATTTCTGTGTCCAGTGAGAGTTTGTCATTGATGGTAGACCCTAGGTATGTGAAGTGGTGCACCACTGCCAATTTATAGTTATCGATAGTGATAACTGGTGCAGCACCCACATCCTGACTCAGCATATTCGTTTTCTTTAGACATATTGTGAGGCCAAAGTCCTTGCATGCTTGGTTGAAGCGATTCATCATGCTCTGAAGCTCCTTTTGGCTTTGAGTGACGACTGCAGCATCATCAGCGAACAACAAGTCTCTTATAGTGACCCTTCTGTTTTTTGCTTTTGCCTTCAGCCTTGAAAGATTAAACAGACAGCCATCTATCCTAGTGTGAAGGCATATTCCTTCAGTTGCATCTTTGAATGCATGTTTCAAGAGTAAGGCAAAGAAGATCCCGAAGAGGGTCGGAGCCAGAACACAGCCTTGTTTAACGCCACTTCGTATGTCAAAGGGTTGTGATATGCTTCCAGCATATTGGACTGTTCCCTTCATGTCGTCATGGAATGACTTTATCATTTCCAGCAATTTAGCAGGGTAGCCTATTTTCAGGAGGATTTTGAAGAGTCCATCCCTAACTAACCAGGTCAAATTCTTTTGTGAGGTCTATAAAGGCGATATATAAAGACCTTTTCTGCTCTTTTGATTTTTCCTGAAGCTGGCGGAGAAGAAGATCATGTCTGTTGTTGATCTACTAGCTCGGAATCCACACTGTGACTCTGGATATATGCGCTCAGCTAACTTGTGTAGTCGCATTAAGATGACTTTGGCAAAAACCTTACCAACAATACTAAGAAGAGAGATGCCTCTGAAGTTATTGCAATCACTTCTGTCTCCTTTATTTTTATACAGTGTTACAATCTTGGCATCTCGCATGTCTTGAGGAATAGTTGTCTCTTCCCAGCACTGGCACAGCATCCTATGCAGGGGATGTAATAGCGTGCTCTTACAGCATTTGATTAAATCAGGAGGCATTCCATCACTGCCTGGTGCTTTGCCAGAGGCCAAACTATCAATGGCCTTGCTGAGTTCCTCTAATAATGGTTCGGCATCCAGCTCCTCCATAGTTGGCAGACATTTGACAGCATCAAGGGCTGCAGGCGTAACGGTATTTTCTCTAGCGTAAAGCTCAGAGTAGTGCTCGACCCACCTCTCCATCTGCTTACCCTTATCGGTTAGCTTCTCTCCGCTGAGGGTTTTTAACGGTGCCGTCTTACTTTTTTGGGGGCCTGTCACGTGGGTTTTGATCATTAAATTGCCTAGATCTTCTTCCTATTCTCTCACCCGAATCCTCTTATTTTATTATCTTTCCGTACTTGTTTTTCCTGTATTTTTTGCATCACTCGGGTGCGAAAAATATTTTCTTCAGTATTTTCAAACTTTACCTTGTGTTTTTCATCATACTGGGATACGTAATTCTATTACATAGATGTCAGTCTCTGCCGGTTGAACCATAGCTGTGAATATACAGTTCTCGCCAGACATACGTCTGCAGTTTCCCCGGTCAGAGCGCGGCCCGACCGGATTTCTGGGCCTGGGGTGTGAGAAATTCGTTTCGCTGGACATGAGCAGACTTTTGGTCTACCAGTTTCACCTGACACAAACGTAGGTGCTAAAACTGCCAACCCGCTTTCGCCCAGAGCAGACGGTTGTCTGAGATTTGAAACTGACACGCGTACATCTTGGTCAGTAGGTGGCAGTTACGACATGTTAGGTGTTAAACGTATCGTTTAAGCCGGAAAGGGGAGAGCATTTCGTTCTACGAAATAATAGTTCATCCTTTGTCTGGTTTAAAATATTAAACCTAGTTTGAAACTTTATCTTCATTCTTTCTCTATAATCGCAGTAGACAGGTGGTTCGCGAAGAGTAGAGCTGTATAAGCGAAGTTTCTTAGTTTGTTGCGACAATTTGTCGAACTTCTAGACTTCCATAAATATAAGCGTATAATTCTTAATTTGCGATATCCTGTAGTGCTGTGTTTTGAGGTAAATATATTATTATCTAGTATTTTGTGAAGTGATTAAGTGTTAAAATCGCGCATTTCATTTTAACTAGTTTCTTTTAAACAGAGTGCTTAATTTATAGTTTGTTATATTCTCTAAGTCGACGAGTTACAGTGGAAATACATAATAAATTATATCTTTAGCTTACTAAACTAGTAGCTATAAGGAATTTAATTTAACTGTTAAATACTCAGTCGAAACTGTTTTAATAACTAACTTATAAATGCTAGATGCGACATCAGTGAATATTGACGGAATACGAAGATATTCCTAAATTCCTGATGATTGATGTTTATATAACTTACTTTACGGGAAGTTTTAATTATAAGTCAAGCGGTCGGCTTGCTATTTAAAATGTAAGTTATATTGAGTACATATATGGAAATTATTTGATATGTGTTCTTTCTTTTATATAGTGAAACGGTGGTATCTAACTTGCCAGCGTTTAGTAGCCTGAGAGACATATTTGTGTGAAGCATAGACATTTCCTGTCTTTAACCACGTGGGTTTTTTTGTTTCAAGTAACACTGGATCTGACAGTGCATATGCCATCAGAGAGAGACAGTAATAGCAATCCCACTAACGGTTTCTAAAGACTAGAAAATATATATTGGGCTTGTGAGCCAGTTCATATTGCTCCACAAATTTAAATGTACATGCTGCCTGGCGGCGTGAATATTACAAGAATAACATTAACATTCCGCAAGAGATTGTGACTAGTATTGTGGTGACCAAATATAGTACTTTCCTGGAAGTAGACACCGATCAGACATTCCTTAATTCTAGAATCCAAAGCAAATGACAGTGTGCTCTGCTAACTTTCGTGCCTGGACAAAGTTTATGTGACTTAATCAGACATTCGAAAAATTAGAACACCCAAGGAATCGTTCCCTGAGAGTTTAGCACGTCTTTTGGAACTGGGGATTTCTTGGCCGATGACTGCATTTTCGGGTCTGTGTGAAGGTCCTAGAATTATTATGTTCCCAGAGGCAGCGAGCAAAGTTGTGAGTATATATGTGCAAGAAAGGCCATGGCTGAATGAATGAGTGTACGCAGATCAGAGTGTTATTTTACAGTTGTATATTGTCACCCATTTACTGTCTTAATTCTTTTTTGTTTAACCTGCAGAATTTGTTACTATTTGCTAGAGTTTCTTTACTTCTTAGGCTAAATCAGATTATTCAACTCTGTGCATACATTTACGAGAAAAGAAGAAAAACTCTTAACCTCAACCCTACGTATCTATAACTCTTTGGGCCATCATCTGTTCTCTTAACGGGGCTGTGGGCTAAACCTAGAGCTAAGATCATAACGGGGCTATCATCCTTGTAGCATTTTCCTTGAATTGTATGACTATTTGTATATGTTTTTCCTTGATGTAATTTTTGCTGTTTTGAGAAATTTTGATATGATAATTAAAATATCTCTCTTGAACAAAAAAACCAGTGCGTTGGTCAGCTCGATCCCAATTATCTGTATAATCATTGTTATAGATTTTCCAAGTCTGTGTGTTTAACTGTCGTCACGTGTATGTGCGTGCCCGTGAGTAGATAGAATTAATATATATATATATATATATATATATATATATATATATATATATATATATATATATATATATATATATATATATATATATATCTGTGTTTAGACTGTCTGACGCCTTTAAAAGCGGTCGTAGAAGATAGGTGAGAGAGAGAAGATTATCTCGATTCTCAAAGACAGCCTCTATATCACATCCTATCATCTCACGTGGGGAAATTCTATGGTGTTTTTTTTTCCAGCTCTCACTGTATCTATCACTCATTCCAACCTATTCAGAAGGGACCAACCCTAGTCTTAATTCTCCTATCATAAATCTACGACAAATGGTCGCTCGTTACCGGGAATTGAACCCAAAATCCTAAGGCGATACGACAAATGGTTGCTCGTTTCCGGTTTTTGAACTTAGAATAGGAAGACGAGTACGACAAATGTGGACTCGTCTACCTGGATTTTGAACTTAAGATTCTTTATTCTGAAATAGAGTAAGAGTGTGATGTCTTGTGAGTTTTGTATCTTTTAAATATAATTTATCCCCTAGACTAACGATCTGTTTACGGGCGTGCTGACCACACAAACTGATAAGTTTTTTTCCACAGCATTAAGAAGCATTATACATTTGGTTTACAGGTTGATTCTGTCGGAATACATGTTAATTAATGATTTTGTAATACTAAACGCTGGTAAAGTTTTGTGAGTGTATAACATTCACAAGGGTTCTGAAGCAGGTAGGTGTTTGAGCAAAGCTAAGGAGTGCGTTTCGGACTATTTGTCCAGATTAATTGCCTCCCTCACCCTAACTGTCTTCACGGGTAAACTTATAGTGGATTTTAAAATTAAGGGATTATTTTTCTCTTTAATTTTTGCTATAATCATTGTGTTTTCCACTGTAGCTACTTATTTTTCAGGGGGTAATCTTAACTACCATTTAGTTGGCGTAGTCGTGTTTTGCATTAGGTGCTTTATTGCCGATTAATAGCAGCGATAGTTAGATTTTATTTTTGGAGGAGGTATCCCAGGGTTAAAAATATCATCTTTTGATTTTTTGGTAATTTTTTTCTCGTAAGTGGTAGGAACCAGTGTATTTTTTTTTCCTATTTCCTTTCTCCACTAGTCTCAGTAACTGACTTAATATGGCCGAGAGGGCAAAGCTTAGACAACTCCTCAGGGACGAAGCGAGAGAGGAGGGACTGGAAGGAGAGGAAGCGAAAGCTTTTGTCAGAGACGAACTTGAGAGATATGATGCGGAGAGGAAGGCAGCCGAAGCTAGAGAACAGAAGAAGATTGAGGAAGAAATGGAAATTCGCAGGATGCAGCATGAGGAAAAAGAGAAGGAGAGACAGCATGAGAAGGAGAGGGAGGAGAGACAGCAGGAGAAGGAGAGGGAACAGAGACAGCACGAGTTGGCGCTTAAAACTCTAGAGTTCCAAAGTCGTGGTGCTGCCTCTACCTCCAGCAATGGAGAGTCTTCTCCTCATTCTTCCTTAACTGATCCTTCTAATACTCAATCTACTCATCTCACTGCTATGTCTTTTCCGCTAGAGTCTTTCCCGTGTCCTAATGAGAAGATTGACACATGGTTAGAAAAATTTGAGAAAATTGCAACTCTGTACGGTTTGGAGAGGTCGCGTTGGAACATGAAGCTTTCCCAGGCTTTGAAAAGTAGTGCGTATGATGTTTACGCCAAACTGGAAAGCAGCCAACAAGAAAACTATGATCTGTTGAAGAAAGCGTTACTGGAGCGCTTTGAAATGAACGCTCGCAAATTTTTGCAACTGTTTCGCAACAGCCGGAAAGAGAATTCTGAAACTTTTCAGCAGTTCTCGTCTCGTCTAAAGGGATACCTAACAAAGTGCCTTGAGCTTTCACAGCTCCCCTCTACCTATGAAGGTCTTGAGGAATTTGTTCTAACAGAACAAATAAAGAACACTTTGTCTGCGGACACCCGGAGATTTTTGGCTGAGCAAGGTGCAGAAAAGCTTGAAGACATCTTAGAGAAGTCTGAGCGTTATCACAATGCGCTGGCTGAACTACCGGCCACAAAGCGGAAACCAACAGAGGAGCATTTTCGAAAACATAACCTAGAGCAATCTTCTCAGGCTTCTAACCAAAATAACCACAGAGAAACTGGACCTCAAAACCCCCCTCCTGAAAAATCCAAGTTCTACAAGAACAAGTACCCCAACCACCCTAAGCAGTCTGATCAACCCGACCGCCCTACATGGCAGCGTAGCCAGAAAGGACACGGTGGCAAAGGGAGAACCCCTGAACACGGGACATATGATCAGACCGAGCATACCGAGCCGAAACGCATAGGATGCTTATTGACAGTCTCGCAAGGCGGAATTATTGACAGTGATTCCCAACCTGTTGGGGATAGACCCTCAACGCGAGGTACTGTTATTTTGAACGGTTCTCAAGCTTCTTGCTTATTTGACACGGGGTTTTCTTATGATTGCATTGTTGCCAGAAACCTGGTCAAACCCGGTCAAGAGACAGCAGAGACCGTCCAACTTTGTGGAGTTCGTAAGAGTGATGCACCTACAGCGCTTCCCATCGCATTGGTGGAGATCCACTCTGATTTCGTCAGAGGTGTGATCAAAGCGGCTGTTATGGATGATCCCATCTACCCAGTCATACTTGGCGGGAGATACGTGTGTATTGGGAAACCGGAAGAGCCGATTGTGGCAGCAGTAACTACAAGAGGGCAAACCAAGAAGGAACGGGAGCCTGCGCCTAATTTGTTACCTATGGAACTTAAAGAAGCGCAATACAAGGACCCTACTTTGGCACCCTGCTTTAGGAAACTGCCCATGGCTAAGGAACCCAGACAGCACGGGGACGAAAGGACTAAAAGAAGGAACAGGTTCATCCTGACCTTAGTCGATACATGCACTTTATGGGCAGAAGCTATCCCGCTAACATGCGCAGATGCCAAGCATGTCGCAGAAGCCCTCGTGCAGATTTTCACTCGGTTGGGATTCCCTCAGCAAGTGTTGACGGATAACGGATCTCCATACCGAAACCTGTTGATGGATGAGATCGTTAAGATCTTGAGGACCCAGCACATCCACACTAAGCCATATACTCCGGCCGGAAATGGGCTCGTGGAACGTGCAAATGGAAACCTCAACATGATGCTAAGTAAACTGGCACAAGTGAAACCTGAAGATTGGGATCTTTGTATTCCTGCAGCATTATTTGGCTACAGAGAATCTCCTCATACTTCCACAGGATTTCCGCCAGCTACACTCTTATTCGGCAGACCCATTAAGGGCCCGCTTGAAGCCTTACTTCAGTCTCTGACAGACGAGAAGGCTGATGAGACAGTTGTCTCAGCCAGTAAATATGTGTCGGTTTTAAAGGAACGGTTTTGAAACTAGGGTGGGACCTAGCAACGACTAACTTTAAGCGAGCACGCACCAAGCACGCTAACCGATACAGGAAAGTCGCGGAAGAGAGAGAACTGGAAGCAGGAGAGAAAGTTTTGGTGTTGCTCCCTACCGAGAACAACCAACTGAAGATCGGATGGCAAGGACCGTTTACCGTCCTGAAAAAGATTTCTAAGGCTAACTACCAGATCTCTATTGAAGGAAAGGAGAAGGTTTTCCATTTAAATCTCTTAAAGAGATACTTGGAAAAACCAGTGCCAACCTCCGACCATCTCCTGACGATCGCCAAAACTGACGAAGATGACGATAGTGGCAGGGATATTCCACCGCTATCACAGGAAATCTTTCAAAAATGTCAGAAGCGGCGACGCTCTTTCAAGCGCGCATGGGAGACATTCCAGAGGAAGGAAACTTTGGGGAGTAGACTTCATGAGTAGGACTTGGAGAGAGATGGAGGGGGAAGATGAGAAAGAAGAAGACAGACACCCCGAAGCTACGGTTATAGGAAATTTAATTCCATAACGTAGACATGGAGTGCTTCCATATCTTAAGGGGGGACGTCCTGTCACGTGGGTTTTGATCATTAAATTGCCTAGATCTTCTTCCTATTCTCTCACCCGAATCCTCTTATTTTATTATCTTTCCGTACTTGTTTTTCCTGTATTTTGTATTTTTCGCATCACTCGGGTGCGAAAAATATTTTCTCCAGTATTTTCAAACTTTACCTTGTGTTTTTCTCATACTGGGATACGTAATTCTATTACATAGATGTCAGTCTCTGCCGGTCGAACCATAGCTGTGAATATACAGTTCTCGCCAGACATACGTCTGCAGTTTCCCCGGTCAGAGCGCGGCCCGACCGGATTTCTGGGCCTGGGGTGTGAGAAATTCGTTTCGCTGGACATGAGCAGACTTTTGGTCTACCAGTTTCACCTGACACAAACGTAGGTGCTAAAACTGCCAACCCGCTTTCGCCCAGAGCAGACGGTTGTCTGAGATTTGAAACTGACACGCGTACATCTTGGTCAGTAGGTGGCAGTTACGACATGTTAGGTGTTAAACGTATCGTTTAAGCCGGAAAGGGGAGAGCATTTCGTTCTACGAAATAATAGTTCATCCTTTGTCTGGTTTAAAATATTAAACCTAGTTTGAAACTTTATCTTCATTCTTTCTCTATAATCGCAGTAGACAGGTGGTTCGCGAAGAGTAGAGCTGTATAAGCGAAGTTTCTTAGTTTGTTGCGACAATTTGTCGAACTTCTAGACTTCCATAAATATAAGCGTATAATTCTTAATTTGCGATATCCTGTAGTGCTGTGTTTTGAGGTAAATATATTATTATCTAGTATTTTGTGAAGTGATTAAGTGTTAAAATCGCGCATTTCATTTTAACTAGTTTCTTTTGAACAGAGTGCTTAATTTATAGTTTGTTATATTCTCTAAGTCGACGAGTTACAGTGGAAATACATAATAAATTATATCTTTAGCTTACTAAACTAGTAGCTATAAGGAATTTAATTTAACTGTTAAATACTCAGTCGAAACTGTTTTAATAACTAACTTATAAATGCTAGATGCGACATCAGTGAATATTGACGGAATACGCAAGATATTCCTAATTTCTGATGATTGATTTTATATAACTTACTTTACGGGAAGTTTTAATTATAAGTCAAGCGGTCGGCTTGCTATTTAAAATGTAAGTTATATTGAGTACATATATGTAAATTATTTGATATGTGTTCTTTCTTTTATATAGTGAAACGGTGGTACCCAACTTGCCAGCGTTTAGTAGCCTGAGAGACATATTTGTGTGAAGCATAGACATTTCCTATCTTTAACCACGTGGGTTTTTTGTTTCAAGTAACACTGGATCTGACAGTGCATATGCCATCAGAGAGAGACAATAATAGCAATCCCACTAACGGTTTCTAAAGACCAGAAAATATATATTGGGCTTGTGAGCCAGTTCATATTGCTCCACAAATTTAAATGTACATGCTGCCTGGCGGCGTGAATTTTACAAGAATATTAACATTCCGACAGAGATTGTGACGAGTATTGTGGTGACCAAATATAGTACCTGCCTGAAAGAAGACACCGATCTGACATTCCTTAAATCCTAGAATCCAAAGCTAATGACATTGTGCTCTGCTAACTTTCGTGCCTGGACATTTTTTATGTGACTTAATCAGACATTCGAAAAATTAGACCACCCAAGGAATCGTTCCCTGAGAGTTTAGTACGTCTTTTTGAACTGGGGATTTCTTGGTCAAGGACTGCATTTTCGGGTCTGTGTGAAGGTCCTAGAATTATTATGTTCCCAGAGGCAGCGAGCAAAGTTGTGAGTATATATGTGTGAGAAAGGCCATGGCTGAATGAATGAGTGTACGCAGATCAGAGTGTTATTTTACAGTTGTATATTGTCACCCATTTACTGTCTTAATTCTTTTTGTTTAACCTGCAGAATTTGTTACTATTTGCTAGAGTTTCTTTACTTCTTAGGCTAAATCAGATTATTCAACTCTGTGCATACATTTACGAGAAAAGAAGAAAAACTCTTAGCCTCAACCCTACGTATCTATAACTCTTTGGGCCATCATCTGTTCTCTTAACGGGGCTGTGGGCTAAACCTAGAGCTAAGATCATAACGGGGCTATCATCCTTGTAGCATTTTCTTGAATTTTATGACTATTTGTATATGTTTTTCCTTGATGTAATTTTTGGTGTTGTGAGAAATTTTGATATGATAATTAAAATATCTCTCTTGAACAAAAAAACCAGTGCGTTGGTCAGCTCGATCCCAATTATCTGTATAATCATTGTTATAGATTTTCCAAGTCTGTGTGTTTAACTGTCGTCACGTGTATGTGCGTGCCCGTGAGTAGATAGAATTAATATATATATATATATATATAATATATATATATATATATATATATATATTAATATATATATATATATATATATATATATATATATATATATCTGTGTTTAGACTGTCTGACGCCTTTAAAAGCGGTCGTAGAAGATAGGTGAGAGAGAGAAGATTATCTCGATTCTCAAAGACAGCCTCTATATCACATCCTATCATCTCACGTGGGGAAATTCTATGGTGTTTTTTTTTCCAGCTCTCACTGTATCTATCACTCATTCCAACCTATTCAGAAGGGACCAACCCTAGTCTTAATTCTCCTATCATAAATCTACGACAAATGGTCGCTCGTTACCGGGAATTGAACCCAAAATCCTAAGGCGATACGACAAATGGTTGCTCGTTTCCGGTTTTTGAACTTAGAATAGGAAGACGAGTACGACAAATGTGGACTCGTCTACCTGGATTTTGAACTTAAGATTCTTTATTCTGAAATAGAGTAAGAGTGTGATGTCTTGTGAGTTTTGTATCTTTTAAATATAATTTATCCCCTAGACTAACGATCTGTTTACGGGCGTGCTGACCACACAAACTGATAAGTTTTTTCCACAGCATTAAGAAGCATTATACATTTGGTTTACAGGTTGATTCTGTCGGAATACATGTTAATTAATGATTTTGTAATACTAAACGCTGGTAAAGTTTTGTGAGTGTATAACATTCACAAGGGTTCTGAAGCAGGTAGGTGTTTGAGCAAAGCTAAGGAGTGCGTTTCGGACTATTTGTCCAGATTAATTGCCTCCCTCACCCTAACTGTCTTCACGGGTAAACTTATAGTGGATTTTAAAATTAAGGGATTATTTTTCTCTTTAATTTTTGCTATAATCATTGTGTTTTCCACTGTAGCTACTTATTTTTCAGGGGGTAATCTTAACTACCATTTAGTTGGCGTAGTCGTGTTTTGCATTAGGTGCTTTATTGCCGATTAATAGCAGCGATAGTTAGATTTTATTTTTGGAGGAGGTATCCCAGGGTTAAAAATATCATCTTTTGATTTTTTGGTAATTTTTTTCTCGTAAGTGGTAGGAACCAGTGTATTTTTTTTCCTATTTCCTTTCTCCACTAGTCTCAGTAACTGACTTAATATGGCCGAGAGGGCAAAGCTTAGACAACTCCTCAGGGACGAAGCGAGAGAGGAGGGACTGGAAGGAGAGGTAGCGAAAGCTTTTGTCAGAGACGAACTTGAGAGATATGATGCGGAGAGGAAGGCAGCCGAAGCTAGAGAACAGAAGAAGATAGACGAGGAAATGGAAATTCGCAGGATGCAGCATGAGGAAAAAGAGAAGGAGAGACAGCATGAGAAGGAGAGGGAGGAGAGACAGCAGGAGAAGGAGAGGAGAACAGAGACAGCAACACGAGTTGGCGCTTAAAACTCTAGAGTTCCAAAGTCGTGGTGCTGCCTCTACCTCCAGCAATGGAGAGTCTTCTCCTCATTCTTCCTTAACTGATCCTTCTAATACTCAATCTACTCATCTCACTGCTATGTCTTTTCCGCTAGAGTCTTTCCCTTGTCCTAATGAGAAGATTGACACATGGTTAGAAAAAGTAGGGAAAATTGCAACTCTGTACGGTTTAGGGAGGTCGCGTTGGAACATGAAGCTTTCCCAGGCTTTGAAAAGTAGTGCGTATGATGTTTACGCCAAACTGGAAAGCAGCCAACAAGAAAACTATGATCTGTTGAAGAAAGCGTTACTGGAGCGCTTTGAAATGAACGCTCGCAAATTTTTGCAACTGTTTCGCAACAGCCGGAAAGAGAATTCTGAAACTTTTCAGCAGTTCTCGTCTCGTCTAAAGGGATACCTAACAAAGTGCCTTGAGCTTTCACAGCTCCCCTCTACCTATGAAGGTCTTGAGGAATTTGTTCTAACAGAACAAATAAAGAACACTTTGTCTGCGGACACCCGGAGATTTTTGGCTGAGCAAGGTGCAGAAAAGCTTGAAGACATCTTAGAGAAGTCTGAGCGTTATCACAATGCGCTGGCTGAACTACCGGCCACAAAGCGGAAACCAACAGAGGAGCATTTTCGAAAACATAACCTAGAGCAATCTTCTCAGGCTTCTAACCAAAATAACCACAGAGAAACTGGACCTCAAAACCCCCCTCCTGAAAAATCCAAGTTCTACAAGAACAAGTACCCCAACCACCCTAAGCAGTCTGATCAACCCGACCGCCCTACATGGCAGCGTAGCCAGAAAGGACAAGGTGGCAAAGGGAGAACCCCTGAACACGGGACATATGATCAGACCGAGCATACCGAGCCGAAACGCATAGGATGCTTATTGACAGTCTCGCAAGGCGGAATTATTGACAGTGATTCCCAACCTGTTGGAGATAGACCCTCAACGCGAGGTACTGTTATTTTGAACGGTTCTCAAGCTTCTTGCTTATTTGACACGGGGTTTTCTTATGATTGCATTGTTGCCAGAAACCTGGTCAAACCCGGTCAAGAGACAGCAGAGACCGTCCAACTTTGTGGAGTTCGTAAGAGTGATGCACCTACAGCGCTTCCCATTGCATTGGTGGAGATCCACTCTGATTTCGTCAGAGGTGTGATCAAAGCGGCTGTTATGGATGATCCCATCTACCCAGTCATACTTGGCGGGAGATACGTGTGTATTGGGAAACCGGAAGAGCCGATTGTGGCAGCAGTAACTACAAGAGGGCAAACCAAGAAGGAACGGGAGCCTGCGCCTAATTTGTTACCTATGGAACTTAAAGAAGCGCAATACAAGGACCCTACTCTGGCACCCTGCTTTAGGAAACTGCCCATGGCTAAGGAACCCAGACAGCACGGGGACATTTTTTCTAAGGATGGCGTACTTTATCGGAGAACGGGCAAGCCTGACATAGGTTACAACCAGCTCCTAGTACCGAAACAGTACAGAAGCCAAATCCTAGAAATGGGGCACTCTCTTTCCTTCAGCGGACATATGGGACAGAACGCCACAAACCAACGTATAACCACTCATTATTGGTGGCCAGGAGTAAATACTGATATTATCAGGTATGTCAAATCCTGTGCCCAGTGCCAACGTGTACCACCCAAGCAACGGACACCCCCAGTCCACATGGGTGAAATGCCAATAATGGGAACACCATTCGAACGGGTTGTGATCGACATTTTAGGGCCTTTCGAAAGGACTAAAAGAAGGAACAGGTTCATCCTGACCTTAGTCGATACATGCACTTTATGGGCAGAAGCTATCCCGCTAACATGCGCAGATGCCAAGCATGTCGCAGAAGCCCTCGTGCAGATTTTCACTCGGTTGGGATTCCCTCAGCAAGTGTTGACGGATAACGGATCCCCATACCGAAACCTGTTGATGGATGAGATCGTTAAGATCTTGAGGACCCAGCACATCCACACTAAGCCATATACTCCGGCCGGAAATGGGCTCGTGGAACGTGCAAATGGAAACCTCAACATGATGCTAAGTAAACTGGCACAAGTGAAACCTGAAGATTGGGATCTTTGTATTCCTGCAGCATTATTTGGCTACAGAGAATCTCCTCATCCTTCCACAGGATTTCCGCCAGCTACACTCTTATTCGGCAGACCCATTAAGGGCCCGCTTGAAGCCTTACTTCAGTCTCTGACAGACGAGAAGGCTGATGAGACAGTTGTCTCAGCAAGTAAATATGTGTCGGTTTTAAAGGAACGGTTAAAACTAGGGTGGGACCTAGCAACGACTAACTTTAAGCGAGCACGCACCAAGCACGCTAACCGATACAGGAAAGTCGCGGAAGAGAGAGAACTGGAAGCAGGAGAGAAAGTTTTGGTGTTACTCCCTACCGAGAACAACCAACTGAAGATCGGATGGCAAGGGCCGTTTACCGTCCTGAAAAAGATTTCTAAGGCTAACTACCAGATCTCTATTGAAGGAAAGGAGAAGGTTTTCCATTTAAATCTCTTAAAGAGATACTTGGAAAAACCAGTGCCAACCTCCGACCATCTCCTGACGATCGCCAAAACTGACGAAGATGACGATAGTGGCAGGGATATTCCACCGCTATCACAGGAAATCTTTCAAAAATGTCAGAAGCGGCGACGCTCTTTCAAGCGCGCATGGGAGACATTCCAGAGGAAGGAAACTTTGGGGAGTAGACTTCATGAGTAGGACTTGGAGAGAGATGGAGGGGGAAGATGAGAAAGAAGAAGACAGACACCCCGAAGCTACGGTTATAGGAAATTTAATTCCATAACGTAGACATGGAGTGCTTCCATATCTTAAGGGGGGACGTCCTGTCACGTGGGTTTTGATCATTAAATTGCCTAGATCTTCTTCCTATTCTCTCACCCGAATCCTCTTATTTTATTATCTTTCCGTACTTGTTTTTCCTGTATTTTTCGCATCACTCGGGTGCGAAAAATATTTTCTCCAGTATTTTCAAACTTTACCTTGTGTTTTTCATCATACTGGGATACGTAATTCTATTACATAGATGTCAGTCTCTGCCGGTCGAACCATAGCTGTGAATATACAGTTCTCGCCAGACATACGTCTGCAGTTTCCCCGGTCAGAGCGCGGCCCGACCGGATTTCTGGGCCTGGGGTGTGAGAAATTCGTTTTGCTGGACATGAGCAGACTTTTGGTCTACCAGTTTCACCTGACACAAACGTAGGTGCTAAAACTGCCAACCCGCTTTCGCCCAGAGCAGACGGTTGTCTGAGATTTGAAACTGACACGCGTACATCTTGGTCAGTAGGTGGCAGTTACGACATGTTAGGTGTTAAACGTATCGTTTAAGCCGGAAAGGGGAGAGCATTTCGTTCTACGAAATAATAGTTCATCCTTTGTCTGGTTTAAAATATTAAACCTAGTTTGAAACTTTATCTTCATTCTTTCTCTATAATCGCAGTAGACAGGTGGTTCGCGAAGAGTAGAGCTGTATAAGCGAAGTTTCTTAGTTTGTTGCGACAATTTGTCGAACTTCTAGACTTCCATAAATATAAGCGTATAATTCTTAATTTGCGATATCCTGTAGTGCTGTGTTTTGAGGTAAATATATTATTATCTAGTATTTTGTGAAGTGATTAAGTGTTAAAATCGCGCATTTCATTTTAACTAGTTTCTTTTGAACAGAGTGCTTAATTTATAGTTGGTTATATTCTCTAAGTCGACGAGTTACAGTGGAAATACATAATAAATTATATCTTTAGCTTACTAAACTAGTAGCTATAAGGAATTTAATTTAACTGTTAATACTCAGTCGAAACTGTTTTAATAACTAACTTATAAATGCTAGATGCGACATCAGTGAATATTGACGGAATACGAAGATATTCCTAAATTCCTGATGATTGATGTTTATATAACTTACTTTACGGGAAGTTTTAATTATAAGTCAAGCGGTCGGCTTGCTATTTAAAATGTAAGTTATATTGAGTACATATATGGAAATTATTTGATATGTGTTCTTTCTTTTATATAGTGAAACGGTGGTACCCAACTTGCCAGCGTTTAGTAGCCTGAGAGACATATTTGTGTGAAGCATAGACATTTCCTATCTTTAACCACGTGGGTTTTTTGTTTCAAGTAACACTGGATCTGACAGTGCATATGCCATCAGAGAGAGACAGTAATAGCAATCCCACTAACGGTTTCTAAAGACTAGAAAATATATATTTGGCTTGTGAGCCAGTTCATATTGCTCCACAAATTTAAATGTACATGCTGTCTGGCGGCGTGAATATTACAAGAATAACATTAACATTCCGCAAGAGATTGTGACTAGTATTGTGGTGACCAAATATAGTACTTTCCTGGAAGTAGACACCGATCTGACATTCCTTAATTCTAGAATCCAAAGCAAATGACAGTGTGCTCTGCTAACTTTCGTGCCTGGACAAATTTTATGTGACTTAATCAGACATTCGAAAAATTAGAACACCCAAGGAATCGTTCCCTGAGAGTTTAGCACGTCTTTTGGAACTGGGGATTTCTTGGCCGATGACTGCATTTTCGGGTCTGTGTGAAGGTCCTAGAATTATTATGTTCCCAGAGGCAGCGAGCAAAGTTGTGAGTATATATGTGCAAGAAAGGCCATGGCTGAATGAATGAGTGTACGCAGATCAGAGTGTTATTTTACAGTTGTATATTGTCACTCATTTACTGTCTTAATTCTTTTTTTTTGTTTAACCTGCAGAATTTGTTACTATTTGCTAGAGTTTCTTTACTTCTTAGGCTAAATCAGATTATTCAACTCTGTGCATACATTTACGAGAAAAGAAGAAAAACTCTTAGCCTCAACCCTACGTATCTATAACTCTTTGGGCCATCATCTGTTCTCTTAACGGGGCTGTGGGCTAAACCTAGAGCTAAGATCATAACGGGGCTATCATCCTTGTAGCATTTTCCTTGAATTGTATGACTATTTGTATATGTTTTTCCTTGATGTAATTTTTGGTGTTGTGAGAAATTTTGATATGATAATTAAAATATCTCTCTTGAACAAAAAAACCAGTGCGTTGGTCAGCTCGATCCCAATTATCTGTATAATCATTGTTATAGATTTTCCAAGTCTGTGTGTTTAACTGTCGTCACGTGTATGTGCGTGCCCGTGAGTAGATAGAATTTATATATATATATATATATATATATATATATATATATATATATATATATATATATATATATATATATATATATCTGTGTTTAGACTGTCTGACGCCTTTAAAAGCGGTCGTAGAAGATAGGTGAGAGAGAGAAGATTATCTCGATTCTCAAAGACAGCCTCTATAACCCATCCTATTATCTCACGTGGGGAAATTCTATGGTGTTTTTTTTCCAGCTCTCACTGTATCTATCACTCATTCCAACCTATTCAGAAGGGACCAACCCTAGTCTTAATTCTCCTATCATAAATCTACGACAGGGCCGAGTGCTTTCTTTATACCGTCATACATTTGTCTAATGTTGCCTGTTTGCGCTGCGGTCTGGATGCTCTCACTGAGCTGGAGTCAATAGTCATTTGCACAGCGTCGAGCAGTTTGTTGAACTTTGCTTCTCGTAGCCTTTAGGATCTGTAGGGTTCTAGCACTCGTTGAACGTTTGTATTCATTCGCAGCACTGCGCTTAGCTTCAATGACAGGTGCCATCACATCTGATGAAGCATCGGACCATTCATTTTTCTTTGCGTTATCTTACCAAAGGTGGCAAGTGCAGTACTTTGAATGGTGTTCCGTAGATGCTTCCAGTTCTCTGTAATAGTATCACCATGCTGAGGGCTACTGAGCACTTTCTTGAAGGTCGCAGTAAATTGAGCAATCATGACAGGGTCTGATATCTTGCTGGTATCAATGCGTGGTTTCCCTTCATGTCTGACACGATAGAGTTTTCTTGGTTGTGCTCTGATTTTGCAACAAACCAAGGAGTGATCTGTATCACAGTCTGCACTATGGTACGAGCGCGTGGAGAGCACAGACCTGAGAAGTGGCCTTCCGACGAGAATCAGATCCAGTTGGTGCCAGTGCTTGGATCGTGGGTGTCCATGACACCTTATGCTGGGGTTTTGTCTGAAAGTAGGTGTTGGTCACGCAGAGGTCATGATGGATGCACAGCTCTAAGAGCCGTTGTCCATTTTCATTCATCTTGCCAATATCAAACCTACCCAGACATGAAGGCCATGAAACATTATCGGCACCCACTCTAGCGTTAAAGTCACCAAGGAGAACAAGCTATTTTTGCCTAGGTATGCTTCTGATGACTGCTGCTAGATTCTCGTAGAACTCGTCTTTAGCTTCTGAGGCAGAGTACAGAGTAGGAGCATACACACTGACAAGGGTGATGGGACCTGCGCTAGTTTGCAGGCGGAGCGTTAACAGGCATTCTGATCCATTCTCACCTGGTTCAACCATTTTAGTTATCGACTTTTTGACCACAAAACCTACTCCGTGTTCTCTAGTTTTATTAAGATCTTTTCCTTGCCAATAAAATGTGAAGTCCTTTTCGCTCACCGTTCCAGAGCCTGCCATTCGCGTTTCCTGAAGTGCAGCTATGTCCACCTGAAGTCGTTTAAGCTCATCATTGATTATGGCTGTCTTCCTGACATCGTTTATGTCCTGTAGGTTTTCGGATAGTCCAGTCAACATAGTCCAGACGTTCCAGCATCCCAATCTGAGAGTTTGCTTATTTCCATTATTACGATAATTGCTTGGTGCCAAATTTTCTGTCCACAGTTCGGGTTTGACCCTAATCCCCATGCACCCAATGGGGAAAGCAGACAGTGGCGGGACAATACCTTATTGACTGGGGGCTGCCCAGCTTGAAGCGGGCGGTAGCTGTCCAATGAGATCCTAGAACCTCTCCCACTGTCGGAAGTAGCCATTGGCGCCATACCCTACGCCAATTGGGCAAAATGCCTATAACCGGTAACTGCTACTTCCCGTGTTTTGCCGACACCTATAGGGTGAAGCTGGGGTGTCCTCTCCAGGGCGCGAGCTTGGGCACAGTTATATGGAGATCAAGCTGTTGCCCATGCAGCATGTTCACCCTCTCCACGCAGCCGGAAGATCCAAAGGAACGGCAGTAGTCGATCCAGTTTGGTACCAGCCAGGTCGCAGGAGTTGCCAGAATAATGTCGAATCAACATTAGACTGCCTTAGAGACTCCGACTCCGGATTTATCCTCAGGGTTATAAATAGATATTCCCGCAAGGCAGCGGTAGTTTGAAATCAGAGTTCCTTCTCTTAGATAAGCTACCAACCAAGGATCACGAGCCCTATCTGCCCGAAGCTGCTGGTTTTAAGGCGCCAGTCGCTCGCCTTTATATATATATATATATATATATATATATATATATATATATATATATATATATATATATATATATATATATATATATATATATATATAAAGGCGAGCGATATATGAATTAAGAATACATACTCACAAGCTGACGAGTCTATACTTCAAGATCACATGTTCACAATTCTGTGGCCGTATGACCGACCACCATAGCATTTATTCGTGCTAGGGTCTTGTTATAATAAAATAATAAAACCATCATTCGCTATTATGATAAATAAGCAAGTAATATTTTTTCCTACAAATAAATAAAAAAAGAAAAGAAAAGAAAAATACACGTCACAACTGAGAGCAGGGTGAAGAGAGGTGAAGTGGTAACTAGTTCAACTTTGACATAACCCACGCCAAAAATTAGCGGGAGTTACCATCGTGATTTCAGTGACGTACAGAGGGACAGCCTTGCTCCCTGTGAGATAAATTGATAGATTGACCAATAAAAAGGATATAGAAGAAAGCCTTAACCAATAGAAAGCAGCCAGCTAAACCCGCATTGCGAGGTCAGCTGCCGGGTAATATTCGAGCAGCAGTTGGGAAGAAGTCAAGCATTGCATCCAGACGCGTTTTAGTGAGCGTCTTGCTTCCACATCGAGATATCGATGATGTTTGATAGGATTTTCGATATTCTTCAAATATGCCTGCAGATGCAGGAAAAGGGCATAATTTGATAGTCATGAACATCTGTTCATGTAAATGTTAACTTGCTGGTTTCAACATGTAAGTAGACTCACGTCTTGTATCGCCTTTTTAATTTTCTGCCCAGCTCGTCTGATATTTTTATAAAAGGTCGCCATGATGCAAATAATAAAGAATTGAAGGATTATAATGAACGAAACCCAGGACTGCAAGGACATTAGAAAGAAACTAAAAGTGGTAACTGCCATCAATGGTACCTATACCTTGTAGCGGTATGGCAGCTTGCGTACCCTGATAATCCCCAGAGCTATGCCAGTGGGAGTTTTACTCCTGGTAGGTTCAACCAAGCTGGACTGGTCTGTGTGGGTAGGGGTCAGACAAAAGCTGGTACCCTGGTCCTCCAGGTTGGGGGTTTTAGCACAGGGCTGACACCCCTGTCTGTGTAAAAAAGGACAATGAAGTTACGGAAACAATAATAAATGAACAAACTTTGCTGCGGGATGGACATTCGGAGTCTGTGGCTCGTATGACTGTCAGTGGTGAAAGCCGAAAGGAAGCCACTGACATGAAAACGGATGTCCTGACCGCAAAACAGGATACAAGAATAGGTTTTTGGAATGTCAGGACAATGTACGAGACAGGTAAACTAAGACAGGTCACGGCAGAAATGAGAAACTACAGGTTACACATTCTAGGGATAAGCGAGAGCAGATGGACAGGGGCAGGAAAAGTTAAAACAGCAACAGGAGAAACAGTACTTTACTCTGGAAGAGAGGATGGACAACACAATGAAGGCGTAGCCATTATTCTACAGAAAGGAATAGAAAGGACATTACTGGAATGGAAACCCATCAACAACAGACTGATAAGATTAAGATTGAGAGGGAGATTCACCAACACTACAATAATACAATGCTACGCACCAACAAATGATAGCGATGAGGAGGTCAAGGATGAATTCTATCAACAACTGCAGAAAGAAATGGAAGACACACCTAGATATGATCTTGTTATAGTAATGGGAGACCTCAATGCGAAAGTTGGTACACAAAATACATATAATGAAAGAACAATGGGGAAATGCGGCAGCGGAACAGCGAACGAAAATGGGGATAAACTAATAAGTTTCTGTAGCATTAATAACCTGGTCATTGGAGGAACACTCTTCCCACATAAAGAAATTCACAAATTAACATGGGAATCACCAAATGGTCGGGACAGAAACCAGATAGACCACATCATGGTTAACGGTAGATGGAGACATGCATTACAAGATGTGAAGGTAAGAAGAGGTGCAGATGTGGGAAGTGATCACCATTTAGTAGTAGCAAAACTGAAAGTGAAACTAAGAAGGGCTGCACCAACTGTAACTACACAGAAAAGGTTTGACATCAGCAAATTGAAGGACTCCCTTACCAGAAAAGCTTTTACGGCCGACATAAAGAAACGATATCAATTTGCCAAAAGTCAGGAAAAGACATTGACTGATGATATAGACCAGAATTTCAACACCATTTCAACAATATACAAAGAAAGTAGCAAATCATGCTTGGGATTCCAGGAAAGGAAGAAGCAAGACTGGATAACACCAGAAACTTTAAACACCATAACGATGAGAAAGGAAATGAAAAGAAAGAAAACAGAAGCGAAGTCCCCCAGGTTAAAGCAACTATATAGCGAACAGTACAGTCAGCTGGACAAGGAAGTTAAACGCCAAACCCGAACCAACAAAAGGAATTTCCTAGACGACCTTGCAAGACAGGCAGAGGAGGCAGCACTGAGAAATGAACAAAGCACAGTATACAAAATAACTAAATTCATCAGTGGAAAACGAGGTGCAAACAATATTACATTAGTAAGAGTGTTGAAGGACTTTCGTGTGGGGTTACTGGTTGTGTTGCCTGAATTCTGATCGTGCTAATGTTCTTACGCGAATGGGGTGAACCTCACCTTCGGTTTGTCGTAATGCCTGAACTTGGCATCAAGATGTAAACAACTGTTCATCTTATTAACTCAGCAACTTGACATAAAATACGTAATTCATAAGGTTGAATGGTGTAACGTGATTCAACGAATAATGCCTCCGGTTCGAGTCCTTCACAATTTAATATGGATTACACACATACATAAACAGTTCAATTCACACATGAGGTACATGCATCAATCAATCAATAGCGTAGACTGCTGTTTTACGTGTCAATGTCCGTTTAAGGATACAATGCAGTAATTGTCGTCAGAACATCACAGCTATATGCACGCGCAGATAGAATGGCTACCTGCCGACAGTGAGACTGTGAGTCTAATTACTTCGTATAAAGTAGACGATTATCTTTCTCCTTCCAAGGATTTAGTTAATCACTAACCTCCATAAGTTTCCTCTCTCGTAGAGTTCTAGGACTGACCCTGGTCCTGCATAAATACACATATAAATGGCTATATCATGCCATTAATTTGGAAGGCTAGAAAAACGCAGCTATTCAGCTTGACGGTCAAGTAACAAAGGGTAGCGTCTCCTAGTTACCAACTGTGACCCAAACAACGCTAGACACGTCATAATCGATCGTGTATGGAGCGTTCAATAATTGAAACATCTATCGCAATATATTAAATGTCTTAACCTTTACAATTGCACGTCTGCTAACCTTTAGCAGACGGCGTTAATAACATATACCGTAACAATTCCCTGTACACCGGGAAAAAAAAAATCGATAGATTTTTTTTCAAGATCTATCCGACTTAACAATTTTTCAAAAAATTTAACACAATTGTGACATATGGCCGACGATGTTCTGAGTAGAACCGTGTCGCGGTCATGTCAACTAACTATTTGTCATAGTCATCTAACATTAATCATATTATATATCAATATTATGCATATTATTATATCAACTAAATAAAATGTGTAATGTCAATAGTGAATGATAGAATTAAATTAAAGTAAGGTCTGTCGTATTAGTATGTCATATAGGAATTAATTTGACTAATTAAAATTAAATTAATTAATTAAACTAAGAGTTAAATTATTAAGATTCTAATGTAACACGATGTTATGAGAGAAAAAAGACAAATAAGTGAGAAGAAATAGAAAGAAATTCGAACATAAGTTTAACTTAATTGTGTGTGTTAAGTGTTAGTGAATAATAACTATCTAATTTAACTAACTAAATAACGTATAGGTACATTAAAAAAAATATTAATCTAATACTTGTGTGAGATTTATTTTCTCTTTTCATAATTTCTTCTTTTTATATTTCGTTCTCTTTTTTGTTTTTTTCATTTCATTTTTTTCTCACATTTCATTTTATTGATATTAATTCAATTAAGAAGTTAAGTTAACTAATTAATTAGTATAGGATATGATGATCCATCCGTAGTCCTGATCCTGATGAATTCTTTTAGACAAAGTGTTGAAGCATTTACGTCGGACAGAAATGTCAATTATCCTAGGATCCAAGAATTAAGTGCACATAGGATAATAAGTTCGACTTGTCGTCAGATATTGTTCCATGATTGTTGAACGAATATTCATATATTGTGTATGGACGTTAGACGAAGTTTCAATGTCAATATGTATACCTTGATTGTCTTTAGTTCAATTCTGTGATGCATATAGTGTTTATAATTATTAAATTGAAGTCAAGGTTAGTTCCCTTATAGTTGATACTTCGTTCTATCCAATGTAGTGATGATTGACGTAGTTTAGGAATGTCAATGTTGATTATTCGTCGTCAATAGGATTACGTGACAATGCATCCGCCACAATGTTTTCAGTGCCAGGAATATGTTCAATGGAGAATTCAAATGGCTGCAGGATGATCGCGTATCTGGCGAGTTTTGGACTTTTGTGGTTTGATCTACGCAAAGATGCTACAGCACGCTGGTCAGTCTGAATGGTGAATGGAGCACCAAGCAAGAACTTTTCCAGTTTTGTGATTGCCCATATAACTGACAAAAGTTCCTTGTCCACTGTGGAATACTTTGTTTCTGCCGGCTTTAGCTTTCTTGAAATATATAATGTAGGATGTAGAACGCCATCATGGTTCTGGAGCAGGCATGCACCGATGCCGTAGTTACTAGCATCTGTTCGTAAGAAAAATCTTTTGGAAGCATCGGGAAGTCTTAAAATTGGTTCATGCGAAAACAAATTTATAATTTTGTTGAAAGTTTCATTGCATATACCAGTCCATGTCACCTTCACCGGCATGTCTTTTTTTAACAATGAAGACAATACAGCCGTGATGGATGACAAGTTTGGTATGAATCTACTGTAATATTGAACAAGTCCTAACAAACTCCTGACCTGTTTCTTCGTCTGAGGAACTGCTATGTTTAGAATTTTGGAGACCGTACTAGGTAACGTTCGGATATATCCCGCTCCAATGATATGTCCCAAAAAGGTTATCTCATTACACGCGATCTGCACCTTTGTAGGTTTAGCAGTTAGATGATAATTCCTTAGAGTGTCGAAAACATATCTAAGTCCCGAAACATGTTCCTCAAACGACGAACTAAACAAGCATATGTCGTCAATATACGTAATAACGTCTAATCTACCTGATAAAATTTGTCGCATCAGGCGAATGAAGGTAGCTGGCGCATTAACAAGCCCAAAAGGCATCACATTCCACTGGTATAGACCTTGTGGAGTGGAAAATGCGGTGTAGTACTTAGCCTTTTCGGTCAGTGGTATCTGCCAATAACCTTTAGTTAAGTCTATCTTACTAAATATAGTTGCGTTGGATAGACGTGGCAGTAAGTCGTCGATAAGTGGATGTGGTTCGCTGTCAACTATAGTCTTAGCATTTAATTTTCTATAGTCAACACATAGTCTGATGTTATTGTCCTTCTTCCGGACAATCACTAATGGAGAAGAGAATGGCGAATTACTAGTCTCAATGATTCCCAGAGACAACATCTGTTCAAGTTCCTTAGTAGTTTTAGCAAGGAAATGTAAAGGAACCGAATAGGGATGTACACGAATAGGTGTATCGTCATTGAGAGTAATGTCATGACTGATAGCCGATGTGCGACCCGGGACGTCGGTCAACACATCTGGATAAGATTTTAAGAGATTAGCAATCTGTAGACGCTGTTGCGGTGTAACCGTTGAAGAGATGGTTACATCCCGCCAAGATTCAGTAGGTTGAACTACTGGTACCGGTAACGGTAACTGTACCTCAGGAAAAGAAGATTCTTCTTCCTGGATGACGGATAAGTTAGAATAATAACAAGTAGATACTGTGTTGTCATCTAGTTCATGAAAAATTGACTGTAAGTGTTCAGGACGTGTATGAAATTGCTTGAGCATGTTAATATGAAATATCTTTTTGTGTCCCTTGATATCTAAGACGTAATCAACGTCGGAAATTTTATCAATGACTTTGTAAGGACCATTCCAAGATATCAATAATTTATTGTTGTTGTGAGGAAGTAACACATAAGCCTCATCGCCTGGGAATAATTGGCGTAATCGTCGAGACCTATTTTGTAGAGATCGAGCCTTAGCTTTTGCAGCCTCAGAAGAAGCTGTTGCCAACTGGCAAGACTCAATAATGTTCTTCCGAAGATTAATCACATACTCGTAAGATGACTGAGTGTCCTGAGTCATCTCCGCGTCAATTAATAAGTCTTTTATTAGTCCCATAGGACCTCTTGGGGGAGCACCAAAAAACTAATTCAAAGGGAGAGAAGCCAGTTTGTTCATGCGGTACCTCCCGATAAGCAAATAGAACAGCTGGGAGTGCTCTGTCCCAGTCATGAGGGTGCTTAACAGTAACCTTATGTAGTAGTTGTTTAAGTGTACGGTTAAGTCTTTCAACTGCACCATTACTCATAGGATGATAAATACTACTTAAATTCCTATCAATGTTCCAGGTTTTCATGACTTCCTTCATGGTGTCAGATATGAACTGTGACCCATGGTCTGATAAAAGTTTTCTAGGAAACCCTATTCTAGAAAAGATGAGATGTAGTGCATCAGCTACATCTGTGGTAGTGGTGGTCTTTAATGGGATAGCTTCTGGCCATCGTGTGCACAAATCATGCACGTAAGGACGAATCTATGTCCTCTGGCCGATGGTAGCAATGGACCAATAATATCTATGGCCATCTTGTCAAACGGTCTTACTGAGATATCGCAAGCCTGAATAGGCGCCGTGTGAAAAGCTCCACGTGCTTTCACTTCTTGGCATGTAGTACAGGAACGTACATACTGCGAAATATCTCTTGACACTCCTGGCCAAAAGAATGAAGACAGTACTCGAGATCGTGTTCGAGTATATCCCATATGTCCAGCACACTGTGAGTCATGCGCATGTTGAAGAATGTACCGTCTAAAAGTATACGGGACCATAACTTGTTGTTTCATTTGTGATTTGTCATTAAAACATCTAATCAATAGGTCATTTTTAATAACAAACCAATGTTTGTTATTATTACCTGAGGATAGATTGTCAACTTTATCAACCAGCTTAAAAAATTTTTTTTTAAAGATTTATCCTCTTTTTGTTTGGTTGCAAATGTTTCCCTGTCAATAGGTGAATTGACTACAAATTCCTCTTGGTTGTCTACATCCATTTTTATTATCACCAACTTTCTCCATGAGTTGAGTCTGCGCTCTAGTCGTCACGGCGTTTCCAGTGCATAGGTTATGTTTCTCCCATTCTATGATCTCATCTGGAGTACAATCTTTACTGCCGTGTATACGACCAACCATCAGATCAGCAATAGGCTTTTTTAGCATACATACTTTTACATTCCCTGTGAAAAAGGGTGTTCTAATATGAACAATAGCTGTGGGGTAAAACTCAATAGTTCCACCAAATGTCATGCAGCGGACGTATTCTCCTGTCGCACAGCTAGGATGTACCAGCGACTGACGTACACCAATCGTCGTGGATCCTGAATCTCTCAGCACTGAGACGACGGATCCATTAACGATTCCCCTGTTAAAAATTAGTAAGCCTGTTCCATCGTTGACTGCAAGACCTACCTCTGGTGTAATATGTCCGCAGTTAAGCACTGTTTCTTTCGCCTTCTGAAAAATAAGATTGCATTGTTGGCAACTATTTGCCACATTATAATTAATAGCAAAACATGCAGCAGAAGACTGTGTTGTATTATTGTCAAGTGGGACCTGAGCTATAGGGGTAGTATTATTTGTAACTGCCGCCCCTGTATTATGGTTGTAATGAGATGATCCCCGAGAATGAGATCGATTCCGAGTATAATTGTTAGAATTATCTCGTCGTCCTCTATAGTAACTATTATCTCGATGTCTCGAGCCATGATTATTACCATTCCAGTTATTGTTATTTTTCGGGGTATGTGATCGATTATAATTAGTGTTATGTTGACTATTGTGGTAGTTTGTTTGAGGTGAATAATTTCTATCTCGTGATCTACCTCTGTTGAACTCATTTTTATTGTTGAAATCATTATTATGTCCCTTCTGAAAGTTAACATTGTGATTTCTTTGGAACCTACTTCTGTCTACACTGTGATGTCTTTGTTTGTTATTATGATTGTAGGCCATATTAGACGCCACAGGTAGAGGTTCTCTTAATGAGGAGTTAGAAATGGTTGCATTCGGATGTGCCGAACAGTAGTTTAAAGAAATTTTTTCCAACTCGTCAATAGTACCTGGTTTACGCTCCTGCAAATATGCAAAGAATGGCTGGCTAACCGAAGATAATACCTTATCCCGTAGTAGCAAATCAACTAATTTGTCGTACGATGTGTTGACTTCTGCCAGTTCAACCCATCTATTAAATGTATTGCGTATGTTCGCAATGAATCCTGCAAAATCTTTTGGAGATTCAGGTAAAATTCCTTTAAATTTCAACCTACAGTGTTCCTCGTCCAGGTGAAACCTTCGTAAAAGCAAGGACTTAATAGCACCGTAGTTATTTGCTATTGATGGGTCAGTATTTTGAGAAGCCGTCAATGGTTCTCCAACCAAGAATTCATTTAACTTGAGTACCCATGACTCTTCGGGCAAATGATTTGTTTTGCAAGTCTGTTCAAAACGTGACAGGAACGATGAAAGGTCGTCCACGTTTAAGTTGAAAGTGGGTAATTTAAAGTTGTAGAAATGTTTAGTTTGGCTGGATGACGATCCATTTTGTGCGTTATTATTCTGGTTTGCATCAGCACTTTGTGCTTGTAATCTTGCTGTCTTCAATTTAATACGCGCCAATTCCATTTCTTGTTGTAAAATAATTTCCTCTCGTTTCAATTTATTCTCTTCTTCCTGTTGAGCAATTTCTCTTAATCTATTTTCCTTGGCAATTTGCTTCATCTCACGTTCTGCTTCCTCTTTCTTTAATGCAGCCTTTTGTTCCTCCATTTCTGCTTTATGTTTTTCCAGTTCTGCCTCAGCAAACTGACGAAGTTCTTGGGATTTATAACCATATTCTTTACCAATTTTAACGAAATGGTCTATAGTAAGCATTTTGACTTTTATCTGTAAGTAATTATTGATAATTACTGATTAAAATAGTCAATAGTAGCTTCAGAGTAATTATTATACTTACTCAACTTAGGAATATTCAATATAAATAATCACAATAGTACTGAACTCTTATGTCTAAGTTCAACTAATAGACAATATTTTGTAACAATATTGTATCTAAGTACTAACTATATCATAAATAGTTATGATATCTGTTAACTATAATGTAATTACATCACACAATTAATCTTAATATCCAATAATGTTGGGTATGATTCCTAGTAATTATATTGTTCAATGTACTAAGTCACTCTCTTAGTACCAGAAAAGTATATTAAATAATATACAATGGGTCTGTCACCTCAAAGGTAGACTATAAGATTATTTTATTTGGTCAATATGTATATATTATATTATTATTATTATTATTATGCCCTAGGCATCTCTTATAAATTGTAGTGCTAATTTCTTGGACTATCACTGCATAATTATGCAATGTCCCATATTAACTTTAAATGTCAGAAAAAATTAATTTAATTAAATTACAAGTGTATTATTGAATATAATGTCATATTATTAATGTAGTATTTAATATATATCATGAGTACAAACAAAACAATGATGCAACTAAAGGGTACAAACAATGTCAAGACGCAAACAAGACATTTTCACAATTAAAAATGAATTTATGAACTAAATAAAACAAGCGGAAGTGTCACACGGAAAACGAAGGGTCAAAGATTGACCCGAGGTCAACTGAATATGCAAAGTACACAAAAAAAAAGACTGCAAAAAATGATGACATCACAGGACTCATAACGGACGAACATTTAACAATCATCAAATAAATGATAGTAAGAGTAGACTGGACGAAATAGTTAACGAACATGATACAAAACTGAATAAAAAAATGTGAACTTAGTACAAATAAAATACACCAGTTATCTACGGAACGGTACAGCTAACACAATCGTCAAACGACAGCAGATTTGGACAGGCAGTCCATTCGGCAGAATCTTCGATGGAGCTCCCAAAAAGTGCGATCGTTTAACTGCCCTAAGAAACGACCGAAATCAATTCAGGCATCGTGAGAGCCACAGAATCTAATTTCGGTTCATCGTCCCTACCGCCCACTAGTTAACAACACCTTAAAACAACAAAAAGTACATTAAACATAGGTAAAAACATGCCTATGTAGGCAGAAGGCATGGACTCAGTTAGCACTGTCACGTTAACGACAATAGTTATTGAGCTAAACTTATCTTTATTTGCTGCTTCACTTGATGCTCGTTGTCGTCGACGGCTAGGCCTGTGCCTTTGACTGTCTGCTCCTGATGGGCAGGCAACGGTAGTCCATCTTGTGCATCTTGATAAATTTGAAGCGAACTAGAAAGGCGTTGAAAAGATGTCTTCTTCACGGCGACAATGCAACAGTGACGTCATGTTGCTATTCATGATCACGTGCGTCACGTCAGCTTCGTAATGGTCATGTGATTTTCATTCAAACGTAAATATCGTGGAGGCGTGTGGAACACAGAAAAAAATTTTTCTCTTCTGTCGATCCCCACACTGGCCACCAGTTTTGTTGAAGGACTTTCGTGTGGGGTTACTGGTTGTGTTGCCTGAATTCTGATCGTGCTAATGTTCTTACGCGAATGGGGTGAACCTCACCTTCGGTTTGTCGTAATGCCTGAACTTGGCATCAAGATGTAAACAACTGTTCATCTTATTAACTCAGCAACTTGACATAAAATACGTAATTCATAAGGTTGAATGGTGTAACGTGATTCAACGAATAATGCCTCCGGTTCGAGTCCTTCACAATTTAATATGGATTACACACATACATAAACAGTTCAATTCACACATGAGGTACATGCATCAATCAATCAATAGCGTAGACTGCTGTTTTACGTGTCAATGTCCGTTTAAGGATACAATGCAGTAATTGTCGTCAGAACATCACAGCTATATGCACGCGCAGATAGAATGGCTACCTGCCGACAGTGAGACTGTGAGTCTAATTACTTCGTATAAAGTAGACGATTATCTTTCTCCTTCCAAGGATTTAGTTAATCACTAACCTCCATAAGTTTCCTCTCTCGTAGAGTTCTAGGACTGACCCTGGTCCTGCATAAATACACATATAAATGGCTATATCATGCCATTAATTTGGAAGGCTAGAAAAACGCAGCTATTCAGCTTGACGGTCAAGTAACAAAGGGTAGCGTCTCCTAGTTACCAACTGTGACCCAAACAACGCTAGACACGTCATAATCGATCGTGTATGGAGCGTTCAATAATTGAAACATCTATCGCAATATATTAAATGTCTTAACCTTTACAATTGCACGTCTGCTAACCTTTAGCAGACGGCGTTAATAACATATACCGTAACAAAGAGATAAGCAAGGTAATCTCATCACGACAGCAGAGGGACAAGAAACAAGATGGGCAGAGCACTTCAGAGAAACTCTGAACAAGGAACCACCAGAGACACAATTGAATGTTCCTGAGGCTGAAAACGATCTAGATGTGAATACAGACATTCCACGAAAAGAAGAAATCATCACAGCAATCAAAGGGTTAAAGAACGGCAAAGCTCCCGGCCATGATAACTTAAATGCAGAGCTATTTAAGACAGACCCTGAGCTAGCAGCAGAACTATTAGAACCACTATTTGCACAAGTCTGGAAAACGGAGACAACACCATCAGAGTGGAACAAAGGAATAATTGTCAAATTGTCCAAGAAGGGAGATCTTGCAGACTGCAATAATTGGAGAGGAATCACTCTTCTCTCAGTTCCCAGCAAAATACTAGGCAGGATAATTATACAGAGAATTTCAAAGGCAGTAGATCATAAACTGAGGAAAGAACAAGCAGGATTTAGAAAGAACAGGAGATGTGTAGATCATATATTCACTCTCAGGAACATTATAGAGTAGTGCTCAGAATGGCAAAGACAGCTTTACATTAATTTCGTTGATTTTGAAAAGGCTTTTGACAGCATACATAGGGACAGTTTATGGAAAATACTGAGGGCTTATGGAATTCCAAGCTGCATAGTGTCAATCATAAAAAGCCTGTATGCAAACTTTACGTGCAGTGTTGGGCAGAGCAACCTAACCTTTGAAGTGAAGACAGGAGTACGACAGGGATGCCCCTTATCAACCACTCTATTTTTAACAGTCATTGACTGGGTGATGCGCCAGACAACAGAGGGCAGTCCAAGAGGAATAAGATGGACAACATTTTCTACATTGGAAGATCTGGAATATGCAGATGACATTGCACTACTAGCACATTCACATCAACACATCCAGGAAAAAACGGATAGACTTAATAAGTTTAGCCAGCAGGTGGGCTTGAACATCAATTTAAAGAAGTCTGAGGTCATGACGCTCAATGTGAGCAACCCTGAGCCCATATTGTTAAGGAATAAGCAATTGGTACAGACAGATACCTTCACATACCTAGGAAGCATAATAACGCCAGACGGCGGGGCAGGCAAAGACATCAACATCAGAATGAATAAGGCAAGAACAGCCTTCTTTAGCCTAAACAACATCTGGAAGTCCTCCCAATACAGCATAAGCACAAAATTAAGATTATATCAGAGCTGTGTGCTTTCTGTGCTTCTCTATGGTGCGGAATGGTGGAGAGTTGCAGAGAAGGAAATGTCGAAATTGTCCTCTTTTCACACAACATGCCTAAGAAAAATTCACCGAATCTTTTGGCCGAATACCATCACCAACCAAGATCTGCTTACTCGTAGCAAGCAAGAGGACATGCACACCATCATAGCTGGCAGACGCTGGAACTGGGTTGGTCATGTCCTCAGAAGAGACCCCGATGCCATCACAAGAACAGCTATGCTTTGGACCCCTGAAGGAAAACGAAAGAGAGGCCGACCAAAAACAACCTGGCGGAAGACTGTGGAAGCTGAGATGCAAAGAATGAACCAGAGTTGGGGCACTGTACGAAGGATGGCCGCCGACCGAGCAAAGTGGAATCAATTTGTTGTTGCCCTACAAGACACCACCAGGCGTAATGGCCACTGACTGCTTTGACGGTCGGCGGCTAAGGATCAAAGAAGAAGTCCTCTAATCACGTACCATCAACAAACACATACCAAGTCCTCCAATCACGTACCATCAACAAACACATACCAAGTCGTTCAGTCACGTACCATCAGCTCAAGTTCTATCCACGCGGAAAGAGCATACCACATATCCGATCTATTACTAGTTCAATGTTATGCTGAAAACATATAGAAATAACGTCCACTGACGGCGTCAATTTGCTCGTTAATCTGGAACTCGTTGCAAGCGTAGCTTCGAGGTCTCATATGAGACGTTCGTGTAGTGATGCAGAAGAAAGTTTTAGATGAAACCCATTTCCTGCAGCCCCACATTAATAATTATAATTATGCTATGCTTGACCAATTTCACGTGTCCCGAATAATTTGAATGTGCTGCCCAAGGCCATAAATGCTTGCGAAAACTGTGAATCATAACTCATTTATTCATGGTTAACTAGTTACTGAGTAAAGTGGACGAAATAAAGATATCGCATAAAAATAAATAAAGAAAGAAATATCATCAGCTTAGCTCGTTTTCTTCTCAAATAAAGTCGTAATGCCAGAGTGACAGAAAACTTGAAGATACTAATCTGGAAATTGCTGAGCCATAAATGTGAAACCTCCAGGAATAAAACTGGTTGTTTTTCTGAATCAAACGTGTAGTAATATTTGTGCACTAGACATGCGATGTACACGGGTTCTATATTTCTCTGTTACTTTTTACAGGCATGATGTGATGACAGAGGATATGTATAGTCCAATTTTGAACATACGCAATTGTGAACAAATTAGACATTAATTTAAAAGAAAACACTATTTTCTATGTCGCCAGTTTGTTTGTTGATTAGAGAAAACTGAGAGAACGATAGGAAGAATTAGAGATAAAATGGGCGATCGAACGAAGGTAGCATGCGTAAGGGTAGACAAAGAGTTCCTAAGAAACATAAAAAGGGAGTTAAATACCGAATGATGAAAATGTGAATGAAGTAGGAAGAAATACTACGAAGCGAGAATGTATTTTGGTATTTCTGGTATTTTGGTTTAAGGACCATCTTCACTGCACACGGACAACTCCATCTGTGCTCCGATCTCCTCCTTTAGATCACGCGAGGAGGATCTCAGTACAGTGCACGAACTCCGTAGCACCGGCGAGGATCCCAGTGTGTGTGTACAGGAATCACACCTTCTATAAATATTTTTGTGGTTGGTAGGTTTTCCTAATGTGTAAATTTAATGTGTTATCATTCAGGCAAACAAGTCGTAGCGCCCTTTTATGTAGGGATTCTAGGCGTTTCAAAAACGACAAGCCACAGCGACTCCAGATATTTGAGCAATAAGAAAGGTGACTTTGAATATGTGCATAATAGAATATAAGTCTAGAGTGCGGACATAAAAAATGTTTGATTTTTGAGAATTGAAACAATTTTTGTGAGATCTTGTTTGCGATGAAATAGACATGTGACTTCCAGCTTAGAGACTGGTCGATGACCACACCCAACAGGCTGTGGTCCGTAACTTGCTTAATACGTTCTCCGTCTGGAGATAAAGATAACGTATTTGGTTGACAGTGCAGAATCTTTTGGCGGGTTGAGATAATCAAAGATTGAGTTTTGTTTTTATTAATGGACATACTATTAATAGTGCACCCATCTTGTACAATGTCCAGGTGATGCTGTAAAAGAGACTGAACAGTATTAATGTCTGTGCCAGCTACTGTTACTGTGGTATCATCAGCAAACATAAGACAATCGTCATGTGGCAATGACAAGGGCAGGTCATTGATAAGGATGCTGAAGAGTAAGGGTCCTAGTATCGAGCCCTGCGGGACACCCATTCTAGTGGTGTATGATTTAGAGAGCACATTATTGTATAAGACTCGTTGTGTTCTGTTTTCAAGGAATGATTTTATTAATGTGATCACTTGTGGATGAAATTTGTACACCGCAAGCAACGAGTGGTCAATTGTGTCAAATGCTTTGTAAAGGTCGATTAATAATACTCCATTTATTTTTTCGCAGTTGATATTAGAATGCCAGATTTCGGTAATCTTAGTCAACAAGGATTGACAAGAGTGTTTGGGTCGAAATCCAGATTGGTTTTCTTGTATAAGATTGTAGCTGTTCAGTGAAGAAAGAATATGTTTATACATGTGTCATCCAAGAGGCTTAGTTATGACTGATAGTAGGGAAATCGGCCGGTAGTTTGTGACGACATTAATATCACCTTTTTTAGGTACTGGTACCACTAAGCCTATTTTCAGTCGTTGAGGAAACACTTTCTTTGTGAGGCACAGATTGTAAATGTAAGTGAGTGAGTCGCATACAACAGGCTCTGCAATCTGAAGGTATCCTCGAAGATATTCCATCTTCACCGCACGATTTCTTCTGAGGTAATGATTTAATTAAAATAGAAACCTCCGAGATTGACAGTAAAGGTAATTCAGGAAGGTGGGCTTCGTTTAACCTCGATTGAACGAAATCAGAAAGAGCAATACAATTCAGTTGCTGATGATTTATCCCGGATGTTCGTGCGATCGACGAGAAGAACTGGCAAAATTCATCAGCATTAATGTTTGTAGCTTGCTGTCGTACATTTGTGAGAAGGTTAATAGCGCTCCAGATTTTAGATGAGCGCAGGCCGTCGTCAATAATGGATCTGAGGTGCTGTCTTTTAGATTTCCTTAAAATGTACTGCGCTAAGTTTCTATATTTTCTATAGCTTGCATGGTCTCCAATCTTCTTGAAATAGTCTCGCTGTTGCCTAGTTTTCAGGTATTCCAAAGTTATCCATGGAGGCATAATTCTTGACTTGACACGTTTTATACGCACAGGAGCATGTTCGTTAAGAACTGAAGTGAATGCTGTCAGCCATATTTCTAGGGCTTCAGTCGGGTCAGATACTCCATAGACACTATCAAAAGGTGTCGCTAAGAGATCAGACAAGAACTTGGAGCTATCGAAATTCTTGAATATTCGTGCTTGTACAACCTGGTGACAGAGTTTAGGAATTCGAGCTCCCTTTTTGGTCCAGGTGCAACATATGGGGTAGTGATCGCTTAGACCACATACGGGAACGCAGACTTCAATGATGTGAGCAGTGTTAGTAACATACAGATGATCTATGCAGGTTGATGACTTTTCTGTGACACGGGTTGGTAGCGATATCAACTGGTTCAGATTGTACAGGGCATACAAATTGTCCCAATTAACGTTTCGCTTCAAGGCATCAATATTGAAGTCTCCCATTATTAATAGTTCCAAAGAAGTTATCCAGACTTTGTCCATCATGTCCGAGAACTGATCTAGCCATTCCATTCTGGCATCCGGATTGCGGAATATAAAGCCAATTAATATAGAGGTAGTGTGTGGGAGTCGGACTTCCAGCCACATGCATTCAACTTCAGGACATTCGAGATCAACGCGTCTTATAGCTTTGATGCTTGTGTGCACATAGGCAGCCACACCAGTTTCAAACCTAATTGATGGATCCCGACGGAAAATCTCATAATTTGCAATTTGCAGTTCTTGGTTAGAAATGTGTTCATTAAGTCTAGTTTCTGTTTAATTAAGCGTTTCGATCGTGGTGAACGAAATAAAGACATTGTGCGTGCGTTGAACTTGCCTGCGTCCAACATTCGTACTATTTACACGCAGAAAGAATCTTGAAAGCTGCCGAAGTGGCTATTGGTTCTGCTAGTAGCAAAGTGGTCTCGTTTTGTCGGCATCCAGTAATGGATAAAATGTAAGTCTATTGCTTGAGTGGATTGATGGGTGTACAAAGCGTGGTGTTCCGTTAAGTTATCTTATGCTTAAGGAGAAATCAGTCAGTCTTTTTAATAAGCTGAAACAGAAAGCACTGGACGATGGTGATGAAAGTGTTGCGAAAGTGTAATTTAAAGGTAGTCATGGGTGGTTTGATCGGTTTTTGAGGCGAGGTATGATTTGCTAGGTTATTTTTTGGGTCTGGGAACGCTCAAAAATTTTTCCATTATAAATTAATGGTAATTGCTTCTTCGCTTTACGCCATTTCGGCTTACGAAAGGTTTCATAGGAACGCTCTACTTTCGGATAGCGGAGGAAACCTGTATTATGTTCTGCCATGAAAGTCGACAACAGTATTTACGCTTTAGCAATTTTGTCTTGGAGACAGGGCTCCATTGGTGTGATGAAAAACTTGTTAATGTTCAGAGTTTTGCTTTTGGCTTCGAAGTTTTTCGTGTGCTTCTTTGTGCTTTTATGTGTCAATAAAGCTGTTTTGTTGGCATTAGTTAATGTACAGGAACAGACCGTACAAATCGCAGCATAGCGATTGCCAGAGTCCGGCTTTATCCAATCCTTCAGTTCGCTGTCTGTTAGCTATTCCTCACAAAAGGCCTGCTGATACCATGGCTTCACTTTTTTTACGCTGTGGCGTGTGTGTCATTACGCTGCTTCAACTACCTAGCGTACCTTCATCATCGCTCATTTTATAATCTTATAATAACCAAAAAAAAAAAAAAAAAAAAAAAAAAAAAGCATGCTGTTTATCTTCCTAAATCTAAAATTTAAAAAGAATACTTTAAAACACATCGCAAAAATGACTGAGTATTGTAGATGACAGCCATTAACAGAATAACAGGAAATAGATAGTTGATGTTAACGAGTCAAAAAACAACGTCATTGATGTGGTTAAAAACAATAATTAAATTTAAGTGGAATAAAAAATATATAGCACATAATGTTTGACATTTAATTATAATATAAATATAATGTATAATGCTCAGTGCACAGAATATACATACATTGTAAATGTCAATTGTCAAATATACCCAGATTAATGCAGATTTGGGGGGGGGGGGGGAATACCCAGATGGAAGCCAAAAAACCCAGATCTAGTAAAAAAAAATACCCAGCTGTGGCAACACCGTCGGTTACAATGCAGTAATGTTTTGTGAAAGTATGAGTGTGATATTCGATCAAAAGCTTTCTCTTGATCGAGGGAGGAGATTGACAACTGGCTTTTTTTTTACCCCTTCTGGGGCTCAGAGTGAGGTATATTGACTTTATTGTGTAAAATTTGTAAATTATGTTTGATCCCGGCCCTGGCTAAGACACTTTGATCTTAGCCAAAAGGACTGGCTTTTGTTTGTTTGTTTGTTTTTTTAATACCCCTTCTTTATTGAGTAAAATGAGTAAAATATTTTTTTTTAAAATACCCCTTTTGGGGTGTAAAGTGAAGTCTATGACTTTATTGTGTTAAATTTGTGTGATCTCGGCCCTCATGTGCCGCAAAAAGTGGAGTAAACCCATTTAAAAAAAAATTAATGTGTTTGCTACTTTTCTTTGTAGCACGCCCCTTTCAACCATCTACCATGTACATGGAGCTGTTGGTTATATCAGGACGTGTTTCCTTGATTGTAATATGTTTTTCTTTGTATTTATTTTATACTATATTATCTCTAGTAGGTATTTTTTATTTTGCAGTTATAGTTCAAAATGGCTTTTTTATCCAAAATATGATATTTTCTAAGCTTGTATGTTTTTAATTTTCCCAGGACGGTTTATTTGGTTAATCTATATGTATCTGGGGGGAGTCTTTCACCAGTGTGGACTTTTGGCTCGGATCCTTATTTATTTTTTATATGTTAGCTTTAGTTTTTGTAATATAGTGTTTTATTAACTTTTGCACTCCTGAAGGGGTCTTTGTGCCTATGAGATTTTCTACACTCATTTCTACCTTGTGGTTACTACAGTATGTCTTAATGTTTTGCCTCTGCTGGTCATATTTTTTGCAGTCCACCAGAAAGTGTCTAATTGTGTTTGGTTCTTGACACTTTTTACATGTGGGTTCCTCAATCATGAAATATCCAGTTCCAAGCTTGAGCCTCAGCAATTTTTTATTAACTGGTATTTTTAGTTCATCTTGTATTTGACATTTTTTGCTTGGTTTTTTTAAGATTTTATATGAGTGTCTTGCTTTTTTACTTTGGTCCCATGCTGCAATCCACTCTTTAGTTATTGCTTGAGCAATTAAGCTCTTAATTTCAAACTTCCCTAAGCCTACTTCAATTTTGTTATTGCCAGTTCTTCCCCCTTTGGCTTCTTTGTCTGCAAGCTTATTTCCTGCTATCCCCACATGTGATGGTATCCATGTTAGTGTTGCACTGCATCCTATAGTGTGCAGATATGTATTAACCTGTAGTATTTCCTCTATAATATCTGGCCTGCTACATTCATTTCTGTTTCTGATAGCTAATACTGATGACAGGGAATCTGTGAGAATGGTTACTTTATTTGGTGGGTTTTCTGCAGTTATTTCTAAAACTTTTAGGATTGCCACTAATTATGCTGTATAGATGGATGTATTACCTGTTACTTTGTATCTTTTATAAATTTTTAATTTTGGTATTGCTATTCCTGCTCCTTATTGTCCTTCTTTATCTTTTGACCCAACTGTATATATAGTTAGGCTATTATTCATATACAGTTCTATGTACTCTAGTGTTTTACTTTTTGCTGAGATTATGTCGTTAGATTTGCTTATGATCTTTGATAAGTGGGAGTCAGTTTCTGGCACTTTTAATTCCCATGGTGGGATCTTTGCTTTATACTGAGCACTACTGTTTATCATATTAAATAGGTTTGGGTGTTGATCCACTTCATCCATTGTTTTCCACCCTGACGGGTATCTATTATGGTTTAATGGAATGTGGCCTATGTACTGGTTACCCCTATCAAAGGTTTTGTGTGCTGGGTGAGTTGGATCTTTTGCCACTCTTGCCCAGTAGCTGAATCTCAGTTCTTTTCTCCTTAGCTCCAGGGGTATAATGCCCAGCGCTACTTCTAATGCCTCTGCTGATGTTCCCTTTGAGGCACCTGCTATTATTGACAGTGCCTGGTTTTGGACTGTGTCTAGTTTTTTCTTATTGCTCGGGGCGGCTGATGCATAGACAACACTGGCATATTCAAGTTTGCCCCTAATAAATGATTTATAGAAGGTTAACATTGTCTTATTGCAGGCTCCCCAACCACTTCCTTTCATATATCTTAGCATGTTAATAAGTCCCCTACTGTTTTGCACTAATAGGTCTATGTGTTTGTTACAGTTTAGTTGCTGGTCTAGTACCATACCAAGAAATCTAGTTGATTTTGCTGTGCATACTTTTTGCTCATTAATGCTTATGTCAATTATATTATTTTTAATTACACGCCCTCTACTGAAGATCATTCCTATGGTTTTTTTAACGTTTAGATTAAATCCCCACTTGTTCATCCAGTCAGATACTTTATCTGTTTGTTTTTGTACTGTTTTATAGAGGAATTGGAGATTTCTTCCCGTTCTCCATATCGCAGCGTCATCTGCAAACTGAGATAGGTTGTTTTTTAAGTCTTAAACTCGTCGCCTAGGTCGTTGACCATAATCATAAAAATAGATGGTGATATTACTGATCCCTGTGGGATTCCATTCTGTTGTTCATACACCTCAGATCTATCATTGTTTATTTGTACCGTGAAGTATCTATCCTGCAGGAAGTTTTCTAAATAATTGTAAATTCTGCCTACTATACCTAATTTCCTGATCTTATATAGTGCGTCGGCGTCTGTGGCCTAATGGATATGAACGCAGTTTCATAATCCAGATATACCAGGTTCGAAACCTGCTGCAGGCGGTTTGGTAGCAGATCGCTTTGTGTGGATTTTTAACAATGGTATAAGCGCCGTACCGTTCAGAAAGCAATGGCAAACTACTGAATGAAAAAAATTGCCTAGAAAAATCACAAACAGCCAATAAAAGCTGGGGTTGATTGCCACGTCCTGTAAAGGATAAGCAACTAACTTTTTTTTTTATATAGTGCACCCTCCCTCCAACACTCATCATATGCTCTTGCTACATTAAGGAATATTGCTACTGTCTTTTCATTCCGTTTGAAGCCTGTTTTAACATCATGTTCCAGCCTCAACAGTTGCTCTATTGTACTATGTTTGCTTCTAAAGCCTGCCTGAGTTGGACTGTACAAATTATGCTTTTCTAGATGAAATTTTAGTCTGCTGTTGATTATTGTTTCTAGAATTTTTTCTAGATGCGATGTTAACGATATTGGCCTGTATGAGTTGACATCATGTGTTTCCTTATCTGGCTTTAGTATGGGGATGACTACTACTGTCTTCCATGAACATGGTATTTTTCCTGTGTGCCAGATTTTGTATTAGAGGGATGCAATCACCCTTAGAGTTGTATTTGGTACCTTTTTGAGGATTTCATAGCTCAGAATGTCTTTCCCAGAGGTGGTATTGGTTTTTCCTGCTAAAGCTCTTTCTATTTCATCTACTGTAATATCTGCATTTAAATAATTAGCATCCTGTGTGGTGTCCATATTTTCTTCTTTTAATTTTTCTAGCAGTGTTTTTCGCCTATTTATTTCTGCCTTATCTAGACTGTCTATTGAACTAACCTGATAGAAGTATTTAGCTAGTATGTTGGCTTTTTCTCTATCTGTTTCAGCTCTCTCTGGTATTTTAATTGTTGGGATTTTAAATTTCTTGTTGTTTCCTCCTTTAATTGCTCTTAGTTTTCTCCAAACTGTAGTTACTTGTGACCTATGGTTTAATGTTTGGAGTAAACCCATTTTTTTATGTAAAACTTTTGCCTCGTTTTGGCGAGGCGCATCCCGTTCAACCTAGTCGGTTATATTAGTTCTTCCTCTTCTGTTCGTCGACTATATTGCTGTTATACCCTGTTCAACCTGAAAATTGGTTATAATTGGGGTATATTGTGCGTTACGTTCTTCTATGCTAGTCGATTGTTAGTCCTGAAAAGGACTGGTCCTAAAAAGGACCACTAGCTGGCTGTCTGGATTCCTCTTCGTTGCTTGTCTGTTCGTGGTGCTGTGGCGTGTTTCACTGTCTGGCTTGTGTGGTTCTGTTGGTTTTTGCCCTCCTCGTTTCTGATTCTTGTGTCTTATTTTTCTCCTGTATCTGAAATAGCGCTTTTTCTATGATTGCTGGGAGTAGTCTTTCTAGTGTTTCCTCGATGACTTCTTCGTCTGACTGGTCGTTCGTTTTTGTTTCCCGTGTGTTAGATGTAATTTCCTCTACGGCTCTTCGTTCTGCTTCTATTTTTTTTTCGTATTGCTGTGTTTTCTTCTTTCAGCTCTGTCAGCTTCTTGACCTCTGCTTCTACCTGCTGCTGAATTTTTTTCATGTTTTCCATCATATTTCTAACGCTCTGTAGGTCTTACACGGCTTCACCACTGTCGGTTTTATCTTCGGGAGTCTGCCTGCTTCTGCTCTCGCCCTGGAGTTTTAGTTGTATTTCTTTGACTTCAGCGGTCAGCTTATGTAGCTGTCTTCTTTCTGTTGTGCGCTGTCTGTTCGAGACCTCTACTGTCACTCTATGTTTTGCCTCTCTGAAGGGGATGTTTTTGGAAACCGCTTCCTTCAGTATGCTCTTTGTTTCCTGGAACATAGGGCAGCCTCGGTACCTTGCCCCATGGTTTCCGAGGCAGTTTGCACAGGTACGGTTTGTGTTAATCGCTTTGTAATTGTGGTCCTCCTTCGCTCTGGGGCAGTCGCCATATTGGTGGCTTCCCGCGCAATATCGACATAATGTTCATAATGGTTATATTAGGGCGCATGTCCAAAGATAATTTTTTTTAACCCCTTCTGGGTCTCAAAGTGATGTCTATTGACTTTATTGAGTAATATGTGTAAATTTTGTGTGATCCAGGCCCTGGCTAAGACACTTGGATCTTTTTTTTTCCTCGCATGAGGTCGCATTTTTTCCCTCGCATGAGGTTGCATTTATAAACGCCCAACCCCCGCCCTGGCCAAGACACATGATCCTAGCCAAGGCCGGTTAGTAGGCGCATGTCCAAACCACAAAAAGACCCAATGACGTACAAGTATCATTGTAGTGATCCTCTGTGTTTTCACACAAAAGACCTACTGATCCTTTGTGTTAAACCGGCCCTGGCCAAGATACTTTGATCGTAGCCAAAAAAATTTTTTTTTAAAAACATCTTTATTCACATTCCGTGAAAATTTACAAAGACATATGCATTGAAACATTGGCAATAATAGCATAAATATAAGTATAAAAATGAAAATACAATGAGCAGCTGTATAGGAAAAAAACAAACAAACTTGCACACACTCATTTACACACTCTTTCTCGTACTCTAAAGTTATACATTGTACATTTGTTTGTAATGATAGTGTTGATTTAGAAAGAGAGGGAAAAACATAAAGTTATACATTGTACATTTTCTTGTAATGATAGTATTGATTTAAAAAGAGAGGGGGAAAAAAAAAGATAAAGAAATCTTACTTACTTACTTACTTAGTCGTTCCCCTTCTACCGTGAGGTGTAGAGGTTTGGAAGAGAGAGCGCCAGACTATCCTATCGGCTGTACTTCTTGTGTTCCAAGTTCCATAAGTCGTAGTCCGTAGTCCGTAAAGAAATCTTACACCCTCTTTTTTGGAATTATAGTGCGCAACCTTTTCTGTTAGCAATTACAGTGGACAAAAAAGGGAGAGGAAAAAACATCTCACACATAAATAAAAAGCCGAATAGACATAAACTATCCATTGAATTTTGTAAATAGCGGCCTTACTTTTTTTTTTTTTTTTTTTAACATCTTTATTCTCATTCCGTGGAAATTTACAAAGGCATATGGATTGAAACATTAACAATAATTGCATGAATATAAGTATAAAAATGAAAATACACTAAGCAGCTGTATACAACAACAACAAATAAAAAAGACCTTTCACTCCTTACACACACTCATTTACACACTCTTTCTTGTACTCTAAATATAATTTGCACATTTTTTGTTGTTGTAATCATAGTTTAGCCCTTGGAGCAAACTTTGGGACTGTTTGGCAAGGAAGAATATTCCAGCACCTCTGATTCATGCTATACAGAGCTTCTACAAGTCTTGCAGAAATTATGTGAGGACAGCAAACCATAAGTCAGAAGAGTTCAGGACCACCACTGGTGTAAGACAAGGTGATATCCTATCACCTTACCTCTTCATACTCCTTATGGACGATGTCATCAAGGCATGTAAGGAGAGAACAAGAAAGTATTCAGTGGGGTACTGGGAGATGAGACAGGTCTATATTTCAGAGCTGGCATTTGCTGATGATGTTGCCCTGATTGCTAAATCAGAGGCACATCTCCAATCCAACCTGCAAGTATGGAAGGAAGAGCTGGAGAAGAGAGGGATGGTCATAAGCAGCTCTAAAACAAAATCCATGGTGATATCACGAGAAGAAAGAAGACATCAGATTAAGCTGGGAGAACAGGTCCTGGAGCAGGTCGACCACTTTAAATACCTCGGAGCTATTATAGACCGAAGGGGAGGCATCAAAGAAGAGTTGGCCACTCGAAAAGCAGCAGCTGGGAGACTTTTTCAGGCCATAAATCGAGGATTCCTCAGCAAGAGAGAGGTTGGTAAGAAAACGAAGATGGCTGTATACCGCTCCACCTATGTCCCAGTCTTGACATATGGATGCGAGTCATGGGCAATGACTACAACCCATAAAAGCCAGATCCAAACCTCAGAAATGAGATATCTGAGGAAGGTGGTTGAAGTAACAAGAAGAGACATGGTACGCAACCAGACGATACGTCAAGGCCTAAAATGCCACCCCCTACAGACCCAAGTAGAACAGTCCCAACTAAGATGGTTTGGCCATGTCTGCAGAATGGGAGAAGATCGGCTACCACGACAAGCATGGGAAACAAGGAGCCAAGGATCCAGACCCCGAGGACGACCCAGAGTCCGCTGGGAGGACAACATTAGACAATCTTTGAAGGACCGAGGACTAGAATGGAACCAGGCCAGGAGGAAGACAGCCGATAGAATAGTCTGGCGCTCTCTCTTCCAAACCATGATATTACAAAATGTAATTGCATCATGTGCATTATTAAAATACAAGGTCAAATTGAAATACAGATAAAAGTCATATACACTCGTAGACACACACTTCTACCAAAAGTCTACTCTCATTAACATAACAATAAAACAACCAACGTGTGATATATACATTCATAATCAAAAAGTCAAGTTAAGCCATGCTGTGCGATTCTCCCCCTGAATTTAAGAGCATTTGCAGTACAAAAACCGCGTCAAAGACCTCCCACGAACACACTCAGGGACCAGTGGACAATGCAGACCTTGACACTTCAACGGCGTCCAGAAATGTGGTCAACATGACCTCCCGTGAATACAGGAGTAGTTTAATAAAAGGTCAAGCTTAAGTTCCTTTTTGTTATTTTTTTTCCATTGTGGACAACCAGGTCATTCTGACCGAAGTCCACACTGTCTGCTTTTTTTTTTTAAATAAAGTTTTGCCTCGTTTTGGCGAGGCGCGTCCCGTTCAACCTAGTCGGTTTTTTTTATTTTTATTTTGGGAGATTATAATTTTATTTGACATATCAAAGGCCGAGAAGCGATAGTGCAGAGATTACTGGTAAATACACTAATGTTAACGTACACAAATATACATAATGGTACCATACTTTCATTGCAATGTATGCCCTATAAATTAGGGCTTGAAAAATAGTTTATAGACTCATTATATTGCTCCTCTCCACGGAAATCTTTAGTAAATTATTATTTTGTTTGTTTGTTTGTTATTAGGCTTGTTTATTCGATTTCTCAAGATGAAATAGAGCAAAATTAAATTTGGCCTCAAAAATGTTAAAGAATAGGATTGTCCCGGTTTGTAAAATATTCCCAATGGAAAATAAAATGCAATCGATCTCAAACACACACTCACATACACACTTGCCGCTATTTCAACAACCGCTATTGACGACTTTCAATGCTGACATTCGTGACTGTCCGGGTCCCCATAATTAAACGGTGTCGGATACCGTTGGTCATAAATCTTCAACGTGTCACTGCGCTCAATAGATTTAGAAACTGGCGCTAAACGACCAGGGTCAGCATTTAAGTTTTTTTTTCCGACCGAAGACCACACGGTCTGCTGCTGACTTGAGCAAAATTGTCCTATAAAAACTCTTACTTTTGCATCATCCGTCTTAATCAAAATAATAATAATAATAATAATAATAAATACAAAATAAATAGACTACACATGTACATATGCATTAAAATGTAAACATAATAATGACAATAACAACAATAATAATGATAATAGATACATAGAAAATAAAATAATAATAATTTAAAGGCAGGCTTCTCTCTGCGGACATGACAAAGGGGAGGATGAAAAATGGTTAACTTGCACACACTCTCTCACATGTACTTAAGATAAAAATATTGGGTGATGGAGTCCCTCACCTCGAACGTTGTGTGTGTAGGGTAAAAGGAGAGAGGATGAGGATATGTGTTAAAGGGAGTGGGGAAGGTAGAAAAAAAAACATAGGTGATGGAATAACACGTAATTGGCAGTGAGGTGGGGGGTGGGGGAAGGGAGAGGTTATAGGAAAGTGACCTTCGTATAAACTAAAGGCTTGGATTTAAGAATATTTGGCAGGTCGAGGTACAGGTAGCTGGGGATAGTGGACAGGTTTTAAAATAAGCGTCACTCGCTGGAGGAACAAATTTAGGAGAAAGGCTGGGCGGATAATTTTGTACTCAAATACTGATTGAATGCGACATTTCCAAATTATAAACGAAATTCCGAGAGTAAATTAATTAATTTAAAATGGATGTCTTGTAGTGTCTTGGGAATTGAATTAAGCATAATCGCTTTGAAAATGTCTGTTTTATTTTTTTCGTATGTGTGTCCAGTATGTCTTGTAAGATTCTCTGTGCTGGTATAATTGTACTACATTTATAGAAAATGTGTTCCTCACTTTCTTGTACATTTGCCTGGCACATCTTGCATCGTGATTTTCGTTTTAATCTGTGTGCTGCTCTTTCTGTGGTTGGTGTCATGTTATATAAAAGTCGATATGTGACTTCTCTGGCTTTTGGTGCGATGCTTTTGTTGTGAAGATCGGTGAAAATCTCAGTGTAATCTGTTATAAAGTAATTGTAACCTCTTTTAATTCTTAGGTGTAAAGGTGGTGCTTGTAACCTGACTAAGTGTTTGTAAATTTTGTTTGTTTTCTGGTTAATTAAAATTTCGTGTCCTCTGATGGCTTGTATGCATGTCCTGTAAAAGTGTGGTAGTGTGCCGTAATGGTGTGGGACATTGTTCTTTAGTGGCCTCAGTCTAGCAAGTCTAAGCCCTACGTAGTAATGGGCTAATGTGTGTCGTTCTGGGTCTCTTATTATATTTCCTACATGTCTGATTCGAAGTGCCTTTATTTTTGTCCCTATATCCTGGAGGGCAACTCCCCCGAATCTTTTCTCTTGCATGAGTGTTTGATGTTTAATGCTAAATAAAGTGTGCCCAAAAACAAAACGCCTAATCTCCTTGTTTATCTCTGTCACCGTATGTTGTGGAGGGTCAAAGACTGTAGCAATGTAAATTATTTTTGGAATAATAAAACAGTTCACTATTGCACTTCTGGAAAAAATGGTTGTACTTTTGTATTTGTAGCGGTGAAGTGTGTCTGTGGTATATGCGACTAAGTTCTGCCATGTGACTTTGTGTGTGCGGTTCGGGTGAGATGGGAAGTATATACCGTACAGTTTCATGTTTGTTGTTGACGTTAAATCAAAGGGAAAATCTGCTTTGTTTTTCCATCTGCCTATACCCATAATTGTAGACTTTTGGACGTTTAATTTTGACCCACTACCTTTACCAAAAAGCGTGAAAGTGTCTAGAATATTTTGTATAGACCTATCATTGGGAGGGGGGGTGGGGGGGGGAAGAAGGTGGTATCGTCTGCGTAGGCAAGCAACTTTTGTTCCCCTTTACCTTGAATAAAAGTGCCTCTGATGTTACTGTCTTGTCTAATTTTCTCTAGCAGTGGTTCTAGAGCGAGTACATAGAGTAGAGGAGAAAGGGGACATCCCTGCCTAACAGATCTTGTCAACCCAAAGGCCCCAGTAAATGAATGATTTACCAAAACCTTGCTTTCAGGTTTTGTGTATATAATTTCAATCCACTTTCTAAAGTATTCACCAATGTTGCTGTGTAGTAAAGTTTTATGGAGGTATGAGTGGGATATTCTGTCAAAGGCTTTTTCCTGGTTTAGCGATAGGATTGACGACTGGCAATCCTTCTGATGTGTGTAGGTGATGATGTCTCTTATGAAGTGTGCGTGCTGATGAATGTTTCTGTGCTGGACACTACACTGTTGGTCTTCGTGTATGAGTGTAGCCATGAACGGTTTGAGTTTGTTTGTTAGGGTTTTGGCTAAAATTTTATAGTCGGTGTTGAGGAGTGATATTGGTCTGTAGTTTTTAAGCTTTGTTTTGTCCGGATCGTCCTTAGGGATTAGAGTGATGAATGACAGGTTGAAACTAGATAGAAATTCCTTTTTCGCGAAAGATTCTGAATATACCCTTAGTAGGAGAGGGCCTAACATGGCGAAGAAATGTTGGTAGAATTCAGCTGTGAGTCCATCTGGTCCTGGTGATTTGCCTTTTTGCATTTCGTTTACAGCGTATGTTATGTTTTCTAAAGTCAGTTCTGCATCAAGAGATTGTTTATCTTTGTTGCTCAGTTTCTTAGTGTATTGCATAAAAGTGTCTTGTATATGTGGTTGTATTCCTTCTTCTGTGTAAAGATTTCTATCGTAGTCCTCAAAGGCTTCTGCTATATGTTGTGCCTCCGTTTGTATGTCTCCATGTGAGTCAACTATTTGACCTATTTGCTTGCTTCGCTGTATGTTTTGTTCTATTGCCATGTGTTGTTTGCTGGGTATCTCTTGTGTGATTGTGTTCAATTTTGTCCGTAACAGGGCACCTCTTAATCTATGGTGTTGATATTGTTCTAGTTCTTCCTGCAATGTAATGATATGAGGTGCTGTTTTATCATTTAGAGTTGCAAGTTTGATGGCTTGTTCTATTATCTTTTCCTGTCATATTTTGTCTCTATGAATCTTGGTTGCCAGTATTTGTGTTCTCTCGCGTATAGTATTCTTTAATAGCTCCCAGTGTTGTTGTGTGTTTTCAGTGGATAAATCTGTTGTGTATGTAAGAATGAGTTGCGTCATTTGCTCAACGTATGATTTATTTTGCAGCAGTGTGTTGTTGAACTTCCAGTGAGGCGAGCGTTTGGATGTGATATTTGTGTGTGTGGTGTTTACAGTTGCCAAAACCGCTTTGTGGTCTATGAATTTGAGTGTTTCTGGTAAGTGTTTGGACTCGATTGTACAGTGCGTTGATGGTGAATAAATTCTATCTAATCGTGCTGTTCTGCCATGTGCGTTATTTGTGTGTGTGGTGTCAGTACCCTCGGGATGTGTCTCTCTGTAGGTGTCCTTTAAGCTGTGCATGTCTACTATGGTTTGTAGCATATCTAGCTGGTGAGTGCCCTCCCTGTTTGCCAACCGAATTTGTGTTTTGACATCCCCGCCTATAACATCCATTTTTGTCAGTATACAATTAAAATCTCCCCCTAATATGAAGTGCTGCCCCCTGTATGAATGCGTGAGTAGGCTTTCTAGGCTATCATAAAACAAGGGTTGGTGTCTGTAATCTGGTGGTGCATGTATGTTTACTATGGTATATGTTTGTGTGTTGTTCCTTATCTGAAATATGGCTATTCTACCCTTACGATCTCTGTTTTTCCTGATAATTTCCCACCTATCCGATGTCTGTACGATAGCTACCCCTGAACCTATATTTTGAACACTAAGGCTAAAACATGAATGTCTAAGTCCTACTTTTGTCGTGATATGGGCTGCGTGTTCGTCTGTGTGTATGTTGGTTTCTTGAACCAGTATAAAATCTGGATGCAAAAGCCTAGAAGCGATAGATTTATTGAATGAATTGAGTAAACTTGTTGTTTTGATGAGGTGATGCGTGGAGAGCGGGCATTTAACAGCTGACCGTTATTGCCTCTTCTCGTTCCATCTTGGTCTACCCTGTTGAACCTGGAATTTGGTTATAATTGGGGTATTTAGTGTCATTTTATTTTTTAATTTTGTATTCAATTTAAATAGCTATTGTCTTTAGCAGTTGCTGAATTTAATTTATATTAGTATTTGTCCATTTTATGTTCTATTTTGTATTGTTTCTTGATAACTATTGTTCTTTACACTTGGTTTTACTTTGTATTAGTATTTGTTCTTTTTGAGTGGTTTTTTTAAATATTTTTTTATTTAATACCTTGTCTTTCCTTGTCCTATGAGTAGTTAATAGGTTTTTTTTTATTTTTTAAATTTTGTGTTTTTTTGTTTTTGTTACTACCTTATATGTGTTCCTTTGTTTTATGTATATATCTTTTAAGTATTGATTGGGCATCTCTTGGGGCATCTATACTTAAAACCTTATCACCTGTCAGGTCTATATTGTGATTTCTATAGTAAGTTTTTAATTCTAACCTTTGTTGTTCATACTTTTTACAGTGGATCAGGTAGTGGTCTATGTCATTCTCTTCCTGACATTCTTGGCAGTGTGGTTCTTCTATCATAAAGTATGCTGCACCGAGACGGAGACGCCATAGTTTTTTTGTTTGATGGTATCTTCAATTCTTCTCTGACCTGGCACGTCCTCGTTGGTTCTTTCAGCAGTTTGAACGCGTGTCTGCCTTTTCTACTTTTCTTCCATGTTGTCTTCCATTCCTCGTTTATAATTATCTTCACTTGGCTCTTGATCTCCGACCTTCCCAGTCCTGCTCTTATATTGTTTTTACTTATTCTTCCATTCTTGGCGTTCTGGTCTGCCAACTCGTTACCAGCAATACCTATGTGTGCTGGAACCCACACTAGCCTCACACTACATCCTCTGTTCCCTAGTGATGTATTAATTGCTAGAATTTCTTCCTTTGTGTCTGGCCGGCTACATTTACCTGGGTGTTCTAGTGCTTGTAGTGATGATAGTGAGTCTGTAAATATCGTAACAGCTTCTGGTGGGTTATCTTCGATTATTTCTAAACTTTTAAGAATTGCTACCATCTCTGCGGTAAAAATCGAAGCCCCTTCAGTTACACTGTAGCTCTTTTTTATTCCCCATTGTGGTATTACAACTCCGGCACCTAGTTGCCCATTATCACCCTTGGATCCATCAGTGTAGACGGCCAGACTTTGTTTAGTTAGTTTATCTATGAACTTTTTACTTGTCATTTTGGCTTCCTTATCTTCTATGTTTTGTTTGATCTTTTCAGTAAGTGAGTAGTCTACGATTGGTGTTTTTAATTCCCAGGGTGGTATTTTGCTTCTATATTTATTACTATTTTTAATTGTGTTTGATAGTTCTTTGAGCTGCGTTAGATCTTCTATAGTTCTCCACCCTGTTGGATATCTATCTTTATTTAAGGGGACGTCCCATACACTTGGTTGGTTTTTGACAAATGCTTTATGTGCTGGGTGGGTCGCTTCTTGTGCTACTTTACTCCAATAATTTAATCTTAGTTCTTTCCGTCTTAGACCAAGGGGTGGTATGCCAAGAGTTACTTCTAGCACTTCTACTGGTGTCGATATAAATGCACCTGTAATGGTTCTCATGGCTGCATTTTGAATTTTGTCTAATTTTGCTTTGTTAGAAGCTGCAGCTGAGTCATAGACTATGCTGGCATAATCCAGTTTCCCCCTGATGAAAGACTTATAGAACATAAGCATTATTTTATTGCTGGCCCCCCATCCATTACCTTTTACAATCCTTAGTATATTTAGGGGTCCCCTACAGCTTTCTACTAAATTGTCTATATGTTTATTATAATTTAGTTTTTTATCTAAAGTTATGCCCAGAAATCTTGTTGTTAAGGGTGTACATATTTTCTGACCTTTAATGGTTATTTTGATTTTGTTATTTTTTTAAAAATTTCCTTTGCTGAATATCATACCTACTGTTTTGTTTACATTAATTTGGAAGCCCCAATTTTTCATCCACTCTGAAACTTTGTCTATTTGATTTTGAAGTTTTTTGTAAACATGGTCCAAGTTTTTTCCAGATCGCCAAATGGCACAGTCATCTGCAAATTGTGATACTGCATTCTTTATGTCGTTAAATTCATCTGGTAAGACATTTACAGCTATAGTGAAAATTGAAGGTGAAATCACTGATCCCTGAGGAATCCCATTCTGTTGTTCATATATATCTGACTTATCATTGTTTACCTGTACAGCAAAATACTTGTCCTGTAAAAAGTTTTCTATATACCTATAGGTTTTATCAGTAATGCCAATCTTTTTCATTTTGTAAAGAGCTCCATCTCGCCAGCATTCATCATATGCTCTTGCGACATCTAGAAAAACTGCTACTGTTTTCTCTTGAACCCTAGCTTTACATCGTGTTCTAATCTTACTAGCTGGTCTACTGTACTTCTGTCTGCTCTAAACCCTGACTGGTTTGGGCTATATAACTGATTTTTTCCAGGTAGAATTTAACTCTTTTGTTAACAACAGTTTCCAGTATTTTACCTAGTTGTGATGTTAAGGAGATAGGCCTATATGAAATTACATCATGGGCTTCCTTATTTGGTTTTAGGATGGGTACTATCATAGCTACTTTCCTTGCTTTTGGTATCTTTCCTAAGCTCCAAATTTTGTTATAAAGGGAAGTTATTATGTTTATAGTTCTTTTGGGTACTTTCTTAAGGATTTCATAACTAAGTATATCTTGCCCTGAGGCAGTATTAGATTTATCTTTTATTGCATTAGTTTCTTCTTCCTCTGTTATATCAGCATCTAAATAGTTTGTTTCATCTATCTGGTCTGGTAGTTCTTTTGAAAACTGTATCCTAAGTCTTTCTCTTCTCTCATTTTCTTCCTGTCCAAGACTACTTTTTGCACTGACTTTATAGAAATACTCGGCAAGGGCATTAGCTTTTTCTTTATCTGTTTCTGCTCTCTTTGGTAGTTTGATTGTCGGCATTATTGTTTTCTTATTGTTCCCTTTGATTGCCTTAAGCTTTTTCCATACTTCTTTAATTTGAGTGCTAGGTTTAAGTGACTGACACAACTCCTTCCAGTTAGTTTCTTTGGCTTTAAATATTATTCTGTTAGATTCATTCCTAATAAGTTTATACTCATCATAGTTTTCTTGTGTTCTGTTATTTCTATATTTTTGTAAGACCCTTTTTCTTCTCTCATGAATTTCTGCACAGCTTTTATTCCACCAGACAACTGGTTCTTTATTCCATTGAGTTTCTCTTTTCTTATTAATGTTATTTATTGGTTTAAGGTGCTGTGGCATATTTTTATTTGGTATATATTTTATTGCTATTTTCAGAATTTCATTGGTCAGTGTTTCTGCCCACAAGTCAGTATCATCTGATTCCATGTCTTTATATTCCATCCCCTCCAGCTCTGATTGGAAAGCTTCCCAGTTTGCTTTCTTAATAGTTGAAAGTTGGTTTCTCTGGTTCTGGGTTCGGACTGACATTTTCATGTATGGTTATTATAATGGGCAGATGATCTGAGTTTGTGTCTTGTAACACTTCCCAATTTACATTCGCTAGGTTGTTAGTTGCTATACTTATGTCTATTGCTGAGTCTGCCCTGTTAGCTTGTGGATTGATTCTAGTTGCAGTTCCATCATTTAATATTAGTAGTTCATTGTTTTCTATGAAGTCAAGTAGGCATTATCCTGCATTGTCTGCATGTTGTCCATCCCAAGCATAATGATGGGAATTAAAATCGACTACTATGACTGTTTTGGGGCCTAGTCTGGTGCTTATGGATAGTATTTCTTCATCTTTAATTGTGCCATCTTTAGCGTATACATTTAGGATTGTTATATTGTTTGGTTCAGCTGCTATAGTAACCTGGATACCTTCTATATTGGTTGTATTAAATACTTCCCAGTCTATAATTTTAAATTTTTCGCTAACTAAGACTGCGACACCACCTCCTCTACCTTGTTTCCTATCGTACCTAAGTATCTTAAAGCCCTTACAACTATATCTACTGTTTGGGTTTAAATGGGTCTCTTGAAGAGCATATATAGCGATAGTTCCTCCTGTCTCTGCTAGTCTCTTCTTCTTTCTTCTTTGATCCATAACCGCCAACCGTCAAAGCAGTCAGCGGCCATCACGCCTGGTGGCGTCTTGTAGGGCAGCAACAAATTGATTCCACTTTGCTCTGTCGGCGGCCATCCTTCGTACAGTGCCCCAACTGTGGTTCATTCTTTGCATCTCAGCTTCCACAGTTCTCCGCCAAGTTGTTTTTGGTCGGCCTCTCTTTCGCTTTCCCTCGGGGGGTCCATAGCATAGCTGTTCTTGCGATGGTATCAGGGTCCCTTCTGAGGACATGGCCAACCCAACTCCAGCGTCTGCCAGCTATGATGGTGTGCATGTCCTCCTGGTTACTCCGAATAAGTAGTTCTTGGTTGCTGATGGTGTTTGGCCAAAAGATTCGGAGAATTTTCCTTAGGCAGATTGTGTGGAAGGAGGACAGTTTCGACATTTCCTTCTCTGTTACTCTCCAACATTCCGCACCATAGAGAAGCACAGAAAGTACGCAGCTCTCATACAGTCTTAATTTGGTGTTTGTGCTGTACTGGGAAGACTTCCAAATGTTGTTGAGAATAGCAAAGGCTGTTCTCGCTTTATTCATTCTGTTGTTAATGTCCTTGCTTGTTCCGCCGTCAGGTGTTACTATGTTTCCTAGGTAAGTAAATGTGTCTGACTGTTCTAACTTCTGGTTCCTTACTGTTATTGGCTCAGGATTGCCCACATTTAGTGTCATGACCTCTGTCTTCTTCAGATTGATGTTCAGGCCAACCTGCTGGCCATACTTATTCAGTCTATCAGTTTTGTCTTGAATGTGTTGGTGTGAATGCGCGAGCAGTGCAATGTCATCTGCATATTCCAAATCTTCCAGTGTAGAAAACGTTGTCCATCTAATTCCTCTTGGACTGCCCTCTGTTGTCTGGCGCATCACCCAATCTATGACTGTCAAAAATAATGTTGTTGATAAGGGGCATCCCTGTCGTACTCCTGTTTTCACTTCGAAAGTTACATTAATCGATCCAACACTGCACGTAAAGTTAGAATAGAGGCTTTTTATAATGGAAACAATGCGGCTGGGAATTCCATAAGCCCTCAGAATTTTCCATAGGCTGTCCCTGTGTATGCTGTCGAAAGCCTTTTCAAGTTCTATCAACAGGTACAAAAGGAAATGGAAACTGTACCCAGGTACGATCTTATTATAGTAATGGGAGACCTAAATGCGAAAGTTGGAACACACAATAATTATAACGAAAGAGTAATGGGGAAATGCGGCAGTGGAACAGTAAATGAGAATGGGGACAAATTAATAAGCTTCTGCAGTATTAACAACCTGGTCATCGGAGGAACACTTTTTCAACACAAAGAAGTGCACAAGTTAACATGGGAATCACCAAACGGACGAGACAAAAACCAGATAGATCACATAATGATCAATGGCAGATGGAGACATGCACTACAAGACGTGAAAGTAAGAAGAGGCGCAGATGTGGGAAGTGATCATCACCTAGTAGTAGCAAGACTGAAGGTGAAACTCAGAGCTGCTGGACCAGTTGCAGTCAAACAGAAAAGATACAACATCACGAAACTTAAGGACCCCCTCACCAGAAAAGCGTTTGTAGTCGACGTAAAGAGACGATATCTGATTACCAAAAGCCAGGAAAGAACAGAGACCGACGATGTGGACCAGAAATTCAACACCATCTCAACAATATATAAAGAAAGCAGCAAGTCATGCTTGGGATTCCAGGAAAGAAAGAGCCAAGACTGGATAACACCAGAAACGCTAAACACCATAGCGAAGAGAAAGGAAATGAAAAGGAAGAAAACAGAAGCTAAGTCTCCCAGGTTAAAGGCAATATTATAGTGAACAGTACAGTCAGCTGGACAAGGAAGTAAAACGTCAAACCCGTGCTAACAAAAGGACATTTCTGGATGACCTTGCAAGACAGGCAGAAGAGGCAGCACTGAGAAATGAACAAAGCACAGTTTATAAAATAACTAAAGCTATCAGTGGAAAACGAGGTGCAAACAACATAACGTTAGTAAGAGACAAGCAAGGAAATCTCATCACCACAGCACAGGGGCAGGAAACAAGGTGGGCAGAGCACTTCAGAGAAACACTGAATAAGGAACCACCAGAGACTCAGCTGAATGTTCCTGAGGCTGAAAGTGACTTAGACGTAAATACAGACATTCCACGAAAAGAAGAAATTATCACAGCTATCAAAGGGCTAAAAAATGGAAAAGCGCCTGGTCACGACAATCTGAATGCTGAGCTATTCAAGACAGACCCTGAACTAGCAGCAGAACTATTAGAACCACTATTTGCACAAGTCTGGGAAACTGAGACAACACCAACAGAGTGGAGTAAAGGAACAATTGTCAAATTGCCCAAGAAGGGCGACCTTGCAGACTGCAACAACTGGAGAGGAATTACCCTCCTCTCAGTTCCCAGCAAAATACTAGGCAGGATAATCATCCAGAGAATTTCAAAAGCAGTTGACCATAAACTGAGGAAAGAACAAGCGGGCTTCAGAAAGAACAGAAGATGTGCAGATCATATATTTGCCCTCAGGAACATTATAGAGCAGTGCTCAGAATGGCAGAGACAGCTGTACATTAACTTTGTTGATTTTGAAAAGGTCTCTGCTAGTAGGGGTGCAAAATTCTTTTTGATACCCCTACAATTCCACTGTATAATTCTAAATTAGTTGAACTTTAACATCATCTAGTATCCCTTTTATTTTGGTTAAACTATCAAATTTGCTCTTATTTTGTATTTCCTGTACTCGTGGGCCCATTATCAACCATGTTTTCAAGAAATTCCTTATTCAGACTTGTCATTTTGTACCTAATTTTTTCCATTAAGTGTGGTAAAAGTACCTCAACTTGTTCTTTGATAGTTTCTTTGATAGTTTCTTCTAGGTTGCTTTTGTTTTCCTGTTGCCTTATGTTCTTTTTGACCACTTTCCTATTTTCATCCAATACTACATTCACTTCTCTCCCTATGTTAATCTCGTGTCTTTCACTTTCCATTCTTTTTATTATTATTTCATTTTCCTCTTTAAGTTCAGACATTTTGACTAGTATTATTTCATTTTCTTCTTTCAGTACAGTCAGTTTAGCTACATCCTGGGAAATTTGGTGCTGTATGGCTTTCACTTCTTGAAGCAATGCCTCTGCACTTTTCTGCGCATTCCCATTTTCCAATGTTGTAGCTGAACTGTCTGGCTGGTTGTTTTCTTTTGTTTTGTTAGTTACTTTCATATCTTTTTCTTTTGACAGCTGCGTTTTAATAGTTTTAATTTCTTCTTTTACAGACTTGATTTCTTCTGCAACTTTACTGTTTGTGTTTTTTGTGTTTTCTTTAATTTCTTTAATTACTGTTTTAAATGGTGTTCTTGTTAAGATGGATTCTTTTACTGCTTGTTTGGTTTGCTGGTACACTGGACAGCCCTGATACCTGGCACTGTGGTTCCCTTTGCAATTGATACACTTTCTGTTCCCATTCGCCTTTTTGTAGTCGGTATCTGCCTTTGCCTTTTCACACTGTGTAGAGGGGTGATTACTGGAGCAGTATCTACAAACTGTTCTCCCCTTACAATTGTTCCTTCCGTGGCCGAATTTCAGACAGTTGGAGCACTGTAGCACAGGGGGAATGTAAGCTTCGGCGTGCTTCTTGGTTTTCCCAAATAGTAGCGTTTTAGGGGTTTCCCTCCCTTCTGCCGTTATTGTAACCACTGGGGTTACAATACTCCCTTTCACCATTATTCTGTCCACGTGTACTAGCTTTATGTCTGGGTTATGTTTTGCGAGGATGTTCATAACTTCCTCGCTTGAAAGGTTAGTGTTTATCCCTTTTAACACACATCTACTGGTCTCTTTTGCTAGCTCTATCTTTACTTTTATGTCGTGTGCAAGAGTCACTGTTTTTGCTTCTACTTTGAGTTCCACTAACATCTCTTTTATTCTGTCACTCTGATTTGGGGTAATTATTATGCCAAAATGGGTTTTTGAAATTTTGGCTATCGCCTTTTTGCCTAACACAGGATCAAGGATGTTTATAATTTTGTCTTCATCTAGTGCCTTGGTCTTGACAGCCTCACCAGCTACTTGCGTTATCTTTAAACGACATATGTTTACTACATCTTTATTTTTGGGAGCTGCCTGGGTTGCTATATGTCTTGAGTCTTTTTTGGTACTTTCATTGCTATTTTTTTTGGTTAGTATTTTCTTCTAGTTTATCATGCCTCGTGTCCCTACCTTGGTTTTTAACTGCTTCTGCCCACGTTTTGCCTTCCTTTGTTGTTTTTACTTCTAAGCCTCCTTCCAGTTTTTCCCTTATTGTCTCTATCCTGTCATCTATTTCTGTGTCTCTGATTTCAGTGTTCGTGGTCCTGTTTTCTTTCCGTCAGGTTTGGTGTTTTGTCTTTTTCATTGGCTTTTCCTTCCCCGGACTGTTTCCTGGTTAATGGTGCCATTGTCCCTGACTAGTTTGAATTTTTCCAGGTAACTTTAATATATTTGCTTTAGGCCTACTTAAATTATATTTTGGTGGCTGGATATTATTATTAATAATCTTTGGGTTTTATTTTTCCTCACTACAATTCTTAAATTATTCAAATATTAATAGCAATAGTTAAATAGGCTAGTCCCCTTATACTTAATATTGACTGCAATGATCTAGTACTTACTTCACACTATAAAGGAAATCACCACTTAATTTATTTCTATCAAGATGGCTGTCAAATCTCATCCAAGCAAGTGTCACTTGGCGCTTGGATCTACTTAAGTTATAATACTATTTCTAGCTATCAATTAGGCTACCTAGTCACCTAAACGTAACAGCAATAAGCCAATACTAAAGATAGATGGAAAATTTATTAACTTATCTGATGACTTGAGTAGTTTGATGAATTTGGTTTATTTTTTTTTTCCACAATTCCTAAATTTTACAAATATTTTAAGCATGGTTAAATAGTCCCCTAACACTTAATACAAAATGCGACAATCTAACTTTAATATATTTGTTAAACTTAAAACTATATTTTTTTGGTTGAATATTACCGTATTTATTTTTAAATTTTTTTTTAAGGCTAATCTATGGTTTTTGGTTTATTTTATTTTCTCACTACAATTCCTAAATTATACAAATATTAATAGCAATAGTTAAATATTCCCCTAATACTTCCTATTAACTGCAATAATCAATATTAACTGATTATAATCTAATACTAACAACAAACTACACAGGACATCACCACTTAAATTATGTCTATCAAGATGGCTGCCCTGATCTCGCACAAGCGATTGCCACGTGGCGCTATTTAATTTCTATTATTTTTAATTTCTTTTGCCGTAAATTTTTGGGTTATATTAAAATCCCAAGCGATACTTAACTATTCACCAATTACTTGATCTAAGCTAATACTTAAATCTAACTAAAAAGGAATCGCCACTTATATTTATTAAGTCTATCTAGCGTATTTACTAGAATTCCTAAGTTATATTAACACTTTTAGCTACCAATTACCTAAAATTAACTAATACTGAAGATAGATAAAAAAAATGTTCAACTTATCTGTAAACTTGAGTAGTTCGATGAATGTCTCCACTTTGTCTCGTCCTAAAAAGGACGTCTCAGGCTTGTGTATTTCGAATTTAGCAAAAATGCGTCTGTTCGCGTCGGTAGATTTTTATTTTTAATGCCCCTTCTGGGGTTCAGAGTGAGGGTCTAATGACTTTATTAGGTTTAATGTGTTAATTGTGTGTGATCCCGGCCCTGGCTAAGACACTGCATACCTTAGAAATGATCCCTAAAAGTATACACTTTGATCTTAGCCAAAAGGCCGAGATTTTTTTTTTTTCCTCGCATGAGGTCGCATATTTTTTCCTCGCATGAGGTCGCTTATTTTTTTGCCTCGCATGAGGTTGCATGGCACACGCTCAACCCGGTCCTGGTCAAGACCCATGTCCCAACACAAGAAGACCCAATGACATCATGTGTCACTGTAGTGATCTTCTGTGTTCTCACACAAAGGACCTAATGACACATGAATGTCACTGTATTGGTCACTGTTGTAGTGGTTTTGATGGTATTGTATGGTTGAGATGTTACCTAGTGTAATGAATGAGGTCAGCTGTGAGGGCTCCTGAGATAAATGTTGATGCGAATTACAGAAGGCCCTTCTTACTACCACTTACGACCTCAAACATATCTTTTTTACTAATGAATGTAGCTACGTTAAAAGTCTAGGGTACTGAAATGTAATGTGTTGTAGTAGATTACCCACACACACACAGATATTTAATAAGTCTAATAATAATAATAATAATATAATGTATAACACACTGAACTAACTCAGGCTGTTTTAGTTTTAAATATTAAATCTTTTGGTAAATTTATTTGTTCTGATCCAAACGTTTGTTGGTCAGAACCTATGAAATATTATGGAGTTATAAATGGAATGCATAATTATATGACATAATAAAATGGTATGTGATTACAAAGGTATGTTATAAGTCTAGTTAATATTAATTATATTAGATTGTCCCAGGAGACTATTACTGAATGTACTGTTGGGGTGGTATCATCACGCCCAGTCTATGACTACCAAACATTGTCCATTGACTTATGGGATGAATACATGGTTTATTTTCCCACAATGGTATGTCTTTATTTGATGGTGAATTAGTTGATAAATTAGTTGGTAAATCAGTTGATAAATCAGTTGGTGAACTTCCAGCAGGCCAGATTTCACTTATCTCGACTGCGTCGTTCTTGTACAAGAGTCTGGTGGCCCCTCCTCTCCGTGCTGGGGGATAATATACGGCTGCTCTGACACAATGTTAGACTTCACTGGTCCACGCTTGTGTATATTACAACAGCATTCGGCACCTCTTCGGTGCCAAACAGAAGCTCACAATTCTGAAATAAAAGTTTTGTGGCATGTGTCAGAACTCTACCAACTGAGCCACTTCTGCACACCACACTACACAACAACACCACACAGACTGGGTCAGATCTCTCTGACCACACAGTACATCTTACCAGTTGTTTTCATATAGTACTAGTTCCCCAAGACCACCTTGCATCTGAGATATGTTCAGTAGCTTCCTTCTATTCAATAGGATAGGTGATATGTTCCACTGATCTCAACCATAGATCCGCCTTCATAGTTTTAGTAGGCGTCCATATATTTTGTTTGTCTCTAGACCCTGAACTGGGGCTGGGGATCTAGAGCGAGCACTTACTTGTCGTAATCATTTTATATGATATGGCAGTATCAATCACTCGAAATATTAAAATGTACAAAAGAATTGCTTTCATTCTTACCAGAATTCAGAATTGAGAACACAGTTAAATGCTAGCAAAACTCAGCTGAGCTGCTGTGTATCTGATGGCGTCCCACTAAAAATTATGTACTATCTTCTGGAAACAACACCACAGGTACTACACCACTGTGTCTCTGGACAGTTTTGTAACGAATGGCAAAAATGCGCATCTCTGTCCTGCCAATATGATTTCATTCATCCAATCACCGACTCCCCCCCTAACTTTCAAATCTACAACCAAAAGTCAAATTTCAGTCAGCTCTCAGTCAAGTATGTATTACTGTCTGTTGGTCCGTCTGTCTCTACTTGTTTTTCATACAAAAAACACGCTTGGTTCTTGGACCACTCCATGCAGTACCCCACACACTTCTGCCTCCGAAGTTATTTTTAGCCACAATTCTCCACCATTTCCCCTCTCTTTAATTACAGCTCGATTTTAGCACTTGAGCGTCTCAAGGCCGCAAATTTTGAAAATTTAGTGACATTGGTTAACAGTGCAGTCGCTCGTCTGATATGAACAACACAGTCTTTTGTCAATATCTTCCTTATTATCTATCCGTCTGTATAATTTAAAGTATGTTATTTCTCTGCTCAAGACGGGCTATCAAACTAGCTAGGTTTTATATTCCTAACATTATTATTAAGAAAAAGTTACTTTTTCAAGGTTAGTTGTTTTTTTGAAATATGTTCGAGAACCTTCTCCACGGCGTTTTGCCGCTGAATTCAAATAACAATCAAGTATCCTTATCCGCCTGTTGATCCTCAGCCTTTTTCTGTGCCCTAGTAGTGACTGCGTTTGCTACAAGTGAGTGTTGTTGATTCCAGTCATCTATATCCTGTTGTGTGCAGTTCTGCACTTTCGGTAAATTGCCTATAATTAAATCTGCGATGGGAGAGTCGAGGACTCACGCGCGAACTTTACCTGATATGAAAGGGGTATCTATTTCGATAATCGCTAGAGGGTAGTACTCTACTCTGCCTCCAAAGGTAACACATCTGGCAGTTTTTCCGACGAGACACGACTCGTCAATGAATGAACGTCTCACTCCAATCGTCGTGCATCCAGTGTCTCGTAGCACACTTACTAATTTACCGGCTACCAAACCTCGGTGTAAAGTCAAAGTGCCACCTTCCTCAATCGATGACAACACAGGCAGAGCGTGACCACAGATCAGTATCGGCTTACCATTAGGTTCAAATAAAGGCCTACAACCTAGACAATCTTCACTGTTAAATGTTTCCAATACCGATGTAGCGTTTGCATGCTCTGTCTTCCTGGTCGGACATTCTTTTTGGAAATGATCCGTCGCGTTACACAGGTAACAGTGAGCTTCACGGTGGTAGTTTTTCCTAGGACTTCCCTTTGGACTGGATGGTGGTGTGTTAGTAGGGCTTGGACCTGATTTGTCACAAAATTTGGATGCGTGGCGCCAGGAACCACAACTACGACACCCCCATTTCGAGCTATCTGACCTACGCTGAGGAAAACGTTTGGGTGGGGAATAACGCGGTCTGCAATCGTGGTTAAATGTCCTATCAAATCTCGACCTCCTGTCGTATTGTTTGTTCACATTATCAGATCGCGGTCTACGATATGGTGTATTGTTTAATTCCCTTGCAGAACATACCGGAAAATTATCAGGTTCCACCTGTTTATATACTGACCTCCCAGGATGGGCAGTCATATACTGCCTCCCTAGTTCTAACATGGTGTCAAGATTCTTTGGGTCACGTTCTTGAAAGAACGCAACTAAGTCCGAACTACATGCCGAGAGGACTTTATCTCTCAAGATGAGATCTTTGAGGCCTTCAAAATCTTTAATAATCCCAGATAGATCTATCCAGCGTGTAAATGCTAGTTTTATGTTAGCAATAAAGTCGCCAAAATCCTGATCTTTACTGGGTTTCTCGTTTTTAAAGCGCATAGAATAACCATGTGAAGTCAGACGGTATTTGCGAAGCAATGCTTCTTTCACAACATCAT